>CAUOFW020002303.1:270000-824230 GCA_963454935.2 Ilex paraguariensis
GGGATTTATTTGTCTATATGTAAGTTAAGTTTTTTATTAGATAATGATACCATGGTGACAATATTTAAGTGGACCCTCCAGAAAGTTATCCTCGACGACTTAAACTTGTGAGATTAATTCAACTCTAGACAACAACTTGGGATCAAATGTCATCCACTCGTAGCCATTAATTCTTGGATGGGAAAAAACCCAATTTTGTTTGGACCTAATTTCACAATACCATCCATGCTGAAGTGATAAAGCCCGCTTTCGCTCTCTACGAGACTACATCATCAACATCAATTTATTTTATTATACTATAAAACAATTAATCCCACAGAGATTAAAGACATCGAGAAGGTTTCTTTCCCTAAATACTAATTTATTAAAAATTTGAAATATTTAAATAATTAATTCCAATCAAAACATTACATGTATTTTTTGTAATTATTCCTACCATTTTTTTAAAACTACTTTAAAATTTAAAAATTCAATTATTTTTATGAATTATTTAAGATATAAATAAATATTATTTTAATACTAATAAAAATTATGCAGAGATATTACGGTAACAAAAAATTTGATAGTAAAAAGATACTAATATGAAAAGTTAATAAATTTTTTGTCTCGCGTGGTTCACCACGTGTTTTTTTTTTTGCCCACTGAATATGACTAGGTTGGGTTGCGTTCCCGCGAAAATTCAATATTGCTTTTGACGATAATCAATCAACGAGAAACACGAAATTAAACATGACGTCACCCAACATATGTCATCAGCGAACATTACGTTGTAGCCAACGACGTAAGCACCTAACGTCAGCAGTGCCCCCGTCAAGGTGCAATTACCAGAAGGCCCCACCCCACCCCACCCCACCCCAATTAAATACCGAAGAAGCGCCAGCTAGGCAGCTAACATCCTGGTCTCCAGGGTATTTCAGTCTTTCCCTATAGCACAGAACATCAACACTCCATAAATTCTTCCTGGTGGGACAATTTGAAGACGGCACGAACGATCGAGAGAGTTGAACACGTAGGTTACGTTCCCAAGTTTGGTTTGGTGGAACGAGAATCGCATGCTGTTTCAGCTTTTTTCACAATCCATCTTTCATTCATCAATCAAACATGGAAAATGAGAATAGAGAGAGAAATGCTTACAGTGCAGAAGATGATCAGCCGGAGGAAGAGAAGATGGAGAAGTTCTTTGCCTTGATCACAAAATTTCACGACGCTCGCAATCAATTGCTCATCAGTAAAATGGAGAAGAAGGAGAACAAGAGGAGGAAGACGAAGTCAGATGAGCCGCAGCAATCAAGTTGGGTTCCTACCTTCAAACTCGAAGATTTTGCGGAAGAGATCGATTTTAAAAGGCTTCCTGTGATTTTCCCTGATCCTTGTAACAAGAAAGAAGACGAGGAAGATCAAGAAGGTCGCTTAGACCTCAAACTTACTCTCTAGAGCGTAGAGTTGGTTCTTGTTTTTAGCCTCTCTTTTGGTTTCGTTTTTTTTTTTTGTTTTTTTTTTTCTGTTTATGTTTTATGGAACTTATAATATGTATAAACCCAGCTAGCGTATAAAATTATCAGCACAGAGCTTGCACATGGATATATAGCATAAAATGAAAGTACGAAAATAAAGAGGTGGTTGCAGAGGGATCCAAAAGTGGTGGGTGGATATGTGTGCGATTGAGTGATAGTTTTGCAGGTGGCGGTGAGTTGAATAGCTGCTTTCTATTGTTTGTTAGACCTAATAGTATCGAATAAAAAATTAATTTTGACTTATGGAATTCATAATAATCATTTTTGATAGATATATATGAAATAAAAAATTTCACGAGAAGAATATTAAAAATATCAAATATAGTCACAAATTTTATTCTCAGTAGATTATTGATAGATTTTTAGGGAGCGAGAGATATTGTAAGTATGAATAAGAGATGCGTTTCTCAGGTAATTTATATCTCTCTCATTGGTAATTAACTGTCTAACGTTAAAATTATAAGAATGAAATTAAATTTTTAAGATTTTTATTGAATTCTTATTTTAATCATGTTTAAATTATAAATTTCAATTATATATTTTTTAATTGAGTTTTGAATTTTGAATTACATAATTTTATCTAATTTATTATGAATATTAAAGAATAAAATTTAGTCTTACGATTATTCAAGGCTAAACAATAAAAACCATAGAAAAAGACGCCATATGCCAAACGGCCGAAAAAACTTGAATAGTGGTTTTTGTCGTAGGTTGAATAGTCGTGTGTACGTTACATCCACAACGACTATATAAGGGGTTTTTGAGATACTGTAATGAAAATTCACTCCAGAATCTTTCAATAACTTTTCTTTTCATACTTGACATATTTTTTAATTATTTATTATTATTTTATTTTTGAGATAATTCGATTCGAGTCAGATTCACTTCAATCTTCTAGTGAATGTGACCATTGAGAATGTGCTGCTGCGAATATCTGAGTTGGATCTTGGAGTCGCTGGTGTCCGTCAGTACCTTTACATGGGAAGACTCAACTGCTTTAGGACAGTGATCACACGGCTATCGAACTCGCATGCCAGCTCATTTCAAATTAATTTATTTAGTTTATTTAGATTGCATGTTTATACATTTTCTGTATTTATTTAAATTACATGTTATATGTTCTAACTATTGTTTGCACGTGTTTATTTCGAATTTTAGATTACAACACTCATAGTTATATTGCTCACATCATAATTCTAATAATTGTTGATTTAGCCAAAAGTTTAGTAACAATTTTTATTAATTCCAATTATAAATATATGCTTATAAACTATAATTATTTTTACAAAAATAATCAGTAACCGTTTCCTTCCATTAAGATAACTTCTAGGCATGTGTTCTTGGTCCTTAGGACACCACTTACACATACAAACTACCTACTAACCCTAACCAACATGTGTTAGGTAATTTAATTAGGATATATTTATCCCAAAATTTAAGTCTGTACCTTGTTAATTAAGGTCCACATGTGAGTCCTATTAAATAGGTTCCAACATTGTTGAGAAGCGATAACTCATGAAAATAAACAATCCACATAAAACAGAGTTCGTATGACTGACTGAAAAATCTAGTTAGTTCACTCTAATGAAAATTTCTTATTCATTAATTTATATTATTTGAAAAAAAAATTGGTACAATAAAATTCAATAATTATCTACATAGGACGTTCTCTCATATTCAAACAGGAACAAACTTTTGTCAATATTTAAGATTGTCTGTTCTACGTGTCCTTCTTGAAATGATGCGGTGTCAAGGTTGGGGTGGCTTGATGGACCCAGTTCTTCCTGAGATGTGCATCTTTTGAGCTTTTGTGATCATCGGCCAAGTTGATTAAATATCATTTGGTGGCCTCAGAGATGCTCTTCCTCAACTTGGTTGAGCTTTGTAATCGAGCTGCACTAGATTATGTCAAGCTCCGACTACGTAAGCAAAGGACTCAAGCCGTTGACTAATCATGTCAATTCTATAATTTATGGTCAAGTCGATTTGTCGAAGTATCTAATTCTGATCCGTGATCCCATAATTTATACTAGCAATAATTCTATGCCTAAAAATATTATTATGTACGATAAAATCAAACATTGATGTCATATTTTAAATATTATTTTTTTAATTATATTATTTAAAATTAAAGTGAATAAAGAGAAAATAAAAGATAAATAGATGTAGATTAATGAGATTATTTGGTATTAAAAAGTGTGTTGGTTGAGTTATAACATTAAAGATATTTTTGAGAAAAATAAATAAATAAATTTAAGAATAAATTTTGACCCTTATTACACAACAATAGCAGTTGCTTTGTACTTGAAATCAATGAGTATAATGTAGTGAACAGTTTGAATGAGACTTTGTGGCTCGTGGTTTTCGCGACGAGTAATGTTATTGAGATTTAATTTATTAATTTAATGATATAAATTTATTAAAATTATTAAATTAATATTAAATTTTAATATTTAATTTGAGGAGAGAGAAAGAGAGAGAGAGCAACAATAATAATAAAAAAAATTAAGGAGGACAGGGAGATTGACTCACAAAATAAATCTATGGATTACAAGCCAGCCAAAACCTAATGGTCCTGAGTCTGACTGAGGAGTAAATATTGAATGCAACTGTAATACCACGTCACTATTGATGATATGATATCACCTATTAATAATAAAATCCAAAATAGGAAAGGTAAACTTCATTTGGGCTTATATGGCAAGAGGGTGAGAAGTTATTTGTTTAAATAGCAGGTTAGTTATTGATTTTTGTGGGTTCCATATGCTTATTTATTTTAGTACTATTAGTTGGTGATATCACATCACCTTACCACGCGGTATCACCGAATGAATATTTTCTCTTGTGCCTGACTCAGACTTGTGAGGTGGTTGGGTTGGGATGGGTTGGGTTGGGTCTTATTCACGTCATTGTAAAACTTCCGAGTCTGTAAAGTCACAAACACGGCAATACCAATACAACTTTGCTATGTTTGATTTCAATCACATTTCAACTGACGCTTCATCATTTCAATTTTTGGAGTAAAAATCTCTTGTTGTAAAACATTAAAATGATAATCAACCACCAAATTAATGTTAACCTTTATTCACACTTCCATAGAGTCAAGTACATAGAAAAATGCTTTTTTGTATCTAATTTACTGACTTGATCATAGTCATTAAATTAAGCTGCAGATTTCTAAAGGCATGGAAAATTTTCAAACTTAATTGCAGGCGTAGAGTAATTTGTAGAGAGTATTTTGGAGGCAACAAAGGCATTGGCAGCTTCTGTATAGTGAACTCCATCCCAGCTAATGTATCCAGACCCTTCCTTGCACACTTCATAACCAGCTTGCCCACACTTGATGTCCGCATTGTAGTTGTATGGCGGTCCACCATGGCCACAACATGCCATTAGAGGGTTCTCAAATCCTGTCATTTGTATGCACACAAATCAGTTATCTATTGTAACCCCCCCATCACTATTGATCATCAATGGCTGGAAATCAAAGTCTTTATCATGATATTTCTGCTGGTGTACCATTATTACGAGACAGAAAATGAAATTTTCAATACTCACCGTATATAGCAGAATGGGCAATGAGGTCATACTTAATTGCATAAACATCGACGTACACAATAGTAGCATTCTTCATTTCGGATCTCAGTTGTTCGCATAGTTCCCTTAATTTTTCGTTAAATAATTGTGCACCTTCATTCAGACTCTGTAGACATCCATGCTTATCAAAAATCCTTGCATTTTCATTGCTTGTGGCAAGTTTTTGAGGCAAACAACCCAATGGCCCGGTGTTGTGTACCCAGAAATTCTTCCCACCATGTTGATACAGGCTCTAAATTTGAAAGGAGGAAGAATCAAAAAGAGTCTTGAAAATCACAGCTTATTTTCAATTAAGAATATAACATGACTACATGAATGAAATAATCAGAGGGGAATTTCCTTCTAGGGAAGTGAAAAGACTAACCCAGATAGCATCTTTAATTTCGGAGATGAAAGAAGGGATTTGTTCGGTAACTTGCACAAATGAAAGGTGACCAAATGCCGCAGATAGATCATTTTGTCCAATGTCTATGGTGTAAAGAGCGTTCTTGAAATCCTCATCCCCAACCAAATATTTGACACCTATTGAATTTTTTTATAACTATTATGAAATTTTCCTGAAGATTGTTCTACAATATCGTTCAAAAATCATACCTTTAGATACAAACTCGAGGGAGCGGTTGTGGAATCGATTGAACTGAAGAATTTGAACATCCAGACTGAATAGAACAGATCTAGGAAGAGTTGATGAACCACTTATCGCAAAATTAGCTCCATTAGTAAAGTTTTGTCCTGACGATTCCAGATATGGAGTCAAATAATTAGAGTTCAAACTTTCGCCTGCGAAGAAACAGAAAGTAATCATGAGATCACAAAAATAAATAAAAAAACATTCATACAATGTTTCCCTTGTAATTTTTACATCCAAGGATTTATTTTTTAGGTTATGATTATGAAGGTCACAAAAACGCATATCTCCAGATGCTTGGAATGACAATGCATGTGGAATACATTTCCCACGATGCAGAGAAGTAAACAGAGTAACCAACTCTAAATCAAAATGACAATCGTCGTGGCATCACTAATGAAGGCACTGTCACAACATTTACTTTTGGGAAAGGTCCTGAAAGAACTCTGACGATAACGGTGGGTGACAAGTTGGCAAAGGAATTCAAACTTGACAGTACTTGCTTTTGCATCAATAAACTTATGTATTAGCATGTCAATGGTGGGAATTAGTTGACAAAACTCCATAGACATAGATCCCACAAGCTGGAGAATTTGTGACTCATTCAAAAACACGAAATTACAAAGCGGAAACAGATGATATATGCCCAAATGACTCCGAAACACAAGTGAGAATGAATTGCTGCATGTTCAAGAAGCGGTCTGAATGTTATATCTGAGATTTGCCAATCTCTGCACCAAGTAAAACCAAATTCATTGCCCAAAAGATGAAAAAGTTAGATGATTCACAAGACCATAACCCAGAGTAGTGTAACTTTACAAGCCTGGTGGTAAAAACCATGTAGAAACATGGGAGGGAAATAAACAATATTTAGCTAATCAACTTACATAGGTAATCAATGACTAATCGTCCATCACACCAACGTCCTGCTGACTGATGGTAGAAGTTACGCCCCTCTGGAGGTCCGAAGATCATTCCATGTGCAGCAGCATAACCTCCAGTGTCGGAGTTGGAGTCACCAAAGTTGAAAATGACCGGATTTCTATTGCACTGAGAATGAACAAAAAGAGGAAGGGAAAGATCAAGAATAATAAGAAATGTGAGGGGAGGAAGAAGATTGGGTCTTTCCTTCACATCCATGCTTATCCTGCTTTAATTTGTTTCTAATCTATATATATAACTGCAACTATATAGTGATGACAGTAAGAGAAACATTGCCTACACGCAAAGGGCATTAATTTGTAATTTTAGAGAGTAATGATGACAGATGAGAATTATTTAGACATTTATTATTCTCACATGTGATTCGAACAGGTGATTTACATCATAGCAAATTTGGTAGGAGCCAGGAGGCCATACAAAATCACAAATAGATGGAACAAGCCCATTACTTGGATGAATTCCTCACAATCCTTGAAATTTTTTTCTTGATCTCAACTAATGTGTCATTCATTGCCTTTCGACTTTACCTTAACTAAGTTTTCCTGCACAAGGACAATTTATATCGAATCTGATGTTAAAAGCTTACCACATAACTATGGTCTATACATGTTGAAAGCTTACTACATCATGCAGCTTTGGCAACATTTGTTAAATCCTGCAAATGCTTGCGGACAATTGTCATGAAAATCCTTCATCTTGGATTGGTTGAGCTCTTGATCCTTCAATAAATGGTTCTGCAGCATCATTGGGAAACCTAAGACACACAACGTGTTCAAGGACAGTGTCTGTTTTGCTTCATGGAGCAAAGTTTAATGAAACTAATTCAATGGCCTGTATTTGTGTATCTTAACTTTTGTTCCTACCATAGTGATGCATTCCTGAATGAATGGAAGAATGTCCCAGAAAGATCAAATACATGGGCAAGATATAATGTACTAATTTTAAATGAGTAACAAACACCTAACCCAGAAACGATGATGAAAAATTTTAGTGAGAACTCCTCAAAAAAAATAGATTAATAATATTTGCAAATGAAAATGGGAATAATTAACTGATCAAATGAACCAGCCAGATTATTTTGTTTGATCTTGATTCTATAAATTTCAATCCTTTTAAATACTCATTCCCCAACCCAATTGGAATGTAGATGAAAAAGATTATTAGAATTCAATTTTTTCTTTAACCAGAAAGATATGCTTCAAGTAGTCTTCAACCCATCAACGAAAGCTAAAGCAATGTTATCCTCTAACCCCTTTTGACACTAGCAGAGAGAAGATACAAGCATAGAAACTGAAACATATATTATAGCTAGCAGGTTGAGGAAAGGGGAAAAATAAAAGAAAGAAATATCAAAAGAGAACCAACCAGATTTGAAATAAGGAGCCAAAAATCGGGATAGTGCATACAGATAACGGTACAGAAACTTACGAGGAAGCAAAATTATTCATAAGCTATCAGTAACAAAAGTAACTAAACTCGATTTGAGGTTTAGAGTAATTTGTAGAAAGTATCTTCGAGGCCACGATTGCGTTGGCAGCTTCCGTGTAGTGAACTCCATCCCAACTTATGTTCTGAGCCCATTCCTTGCAGACATGATAACCTGTTTGGCCACATGAAGTGTTAGGATTGTAGTTGTATGGCGGCCCACCATAGCTGCAAAAGCCATCAAAGGATTCTCAAAACCTGTCAGTCAATTAAACCCTCAAATCATCATTGACAACTTAGTTTTAGACTCAACTGTGTTCATGGGGATAATTCATAAAATTTCAAAACTCACACCATATATAGCAGAATTGGCAAATGAGATCGTTCTTAATGGCGTATATATCCAAATATACAATTGTGGCATTCTTCATTTCAGACCGCAGTTTGTCACACATGGCACTTAATTCATTGTTAAATGCAATTGCACCTTGATTAAGAGACTGCAAGCGTCCATACTGATCGACATCACTAGAATTCATGCTTCTTGTGGCAAGTTTCTGAGGCAAACATCCCAATGGCCCGGTATTGTGTACCCAAAAATTCCCCCCACCATGTTGATGTATGCTCTACATTAGATTTGAAAAGGAAATCACTACAAAATATCAAAGGCACAACACAATATGATTAAGAATGTGAAAAGAGAATAGATCCAATAGAATGATTAAACATCTCTAACAATGACAAGAAAGACGAGAACAAATCCAATTAACAGTGAGAAGAAAAAACTTACTCACATTGCATCTTTAATTTCAGAGATGAAAGAAGGGATTATATGTAATATCATCACTAAATGTCGTACCTTTAGATGTTAGATAAAGGGAGCGAGTTTGGAACATAATGAATTGAAGATCCGAATATCCAAGCTAAACGGAACATATCTAGGGAGAGTAGGCGAACCACTTGTTGCAAAATTAGCTCCATTAGTGAAGTCTGATCCCAAAGATTGTAGCTATGGACTCAAAAAACTAATATGCAAGCTTTCGCCTGTTAAAAACACAAATTGTCATACGATGAAAAAATAACATCGACTGATGGTATTGTTTGAACTTTGAACCTCGTACCTGGAAAAATGTAGAGTAGATGGATGCATGCAAAGTGCAAATTTTCATGCCAGATAGTATAATGTGTCTTTTTCTTTATATATATATATATATATATATATAATAATTTGTCCCCACACGGCATGTATTAAGTAAGTGACAGGGGGACCCATTGGTAGATGGAATGCATTTTCCTCATGTTTCCTTTCTCTCTCTAACGAGGAGCACTTCGTTTTAGTTGTGATGGTACCGTGTTATTGTGGATATCTATTTTTGATTGAAGCAAAAAGATTAATCAAGATGTGCATATTCGAACACTATAATGCCACCGTATACAAATGAAAGCAGACCAACTAATAACCAACCACAAATGCAGTGGCTGTCAAAACCCTCACTACGGGTTTTGTGTTAGAATTTCGACTTTGTACCACTCAGTGTGAGCCTGCTTGTTACTTACCAGATAGATAGGAAGATTATTGAGCTACTCTACTCTCAATTATGTCCTGTTGGATTTTTATGGATTGATTTTTATTCCACACAATGTAATGTAATGTTGCTGCATGCATCACTGATTGGTTTTGGTCAATTTATGAGCAAAAGTTTTTGAGTTCCTCCCACTGTGAATATAGTTTTGATATGTGATTAATGGAAGAGTTAACCATTAATTACATTTGAAATGAAAGAATGTTTATTTGTACACCGAGATCGTCTTGTAAAATACATGGAATTTATCCCACCCTTTATTGTCAGCTCTATGCTCATTTCCACCCCCAACATTATTGAAAAATATTCACTAAAAAGTTAAAATTGACTTTATTAAAATGAATAAATATAATATTGAAAAATTTAAATGTCAAGTGATTAGATAAGCGACATACATGAAAGAACTTAATTGAAAGAGACTATTTAAATTATTAGAAATTCTGAAAAAATAATATTTATAAATAAAGACTTCTCCAAGTCTATCTTCTAAAATTTGATTATTATAGATTACATCAAGTATAAGTGGTGTTTCAACACAGTATACACAATGCAAACACATAGACCAACTACCTAAAACGAACAATACTTGGAGAAGGAATATTAATTGCATATGGGTGTACCCTCCTTTAAAGTTTAGTTTAGTTTAGGGTGGATGATGGTTATCAATAAAAATTAAATTAAATTAAATTAATTGATGAGGGTATATTTGGCAAAATTACAAGAAATTCAGTTTAATATTACAACCATAAAATATATCACCTAAAATGGACGCAAATAATAGAATGTTATTTTATAAATTAAGTTTGGGGAAATTTTTCTTTAATCAGATTCATACTTTGGTTGAAGCACTTCCAGAAAAAAAAAAAAACAGAGAGGGGTCGGTTGAAAAGCCGTACAATTCGTTGATATAAATAGTAGCCACATTCTACGTTAGGGAAGGACAGCTCCTTTTTCGAATTTGAAAGAGGAGGAGAAGGAGGAGAGATCTCTGTTTCGTTCGCTCTTTTATCCGCAATTTCGCTTTTTCTTCCGTCAGGTAAAATTATGTTGTTTCTCTTCAATCTCTCTGTATTTTGATTATGTTTTCTTGGATTAGAGTTTCGGTTGGAATTTGAGAACCCTTGATAGATGTGCATCTCTATGTTTGAGATGGTGTGCAATATTTACTACTCTTGAGGAATTTTTGTTACTTGAGGTTCGATCTTACTTTTTTAACATGTTCTTATGGATGTATGATCTAGATCTATTCATCTGAGAGGTTTGCGTGGTTGATCTGATTCACATTTGTCTGGATCTTTTGATATCATCTAATTTGTGGCCAGATCTAGATCGGCCTTGTGAATTCGTTACGGTTTGGTAGATCTTGTCTCCGTAGTGGATTACCGGATAGATCATGGTCAGATGTTAGTTTTTTATTTTCTTTTTCAGTCATAAGCAAATGGCAAGATCAAGTGACAGATTCTTTTGAAGCTTGTGCTCGAATCATTACAACCTGCATTGGTTTTATCAATTTTATTCGTCAAATTTCTCTTATATATGTATCAGGGGTTGGTTGCCCATGCTTGTATCCACGTGTCTAATTTTACAGTTTAGTTTTCCTTTTGCTATCCACATTAGATAATGAAATGCCATGTTTTCATGATATAAGTCTATCACATGGGGATACCTTTTGAGATCTAATGTCATTGAGTTTTGCAAAATTCAGGTGCTGTTCCCCTTTTTCTCTTATATCTTTTCCATTTTCTTCTTTTAGAGATATCTTGTAGATGGCTATGAAGCTTTTCGTTGCAAAACTGCACTGTTTGTTGTCTGTATAAAAACCTTCTAAGTTAACCTTTTCATTCAAAGCCGTATTATTTTCACAATAAATATATTGATCCTGGATTTTTGGACTTTCAGACACAATTATGGGGTTATCTTTCACCAAGCTCTTTAGTCGGCTGTTTGCGAAGAAAGAGATGCGCATACTGATGGTTGGTCTTGATGCTGCTGGTAAAACAACCATTCTGTACAAGCTCAAGCTGGGAGAAATAGTCACTACAATTCCCACCATTGGTAAGCTGTATGAAGTTAGAGTTTCCACTAACAACTTCCTGTAGAATTTATGCACCAGTTTAGCTGGATGAACTCGTGTTTGAATCAATATGGAACTTCTCCAACATTTGATTTAAGCCTTAATTTCTTTGTTATAATTTATTATTATGATATTGGTTTTGAAACTCATATACGTTGTGGTCAGGATTTAACGTGGAGACTGTGGAATATAAGAACATTAGCTTTACTGTTTGGGATGTTGGTGGCCAAGACAAGGTACACAAAATTCATAGTTCGTACATAGTAGCTCCCTTTCATGAGTGCTGTCTTCAGTCTCATGCCAAGTGGGATAATATATTCCTCTATCTTTTGATTATTTTTTAGGACACAGTAGGCAGCTTATACCTTGCAGTTCTATAATTTGATTTTGCTCTTCAAAGTTTTGGTTTATTTCTTTTTTTTTTTTTGGTTTCTAACTGTAATTCATATGAAAACATGAATAGTTGGATCCCCTGGATTTGGCAAATCCACTTAAAAGTTTGTCTTCTTTTCACTTGATTAATTGAGCCATGGATTTTTCTTCCCCAGATCCGCCCTTTGTGGAGACATTACTTCCAAAACACTCAAGGACTCATCTTTGTGGTAGATAGCAATGACCGTGATCGTGTGGTTGAGGCAAGGGATGAACTGCACAGAATGTTGAATGAGGTTGCAGAAAGCCCTAGCACTTTTTGATACTTGCACACATCTTCTAAGATTCTTTCACTAGCATTTTATTAGCCAGTTCATCTCACGGTGTTCGTGCAATGATTTAGAATTTGTTGTCCTTGCCAGGATGAATTGAGGGATGCTGTGCTGCTAGTTTTTGCCAACAAGCAGGATCTTCCAAATGCAATGAATGCTGCTGAGATAACTGACAAGCTTGGACTTCATTCTCTTCGCCAACGCCACTGGTTCTCTCTCTCTCTCTCTCTCTCGTGCAAAAGAACATGCAAGGATTTACTGGACATCATCACTAGTCAGGCTGAACCCCACTGAGTTCAAATATATTGTGCATTTCAGGTACATCCAAAGCACTTGCGCTACCTCTGGTGAAGGTCTCTATGAAGGGCTGGACTGGCTTTCAAACAACATTGCAAACAAGGTGGGCCCATGTAGTTAATGAAATAGTAACATATCCAAGTGTCAAGTTTAGATCTATGTTCTTTTAAGAGATTTTGATTCTATATTGTTTATTGGGTTTGTTGTTTGTTTGATGCAATTGCAGGCATAGGCAACTTGATTTGAGACTGAATTGTGAGGGGCAGCAGAACAGACTTCTGATCTTTGTTTGTTTATTTGTTTTGGAAATCTGTAGCTTCTGAATATTTCCTAAATTTTTTATTATTCGTGAATCTGTTTTTCTTTGGTATGTGATGAACACTGGTGCTGAATTCTGATGTTTATTTGAGGTTACCGATTATTATTATTGAGTAGTGAAATGAGAGTAAAAACCAACAGCAAATGTTTGATCTTACAAAAATGACATTACATGTTTTCTGATTCTTGCTTTTCAAGAATATGCAAAATTGAGTGCCATAAAGAATATTAGGCCCAAGAATATGACACGTGACAGTGGAGGATCCTTATATTGTTCTCTCGTAGAGTAAACAGCATCATGACTTGGGCTGATGCATATGGAATGCTTCTGTTATGACTTTGCCGACTCTACAGTCTGTGCAACTCGGTGTACATAAGCTTCTTAAGGCTGTTTCTGAAATCTAGACTCCCCCTCAAATTTTTTCGTTTTATTGGATGCTGCCAGATGGAAGACACATAAAATCAAGTATATAATTCGGTTCCTCTGTTAATTGAGAGAATAATTAAACTAGAATTTGACAGTGTTTAATTCTGTGTTATATCTGTTATGGTTTTGAGATGGTATGAGATGTTTGTTTTCCCATAACCCTGGAATGCTGTCTCAGTATACTCTTGCTTACCAACTTCATAGGAGAGACAGTTCAAAGTTACGATTGGAAGGTATGTGTCCGTTAGCTGTTTTTTTCCGGAAGGTAATGTTTCCGTTAGTTGAAAAACAAAAAAAAAATTCAGAAAAGCAATGAAAAAGTGGTATATTAATAGAAGCAAATGGTAACTACCGGAAAGAAATTATTTTAACTCAGCTAATTATGCTTTTTTTCTTTTACAATTTTAACAATCACTTCTTCTTTCTATAGCAACAAAACAGTTTCTATAATTAATTGAATTGTTAAATATGTATCTGTTCTGGTGATTTTTGGCACAATGGTGAGATAAAAACATTTTGATTGACACTCGAGGGTTGCTTTGCAATATGAAAGTGACGAAAGACTTGAGAATCACAGAAAAAGATTAGAAGGGAGGCTGGAGATGTTTTTAGAGATTCCCCTCCGATGTTTAAGTTAGTGTCGGAAGAGCAAGTGAGACAATGTTCAGTTTTATGGTTGAAGAAGTGATGTGTATACCTCTCTTTTAATTAAGAGTGTTATTTATACCTTCATGTTAGATGACATTTTTATCGAGGAAACCTCGTATGATTCCTCTAGGTGGGAGGCTTTTTGATGGTTAATCCCTAAGACTACAAGGATGTCTTGCTGACTTTATCAGGTGGTTGGGCATCGAGCTAATTTCCTCTTTGACCTCGATTCCTGATCCTTTTATGCGCGTTCACAAGAAGCGCATTATTGACATTAATCCTTTGGCATCCGAGTCTTTGCCGATTGTTAACCGCAAGATATAATGTTGAAGAACTCCCTTGTAGTAATAAATGTCTAACGCTACTCATCACACCGAGAGGTAAATGCTTTGTACCCAGAGGTAAATGCTTTGTACCCATTCTCCTCCAAGCATAAATTAATTTTCATATGTTCATGAGGAGCATTTATTACCTGTTGTCATAGTTTTAAGGATCTTTTTCATGATTGGCTGCAGTGTGTCATCATACCTTAACTTGATTTGACAGTAATAAAATAATGGACTCACACTGATTGACAATTGAGTATGAATCCTCGTAAATCGTTTTTCTCGTATATTCCTAAGTAGAAATCCACAATGCATTCCCGACGATCATAGTTCCTCGAGTGATGTCATATACGGTGATATCACCTTCAAGAGGACTCATCCATTATTACAACTTCTCCCCCAAACGACGTCAGTCACATTAGCTCGAGTGACATCATCCTCGACAAGACTTTGTCGTCTTTTTATTGTCGTCACTTTTGATAATACACAAATTGAGTTTGTACACCACTTATCAGATAAGCAGTAATAAATACAGTAATTAAGAGAGACACAAGCAAGACAAGGTTTATAGTGGTTCGGTCAACGTGACCTACGTCCACTTTGAATAACTAGGATCAACAAGTATTTTATTATTTCAAGTGCGCAGAGAGAGCAGAGAGTTACAAGCTTTGAGAAGGAGATGAGAGTTGTGCTCGACTGAGTGTGATGCCCTCCAAGTGTTGGCGGGATTTACAATTTATAGTCGCTTTATAACAGATTTGGGCGAGATATTAGTAACTAAGTGGCTAGTCTGTTAGATCTGACGACCTTTTCTCAACGGGCGAGGCGATTACGGTGCTCTCCATGAGATTCGGTCAAAAGATGATGTGGGGAATTGACCTTTCCAAAGTGGCGTGGATGGGGCTCTTGGATGACCCTACATGCTCTCCTGCTGATGTAGCTCCTCGAACCTGATGAGCATGATCGGGCGTGGACCATTTTGGGCTAAACTTGTTGGATCTCTTAGAGTTGGGCTATTAATTCAGATTAGGCTTATAACATGAGTTGGGCCCGTAGGCTTGACCCATCATTTGCCCCCTAATGCCCTACGTCCAATGAAACTCAGAGAGGAGGGCATTCAGTTGAGTTTGAATTATTGGCTGAACGTATCACTGAAAAAATTTGGTGGCCAAAACATATATTTTTAGGCCTTTTTTGGGATTTTAGCAGCGTCTGTCATAGCCAAAGGTAATGAGTCTTGTAGACCTCGCCGAGAGCTTTTATTTGATATATTATGGGTCATATTTGGAGCAACAGATCAAAAGCTGCGGTCAAAATAGCGATCAACCCATCTTGAACTCGAATTTCTTGAAGACTCCTTTTGATTGGTGTGTCCTTCCCTTCCTGTAGACTCCTTTTGCCTGTGGGACACCCTTAGTTATATAAACTCCCTCCTTTGCTTCCCTTTTTGGATTCTTGAATAGCCCTAGGTTATAAATTAGGCCTTTTTGCTTTCCTTAATAGGATTTTTAAAACCCTAGACTATAAATAGGAAACTTCTCCTTCATTTTACCCATTCCATATAACTTTGAGTGAGGAAGGTAGAACTCTTCTTGAATTCTTCCAAGAACACATAGGTGAGATATTTTGAGTTTGAGCACTTTGATCAATGTCGACTGGAGAGGAGTTTGTGAACCTTGGTGGAAAGCCAGGAGAAATTGGAGTTGTCCTTAGAGAGGAGAGGGAGGCAGATGGCGCCAGAGTAGAGGCGCTAGGCGCCCGCTGTCCGTGCAGGCGAGACAAGGGAGGAAAAGGCTGGTGGGCGAGCAGGGCGAGCGGTCAAGGCCGCTGTTCGGGTGTTGCCCAGCGCCACCCAAGGAGTGTCGAATGGTAGGCAAGCTACTTAGTGAGGCGAGGGGCGAGCAGCCCTTGTGGTCCGCAATGGGCAAGCAGCCCCTGTGGTCTGCGATGGGTGAGCAGCCCATGAGGTTGGCTAGCAAATTGGGCGCATGGAGAAGGCGCTGCTATGCGCGCGAATGAGACCAATGCTAGTGGGTGAGCAGCCCATGTGTTCATCGAGCAGATTAGGCGCGTGGAGGAGATTGGGGACGCCGAGGCCGAGGCGACCCAGGTGAGCATGGAGCCTTTGGGTGAGCTGAGCAACGACGTAGGTGAGGGATGGCCAAGGCATGGAGGAGGAGCTTCAAGGCACTGGGGTAAGCACTGATGGGCTCCCAGGCGCTGCTGTGCACGTGGATAGGGCGGGCATAGAAGCCTTTGCTATGCTCGGGACTGTTGGGCGCACAGCACAAGAGGCAATAACTCTGGGCACTTTTCATGGTGATGAGCCTAGTAGTGGCTCAGGCACCCCTTCACGCCCTTGCAACAAACAATACTGGAGAGTTTTGTTGTGCTTTTATGGTATTGTGGAGGAAGGTGCATCATGAGGATGCCTCTCCGAACGAGTTTCATACAGCTTATACTTTGAGCAAGACTCCTGCTCCTAGTCGAGGTTATTACTATTTTACTACGAGAGGCAAGTTGATTACTGGATTGCGCTCCAACTGTTATAGCTGGAAGTCTCGCTTCATATTTATTGGCTGAGAATGGGCTTTAGAGGCCGATAAGGCTTTGGTATCAACAAGATGGGGGTACCCCTAAGAAATTTGGTACGCCCTACACTTACTTTCTATCCTTTACTTTGTGTTTTTCATCTAGATAACATTTTATTTCCTTTGCAGTGGATAGAATGGTGGTTAGGTCCCACCTTTCTAGTAGTAGCACTCTTTTTCCTAAGGTGGCGAGAATGAGCGATGCCCCCCAAGTGACCTCTCTAACGGTGCCACCTCAAGCAACCCCTCCAGTGGTGTCTCGAGTGGGCTCCCCTCAAGGGACACCTCCCGTGGTGCCTCCTTTGTCAGCAACTCCTTCTGTTGTGAGCACTCTAGAGATTCCCCTGTCAACCACACCTTTTTCCCTCATTCGTCCACTCATCCTGTGGGAACTTCTACAGGGACATTGATTCAGACTAGTCCCATGCTGGGCAACCCGTGAGTCATCAGGGAAAGACTTGAGAGGTTTGTGTTTCTGCCCAAAGTTCATGAGATTAGTACTCTGGGCATTGAAGGAATGATCAACTCATTTGTGGAAGGCCTGACTCAGGTAAGGGTTTATTATTTTCCTTTCTCCAATCCTTCCCTATGCATTTTGTCATTCCTCTGTCTTTTTCCTTTTTTAGGCTACAACTGCATCTATATGTTTGCTTTTAAGAGCCCATTTTTATAGCGAGCTAAAGCTTAGTCATGAGGCTGTAAAGAAGGAGCTTCTCACTGCTTAGGGTAGGATTGTTGAGTTTGAAACTGATGATAAGGCTTCTCAGGCTGAGCTTGTAGTGACCCATGAGAAGGCCGCGCTTAGGAAGGCTACCTGTTTAAGAGCGGAGACAAAGCTTTCGGCAGCTCATGAGAGGGCGGCTAAGCTTGAGACTGAGCTTTCGGTGACCCGTGAGAGGGACACGCTTAGAGAGGTTGAGCTTGTGAAAACTTGCGAGAGAGCCATGCTTAGAGAGGCTGAGCTTGTGGAGGCCCGCAAGAGGGCCATGCTCAGAGAGGCTGCCTGTTTGAGAGCAGAGGCAGAGGTGAAGACAGCTCACGAGAGAGCTTCTCAGGCTGAGGAAAGGGTAGTCATAGCTGAGAGTGATTTGGAGAATGGCCTTGCAGATGCCTTTATTGATGGTTATGAGGAGCTTCGAGCAAAGATTTCTGTTGTTGTTCCTGATATTGATATTTCAGACTTCCTGCCATCTGAGGCGCCTGATGATGGTGATGGAGGATCTGACGATGTTGAGAGTGATGAGGATAAGGAGGAGGACGACCATGAATGTAGTTAGAGGGCTGGAGACTTTTGATTTTTTTTTTAGAAAGACAGTTTGTAACCTTACTTTTGTAAAAGTGAATTTTTGCCACTAATGCTCATTTGAAATTGAATACAAAAATGCAAAGATCTTTTAGAGTAAATCTAGAAATTTTTATTCATTCACTACTTATGTCAAGCAATATCGGGCAATAGCCCCAAAAAAGTACATTGAATAAAATCAAGTTCCCCAACTTTTTTATTTATACTCTTTTAAGGTGCTATTGGTAGTACCTCTTCAAGTGCTCAGTGTTCCACGGATAGGGTAAGACCTTCTCCTCAGAATTCTGGATCTTGTAGGTGCTTGGCCTCACTACACCTGTTATGAGGTAGGGTCCTTCCTAGTTTGGTCCCAACTTTCCTTCTCGCGAATCCTTTGTGGCGAGAATCTCCTTCTTGAGGACCAGGTCTCCTGGCTAGAAGGAACGAGGCTTCGCCCTTGAGTTGTAATATTTCGTCATACGGTGTTTGTACTCTACGTTGCAGACCACCGCTATTTCCCTTGCCTCATCTATCGACTCGAGATTAATGCAGAGTCCTTTCTCATTGGTAATGGGGTCGTGGTGTTGGACACTTAGAGAATGTACCTCGATCTCCATAGGGATAGCTGTCTCAGTTCCAAAAGCGAAGGTTCTAAAGGCGAAGGAGAAGGGGGATTCTCTGGTTAGAGCTCTTGGTGTGGTTCGGTGGTCTCATAATACTCTTGAGAGTTTGTTAGCCCAAAGACCCTTCACTCTTTCAAGCCTTGTTTTTAGGTTGCGTAATACCGTTCTCACCATAACTTCTGCTTGTCCGTTTGCCTGTAGGTACGTTGGGCTAGAATGAGGCTGCCTTATCTGAAGGTCAGAAAAGAATAAGTTAAAGAGTTTGTTATCGAATTGCTTAGCATTGTCATTAACAATGGTTTGAGGAATCCCGAAGCTACAGACCAAGTTTTTTCAGATAAAGTCTTTAATCTTCACGTCTATTATCTTTGCCAAGGGTTCGGCCTTTGCCCACTTAGTGAAATAGTCAACAACTACCACCACAAACTTGCATCGTTCTCTGCTCAGAGGTAGGGGGCCTAGAATGTTGATGTCCCATTTGAAAAAGGGCCACAGATTTGTGATAACTGTCAGCTCCTCTAGCGGCTGCTTAGGCACAATGGCGAAGTGTTGACACTTGTCACACTTTGTGGCGAACTCCTAGGCATCCCTCACTATGCTAGGTCAGAAGTAGCCCTGTTTGAGTGTTTTGTGGGTGAGGGAATGTCCTCCAGAATGATTCCCACAAACCCTTCGTGAATCTCCCGCATGGCATAATGGGCTTCTTTGGGTGAAAGACACTCAGTAATGACAAGGAATAACCTTTCTTGTACAAGGTTTCTTGTAAGATGGTAAACTTGGAGGCTCTCACTTTGAGTTTCTTGGCCTCCAGGGGGTCATCTAGCAACACACCCTCTTAGAGGTATGCCCTTATCGGGGTCATCCAATTTGATTCGGCAGAAGCACAGTTAACGTTTGTGACTTCCACGTCTAGCATGCTTGGTTCAAACTAGTGAGCAATGAATGCTGGTCCTGGTGGAGCTTCCGAGGATGAGGCGAGTCTGGTTAGTACATCCGCAGTCATGTTGTCCTCCCTTGGTATGTGACAGATTTGGAAGCATTGAAACTTTGTGATCAAGGCTTTCACTATGGCAAGGTACTCCTTCATTCTCGTTCCTCTTACTTTGAACTCGCCCTTTACTTGGTTGACTATCAACTGAGAGTCATTATAAAAGATGAGATGTTGGGCTTCCATCTCTATTGCCAACCTTAGGCCGGATAGGAGGGTTTCATATTCTACGTCATTGTTGGAGACGGTGAAGTGAAACTTCACAGCATACTTAATTAGAGTTCAATCGGGACTAATTAGGATTAGGCCTGCTCTACCTCCCTTGTTGGTCGATGAGCCATCCACATAGAGTTTCTAGAGGAGTAGAGAAAAGGGCTCAAAGATTATTGTGGGAGCCAAGGTGTTTGTACCTGGTGTACCCGGACGTCTAACTGGAGTGCCTGGATGTTTACTGGGGTGCTTGGATATCCTTACCGAGCGTCAGGTTGTTTTGTGTGTTCGGGCTCGGCATTTGAGTGTTCAGATATGTTAAAGTTTGCTGAAGTGTAGAAGACTCCTCCTTTGCCTGTGTGAACTCAACAATAAAATCTGTCAAGGCCTATGCTTTGATGGCCGCCCTTGGTTGGTACTGGATATCAAACTCGCCCAGTTCTATTGCCCACTTAAGGAGTCTCCCGAACACGTCCGGCTTTTCCAGTACTCTCTTCAGAGGTTGGTCTGTGACGACAATAATGTTGTGCCTTTGGAAATAATGTCGTAGACACCTTGTTGTTGAAATCAGGGCGAGCGCTAGCTTTTCTAGCCTTGAATATCTGATTTCTACCTCTCGATATGCTCTGCTCACATAATAGATAGGCTTTTACACTTCATCATTGTCTCTGATGAGGACGGAGCTTACTATCGATAGAGAAGCAGAAATGTATAGATATAAAGTTTTACTTGTTGTAGCATGTGAAAGGAGGGGAGGCATAGCCTAGTAGGCTTTGAGCCTTTGGAAGGCTTCCTCTGCCTCAGGTTTCCACTCGAAGGCTTTTCGGGGAATCTTGAAGAAAGGCAAGCATTTGTCTGCAGACTTGAAAACGAATATGTTAAGTGCTGTAATTCTCCCATTGAGGCGCTGGAGCTCCTTCGTCGAGGAGGGTGACTCCATCTCGAGGATGGCCTTGATCTTGTCGGAGTTCGCCTCAATTCCTCTCTGGTTGACCATGAAGCCTAAGAATTTTCTTAACCCTACGCCAAAGGCACACTTCTCAGGATTCAGCTTCATACGGTATGAACTGAGAACCTTGAAAGTTTTGTTGGAGGTGGTCAATATGGTCTACTATGACAACACTTTTCACCAACATGTCGTCCATGTAAATCTCCATTGTTCGTCGAATTTAAGACTGGAACATTTTGTTCACCAACCATTGATAGGTTTCTCTTGCGTTCTTTAGTTCGAAGGGCATGAGCTTGTAGCAGTAGGTTTCCTTTAGAGTGATAAATGATGTCTTCTTCTAGTCTGGGGGGTGCATGCTGATCTAGTTATATCCAGAGTATGCATCTAGGAAGATAAACAATTCATGTCCTGCGATGGCATTGATGAGGAGGTCAATCCGTGGAAGATAGTAGCTATCTTTTGGGCAAGTCTTATTGAGCTCGATAAAATCAACACAGAGGCGCCACTCCCTATTGGTTTTACTAACCATCACCACGTTTGAGAGCTACTCAGGATATACTACTTCTCTGACCGTCCCATTCTCTATCAGTTTCCTCACCTCCTTTTCTGTCGCTTGAGTTTTTTCAATAGAGGCACCCCTTAGCTTTTGTTAGACAGGCTTGTAATGAGAGTTGACATTAAGGCGGTGTGTGGCGACCTCCGGGTTGATGCCCTGAAGGTCTGCATGTGACTATGTAAAAACATCCATGTTGCGCCTCAAAAATCTATAAGCTGACAAACTAAATCTTCAAAAAAGGAAGAGCCAATGTATACTCTTTTGTCTGGATACTCCTCATCTATGACTACTACTTTGAGCTTTTCTACCAGTTCTCCTCTTTCCAATGTGGCATCATCTCTAAGGTTGAGGACCTCCACTTGCAGGGCCTTTTATGATTTTTTGGTCTTCATGGAGGAGACGTAGCATTCTCTAATAGCTACTGGGTCTCCTTAGACCTCTCTGACTCCGTTCGGGGTTGAAAAATGGAGGATGAGATGATAGATGGAGGGCACAGCCCTTAGGGTGTTGAGAACAGGTCGCCCTAAGATTATGTTGTAGGCCGAAGGGTAGTTTATCACTAGGAAGTTGACCATGATTGTGGAGCTTCAGGGTGCTACGCCGGCAGTGACTAATAAGGTGATGGACACTAGGGAGTACACCTTCTCCCCTGAGAATCTAATGAAGGGTGACCTGATAGGCTATAGTCTCTCCCTTCCCAAGTTGAAATTGTCATAGGTTTCCGTAAACAAGATATCTGCAGAGCCGCCACTGTTTACAAGAATCCTCCATACTTGGAAGTTGACAACGGTTATAGTGAGCACCAAAAGGTCATCGTGGGGGTGCTAGATTCCCTCAAAGTCGTTGTCTGAGAATAATATGACCTCACTGCTTCCATGCTTAGGCACCTTGGACAAGCGCAAATCGTCGAGGTGCCTAGCTTTTCTAGCATGGACTCTTATGTCAAAGAGTGATTCTCCTCCTCCTATTAACCCTTTAGAGATGGTGTGAATTTCTCCGATGAGTTGCTGGTCTTCCTGATTGTGAGGCGATGGCAACGTCTGTGTAAAACTCAGGTAAATTTAAATTTTTTACTAAAAAAGGTAAAACAGTAATTTATCACTTGGTACAGGTTGTAAATCTGATTTTTTTAGGGCTTGGATGACAAAACGAACCTAACCATTGGATTCTTCTTGCGAAATCTAGTTATCTTGTAAAATTTTGTTGAATTTTAAGATAGTCAGATTTTTTACGTTTTACGAGGCGATTGGGTCTCGGGTGATCCAAAAATAAAATTTTTAATAAAATTTTAAAATTTGAAAAAAAATTTAAAGTAAGTTAAAATAAAAATATTTTAAACTTGAACTAGAACAAAATTTAATCATTTTAGATCGAAAACGGACCCGAAAAAGGAGGGTCATGTGGCGCAATGAGGATCAAGTGTTTAGGGAGTATAAAATGGGGAGAAATATTAGATTTCTCCTCATTTAGTCTATTGGTTCTCACATTGGGGAGGAAGAGACGGAAAAAAAAAAGCTCTACAACTTATCTCTACATCTACAGAGATTGAGTGCTCGAATCAACACAAGCCAAGAATTAAAGTTATTTTCCTCGACAAGGACTACACGTCCATACTAAAAAAGATGGATTCCACTGAAGTTTCAAGACGAGATTTTAGGGAAGGTGAAGATTCTAGCTTGAATCGGGTTCTTGAAACTTCTTAACGTCATTTTACGCTTCAAGAGGTAGGGTTTTCTCCCTATTTAGGTTTATTTCCAACCTAGGGTGGGTATATGAAATGGGTAGGATGTTAGATGTTTATAACCCTTGCCTATTGTTTTAAAAATTGAGGAAATGAGTATTGATATTAGGTAGAATAAATTCTATCTTGACTTGATGTATGAAAATTGCTAGTTTGTGATTCTTAAAAAAATGGTATTATATGGGCATGCTATGTGTTTATATTGTGTCATGTAAATTAAGTATGTCATTGACATAGATTATGTGCTAACATGCTTGAGATTTGATGTTGGGTATAATGTTAATATATGTGTTATGATATGTTAGCATTATGATGAATGTGTGGAAATTATATGTTTTTGATATAATTGGCTATAGACTGGTGGAAATTGCTCATTTAGTATTCATTGTATATTGGGCATGATGTTGACATCACATTCATGAGCATTGGGCATGAGTGTGGGTGTATGTGCATAGTTGAATCAAACACTATACTTGGTAAATGATGGGTGGGCTCGAAAAAAGTTAGAATGAAGTTCTGACTGAGTTGCACGGTTGTATAAAAAATTTGTGTTGGGTATAGCAAGCAGGGCTAGATTCTCCCACTGGTGAAAATTCGACTACCTTGTTCATACACTCCCCTAAGGTGAAATTCCAGAACAGTGTATCGGTGTGCAGAACCGGCGGTGCGACACCAAAAATCTGTTACCCAGCAAAGACACATGATTTTATTTTTAAAATATCATTGGACGTATATCATCAATGATAGATTTTTACACATTACCATTGCATTGTGTTGAATGGGCCAGAGAGTGCTCGAGTTAAAGTGCATGAGTGAATCTCATTTTATTTTATGGCATGATATAGGATTCTTATCATTGAATGCATATTCTTGATTGGAATGTTTTACATGGTTGATTGTCACATGTGAACATTTTATATGCATCTAGGTTGAAGAGTAGCCTATTTAGGAGATACTCTATCGAGCGTGGCTCACCCTTTATGAGACAATATTTCATATGCGGGATACACGCCGGTAGACGGCTCTCATTCGTACTCTTAAGGAGGAGGAAAAGACGAAATGTGGCTTTATTTTGAGTTTTTGTAAAATTATTATCAAAAACTTAATTTTGGCATGCAAATATACGGAATTGCTTGTAATAGAATTTGTTGTATCATGTTTCATGTGAAAAAATTCATTAAACATGTATTGAATGGTTATGAGATGAATTTGATAGGATTGAAAATTAAAAACAAGTGAAACAGACAAATCTGGACAAACCTACCGGTAGAACATTAACCTACCGGTATAACTTTGTCTAGTAGGCAAAACCTACCGGTAGAACATTAACCTACTAGTAGAACTTTGTCCAGTAGGCACAAACCTACCTATAGGACATAGAACATTAACCTACTGATAGAACTTTTTCAGTGGGCAAAAACCTACCGCTAGGACAATGACAAACCTATCGGTAGGTTTGTCAAAAATCTCAAATTTTAAGAATGTTGTGTCATGCTTTCGGGCTATGTGTCCTCTTATTCAAATAATGTAAATGGACATTAACTAAGGATAAATTCTTGCATATTGGATCTCGGATGGGTCATGTGAATGCCTTGAATACAAGTTATGCATTGGGAGTTCCTGGTACAAAGGAGGCTCCGTCCAAATTTTGGGTTTTGTGATCTCGATTAAGAGGATGTTATTGATGTGATGTCAGATTGTGCGATGATCACGAGTATTTTCACGAGTTGATGGACATTCAATGGTTGACAAATGACACTTCGAATTTTGGGGCGTCACAACCTGACCTCTTCTAGCAACATATTGGAGAAAGTGACCACGTTGTATAAGCTCCGCAATCTATCTCTTAAGGTCGTAGAAATCATTGGTATCGCGACCATGGTCGTAATGGAAACAACAATATTTGTTCGGGTTCTTGTGGTTTGGAGGAAACTTCATCCTTCCCTGCCACTTTATTACGGGGTCATTCTGGATTTGGAATATGATGTGTCTAACAGTGACGTTGAGGGGAATAAAGGCTTGTCAATCTCTTTGAGGAGCAGGACCAAATCGGTCTTTGGCAGGTATCCTCTCTGTTCTTCTACGCTTGTTGCTACTTTTTTTCTTCTCGTCTCTGTCTCTTTCCTTTCTTTTCTTGCTTGTTCGGGAGGACTCGCCTTGTCTGACCCTTGTGATGTCTTCAGCGTTCATATACTTTTGATCTTTTGTCAAAAGCTCTGGCATGTTTTTCGGTGGACGCTTCATCACTGAAAAGAGGAAGCTTGACGACCGGAGGCCTTCCAAGAAGGTGGTCATAGTTACCTTGTCATCAGGCTCTTCAACTTGGAGAATCTCCTCGTTAAAACATGTGAGGTAGCTCCTCAAGCTCTCGTCTTGGTCTTACTTTATGCTTAATATATGGGTGACAGGCTTGTGATGACGGCGCCCTCTGATGAAGTGGGACATGAAGGACCTGCAGCAAAGGAGCTAATGGAGGCTGGGAAGAGCTTGACAAACCATTATTGGGCTGATCCCTTCAGGGTGGTTGAAAAAATCCTACACATAATTTCGTCGGAGACGTTGTGCAGCTGCATTAATGTCTTGTAAGTCTTGAGGTGATCTAATGGATCCTTAGTACCATCAACGGTTTCGACGAATGACATCTTGAACTTCTGGAAAAGTAGGTTGTTTGCCACGTCAGGTACGAAGGGTGTGTCAATTCACCTAACGAGATAGTCCACCGTCTTAGGTCCTTGCACCTTCACGACGTTGAAAATATCACCCAGTTAATTTTGTACCTCTTTTATTTTTTTGTCCCAATGGTTGGGAGCTCCTTTGAAATTATCATGAAAATAACTTTCATGCTTCACACTTTGGTTTTCACCCTCATCCTGTTAGAAAAGAGGGTCTCTACCATGAGAAACAAGAGTTGGAAGAAGAGGTAGAGGTCCCTCATGGGAAGCTCCCCTATGCGGGGTGCCCAAGGGGGCGCCCGGAGCTCCTTGAAGCACAGGGCATGGAGTTCCTCTGGCTTGGGGTTCAACCGACTGTGCTCTTCCTTGTCCAGCAAGCATGAGTTGTAGAATCTGCTGATTTTGGGCTACAAGCTGCGCATTGTCCCCAGCATTTGTTGCGCATTTGGTGACAGGATTGGTTGATGGAGAAGCAACCTCCTCCTTCTCTCGTGGTGGAGTATCCTCATGTTGATTCATCGATCTGGTGGTGATCGTCATAGATTCAATAAAGAAAGTACTCAAAAGTGAGAATTTTGTCTTTCCCACAGACGGCGCCAAACTGATGATGTACAAATTATATTTATACACCACTTTTCTGATAAGTAGTAATAAATGCAATAATTAAGAGAGACACAAGCAGAACAAGGTTTATAGTAGTTCAGTCAACGTGACCTACGTTCACTTTGAATGACTAAGGTCGCCGGATATTTTATTACTTCAAGTGTGTAAGGAGAGCAGAAAATTACAAGTTTTGAGAAGGAGATGAGAGTTGTGCTCGACTGAGTGTGATGCCCCCTAAGTGTTGCGCGAGACTTACAATTTATAGTCGCCTTATTACAAATTTGGGAGAGATATTAATAACTAAGTAACTAGTCTGTTAGATCTGACAATCTCTTCTCAACGGACGAGGTGGTTATGGTGCTCTTCATGAGATTCGGTCAAATGATGACGTGAGGAATTGACCCTTTTTAAGGTGACATTTATGAGGCTCTTGGATAACCCTAAATGCTCCCCTGTTGATGTAACTCGTCAAACTTGATAAGCTTAATCGAGTGGGAGCCACTTTAAGCTGAACTTGTTGAATCTCTTAGAGTTAAATTGCTAATTTAGACTGAATTTATAACATGATCTTAGAGTTAAATTACTAATTTAGACTGAATTTATAATATGAATTGAGTCGTTGAACTTAGCCCATCAACTTCTCTGACGAATAGCATCACTTCCAACTAAGTGATATCACCTATTTTATTTATATGTCACGTCTCCACTTTTGACTAGTCTGACATGTCTTGTCAGTATCAATTGTCACAATGTGTAAAAACCAAAACCCTGCCCCTATTAATATTTGAACTCATTACTTTTTCAACGTTGAAGCTCAAATTTCTCCAAACTATATCTAGAAAAAACTCACCCAATAATCTCCTTAGTTCTTTCTAGCTATAATAGCATAGCATCTTTGAACTCTTTTAAGGACTGCTATTCAGCAATCGGTAGGTCCTTACTAGGCCCATTTCCTTCGTCCTCAACTAGCGCAATTACAAAGTGTTTACTTAATTATGATATTGCTCTTGTTTGGATGCTCATTACTCTACGCTTTATGCAGAAGTTTCGAGACACTAATAGAAATTATGAAATAAAAATTACAAGAGATTTTCCGACCATTTCCGGTAATACTGGCCCCTAGATCCATTTGTATTGTTCGAGGACATGTGCACCGGTCTCGTTGTCTTTGCATTTCAGAGATACCAGAAAAACCCAGAATATGCATATCATTCCCAACACTTGTGATTACAATGGAAATGGCATTTAGATTGAAAACACACTATTGCATTTCATTCACATTCAAACCACCCACCCACTGGCCCACACTGATGCCTTTGCAACCACGGCAAAGACTTATGGTGGTACGCCTCCCTTGCAAGCTACTTTTCCACGGTAGACTAATGAATCAAACTTTTGAACTAATATTAAGCAGCTGATGGTGCGGCCACGTACTGCACCGCACCAGCCTCTGACATAGCTGCAGCTATCAAGGGCTGCAATATCACAGGCTCGGCGACGCCTGCATTGGCTGCCACACCCATGTCCATGTTGTAATCCAATGACTCATCTTCGTAAATGTCCCACCATTTCTGTACCAGCATCTTTATGTCCTCCCTCTGCATGTTCTCTTCTTTACCCGTATATCTCCACGGCTTTGAGCCCTGTCCATATTTACCAATTCATCATGATATTAGAACGCACTATAAACCACATAACTAAACTAACAAGTCAAGTATGATTCGCCCGGAGTCAATTTCACAGATTAGAAAGGAAGAAAAATATATACCGCTGCACAATAGTGAACAACTTTCACTTTGTCAAGCTCCACGTTCTCTGGATGGCGCCACAACATTGCAAGAACAAGGTTATAATCAAGAGGGATAGGCTTATATATATCCCTGAAGTACATGTTCAAAAAGTCCTGCAGTGCGAAATAACGTTAAAAATTTCAATGACAAAACAAGCAGCACTCAGAGTGACAAATATAGAAAAACAATTAATAATAAAAAAAATTGTAGTTCACCTGTTCGGCAAAAGAAGTGGGAGTAGTAATTTTGAGGGTACTCAAAAGCTCAGCATATGTGGATAGGCTAGGCTCAAAGACGAACATGCCGGCGTTGAAGTAAAGTGATGGTGGCTGACCCGTCTCCATCGGCCACTTGACCTTGTCCGGGCACTGTTGACAGTAACCAATTTTGTACTGTGGCGTGTGACTCCATGTTTTCTCACAAAAACAATCCATTACCGCATAGAAATGACCATCGGGCAAATCAAACAGATGATCTATGTTACTGTACACTTGGATATCTCCATCTAAATATATCATCTTACTGTACTCCACAAACTGTAACCTCAAAACCAAACAAAACCGCCAAAAAATAAAAAAATCAGATTAGTATACCGACATATTTAACAACAGACTGAATCAAAAAGGCAAGGATGTTCATCAAACATATATAGAAAAGGTCAAAGCATGCTTGGACTTATATGGCCCAAGACATCCATCATCAGGGATAACAACGACCAATTTAACGAGACAGGGTCGACCCCACATGAATTAACAAAGCTGAGGGGATTAAAAAATGACACGTGTAAAATAAATATTGTAAGCAGGCCACGTAACAACTACAACTACAAGTACGTACCTCCCATATACGAAGCTTGGAGTAATTAATGACATAATAGGCCATGGCGAACTGGGTTTGATTCTCTGGAGGATAAACCGGTTCTATCTCTCTGACGATGCACCCTTGGGACTCTAGTATACGGCGGTGCTCAGCTGGTACGTCCGGCAATACAGCCACCACCAAAGGATAGGCTGTCTTGACCTTCCTCAAACCATTGGCCAGCCCAACAACACCTTTGACATAATCACCATTACCAGCCAGGAATGTCACAAAAGCCCTGCTTTGCAAAGTCACGGGCTTAATAGCTTTGCAAACAGCTGAGGCCACAACTTCAGCAGCCATATTACTCACGACAAATGTGGGGGAAAAGAGATCCTGAAGATCAGATGAAAATGAAATGGAGTATATGGCTTCAGATAGAGAAGAGAACAAAAGAAGAGGGATGACCTCTTACTGGGTTGGAATATGTGCTATAAAGTTCTTGTGCGAGGAGTGATAGTAGTGGTGCTTATTAAATAGGCGTGGATATTGAGGTTCCGCGAAGCTTCACGAAATCCAGGGACTATATTTATTCGGCTTGGAAGACACTAGAAGAAGGCCTCTTCTTTCCGGGCTAAGCTAAAATGATTTTGTGGACTGAATTTGTCTGTCACTTTATTTAGGTCACGGCCCAATTTGATCATATCATTTTACCTGGGAAAAAAATATAAAAAGGACATTGGTATTAAAATACTGCAAGCAGATCTCCCTTTTATGGAACCAGCCAAAAAACATACAAAAAAGATCTCCCTTTTATGGGAAAAAGATCTCTCTTTACTTGATCGTGTCAATTAATAGAAGGGACCAAAAAAGGTAAAATAGAACAAATAAAATTTTCAATCGGGGAGAAAGTGTTATACTTTGTACTCTATCATTAGAGAATTGGAGTAATAAACTTCCATTGTTTTGTATATGAGGGGAGGGTAAAGCAGAGGAATTTTTTTTATTTAAATAATAATTTTTACCCTTGTAATAAAACTTGAATCTTTGATTTTTTTTCTTGGTCTCCGATGATTATCTGCTAACAAATAATGCAACATCCCATTTTTCTCGGAACCTTCTTCCTCCTATTTTTCTACTCTCGCGGTCCCTCTCTCTCTCTCTTTCACTCTCACTCTCACACACACATAATAACAAAAAAATTCAAAGATAATCAAGAACATTACGATACTTTATAGATTGGTCATGAGAACACCAAAATTCTAACCATGAAAATGAACAAAGAAGAAAAAGAAGATTTATTAAAGTAGAAATTTCCATTTCTTTTTGTGTGATGACTTATTATAACTTTTATGCCCCCACATTACATATGCGCCAGAGCTAGTGGGTCCGATTGGTTTTGTTTTTTTTTTTTTTAAAGCTTATTTTTTGTGTTTGTTGGTTATAAAAAATTCCTTTCACCGAGAAACTACCAGAGGTAAGAACATACCGGAGAGTTGGAGAACAATAATGTTCATGATTTGATCTTGATCTACGTCATTCTTCAACAAAATCTATATTTATAATTAGAAACTTATTATCAAAAAATTAACTCCTTCACAAAAGAAATCCTGGCCAATAATGTCCACATCTCTCTTAATTAAGGAAGGTTGATTTTTCAAATGATGCCGAATTAAATAGAATTCTCAAAAATAAAAGTAATGGTATTTGTATCTAATTTATCAGTCTAATCATATATAATTATTTGATTGACAATAGACCCCATAATATATTAGGACTCATAATTAATTTAATAATTATAATAAATTTAATTAATAAATTAAATTTAAATAATAATTAATATAAATGTTAAATCAATGAGGATATATATATATATATATATATATGAGTAGAGGCATTTAAACTCATTTTTTCAAAAGAATTTAAAAAATTGTTCAAATTTAACTCTTTTAAAATACTAATCGAGTTCAAGCCGAATTTTATTTGAACTGAACTTGAGTAATTCGTCTCGATTAACACTCCCGACTTTAGTTTGTAGAATATAGTAATTAGTATTCGGTTGGTCAACACACCACCTGCCATGCACGTGACATAGCCAGGGACAATTCGATATTATAAATATTGAAATTCTTTTTATTGTTTGCCCTAATTTATATTAATTACACATCTCTCTCGTTTAAATTTCGGCTTGTTTGTGCAGCCCTCCCACCACAATATCCACCCCCCGATCCCCTCCTACAGTTTATGTTACACTGTTTAACACATACCTATACGAACTTTGGCCCAGGTCCGTCTGATCCGCCGCCCACACTATGTTCTATTGTTAATTTCTCTCTTTTGTGCACTTTCTTACGAATTTTTTTTTTCTTTTTTGCAACCAAACATCCCTCCCTGAATCGCTTAATCACCATCTTCTCTCCTATCTGTCAATTCTCGCTTGCAAACACGGTCCCTCTAAAAACAACCATAAATGCTACTGGAGGTCTCATCTTCACACACAAATCAAAACTTTATGGGTTCGTGACGACGAAGTATATGTCCACTTTACTTTTCTCTCTACTCTTTATTACATTACTCTCAAATAATAGTGAAACCCACTCTCCCTTCAAAAAAAAAAAAATCCCTCCTTCACACAAGATTTAATATACCAAATTTAAAATTAAATTCAATTTAACCCAATCCAAAATCAAACTAATCAAAAACATGATCATCCAAAATCAAAACCAAATTGAACAAAACCCACCCCCATGCCAACCCCCCACTAACAAAAATGGGACCACCACACGTGCGCCCCTTCGTCTAGCTTAGTGGTGCACTCTGAATCACAAACATAAAAAGCACCACTTCCGCGACCAATCACATAATTTCAGAGTATTTCTCCAAACTCAGTCTCTCCATCATCTTTATTTTCAAACCCAACATTTTTTAAACTTATTGTCAAAATCCAGTCTTTTTTTAAAAACATTATTTAGAATGACGCTTTCATGGGTTAAAACGTCATTTGAAATAACATTTTTAAATTGATTTTTTTTTATTAAAAACGTCTTTTTTATTGAAAACGTCATTTTTAATGACGTTTTTTAAAATAAATTTTCAAAGGGCAATTTAACAGACGTTAAAATTGTTGACCCATAAAACGTCACTTGTAATGACATTTTCAAAAGATGTCTACAAAAAAATAAAAATCATATAAACCTTAAAAAACTATAAAAAAAAAAAAAAAAACCCTTAATAACCCTAAAAAACCCTCTATTTTTTTTAATAACACAACTTACGAGATTGTGAATTATTTTTATGATATATAAAATTTTTTGTTCAGTCATGTTTTGTTATAACAAAAAAATATTATTAAAGCGTGTTTCGCACAAAAATTTATAAATTTTGAAAGCTACTAAAAAATTAAGCCATAAATTAAAAAAAATTTAATTAATTCAATGTAGTACATTACCAAAAAATGATTAAAATATTGTTTGTGTGTGTAGTACATAAATTTTATGACTAATTTTGAGAAATTTGTTTTATATATGTTAAAAAATTGTCAATTTCAATGTTATGTTATAAGTTCGTCGAACAAAAAGAGTTGACCTATAAAAGTGTACAAAACATCAAAAATATGGAAAAATATATTTATACATTAAACAAAATAATTTTATTACATGAGGTTGTGAAAAATACAGTCTGTCAATATTATGGTTGATGTAAAAAATAACATAAAGGGTTGTTGAGTACACATAAATTCGATGAACTAAAAGTATCAGACGCATCATTACTTAAATCAGAATAATCAGAAAGTTCAGTATCTAAAACAAATAACGGATCCTGTAAAATTTGAATTTCAGCATAATTAGAATCAAAGTGCTCATTTTTTACATGCTTGATTGCATGAAATCGATCAAGTCTACACTGCATCTGGTCATTTTCTCGTTCAAGTCTTGCTGTGATCTCGTTATGGTTGATAGAGTATTGTGGATCATATATATCAGTCGAACATGCCTTTGGTACCATTAATTCATGCCAACGGCAATATACTTCAAGTTCACAACGTTCGTCATATAATTGTGTCCATCTTGAAGTGGGTTTGATACGAACACTCGGAGGTGGATAGTCGGTCACAAACCCAACAAATACGTGTCAAACTTGACCGAATGAGTGATAACAGTCGATGGGCTTATTACGGAACTTAGGTTTTGTCCATACCAAGTTACACCGATAGCATTTGTGTAAGATTCAATTGAATAAACTACGTTCGACAATGCTGCTCGGCCAATAGAGCATTCATATTTGTTGGTTGAAGATGAACTTTGTTGTTCATTGCGTGATGAAAAACCTTGGATGGTTTGACTGGATTGCCTACTAGATGTACGTCTAGACATTTTTTAGGTTATGATATACATAATTAATAATGATGGTTTGTATAGACACGAAATACAATTATATATAAATTTGACAAGATAATTACTGGGTACGACTAACATGACTTGACACAGATAAAGTAATAATATGACTTCACACTAATAAAATAATGATATAACTCGTGAATTACAAAAGGACTGATACGACTTGACACTAAACTAACTACACTGATAAAGCAATGAAATGACTTCACAATGATAAAGTAATGACATAACAATTCAAATACAAAGGACTGTCATGACTTGACACTACACTGGTTACACATGATTTCTATCTTCCAAATGAATAATTGCATACTTTGTTAAGTTTCATTAGACATATAATCATCTGACAAGTATTGTGTATTAGAAAATATATTATTTTGCTCAATTGGTATCAACTCTCGTCCATGTGCAGTTCTCATCACGTCTTTGGCTTGTTTGAGCATATAATAGCGAGACATACGAACCAACATTCTATTATTCTCTCTTCGAACTTGTTTTACTGTTGATTCGTAGTCTTCTTTATTCTAGAGTTGCATTGTTAGTGATCATCTACGAGACACTAGTATGTCAAATTCTCTTAGTTGTGTGAATAATTTGTCTGATTCTTTAGCACGAAAAGCCCACTCTCATCGTATTCCTGCATAATATTCTTTTAGATCAAAAAATCTTTCATTCTTATAATCATATTTTCGCTCTTGTAACAACCAAACCCGTTTACGTCTGCGATTGTTAAATCTCGTAGAAAATATGATGTAGACATAATATTGTGTTTGTCATATCAACCACAAATAAAGTGTTTAAATAGTAGTGTCCAAACCCTAGTGTGCTAGACATGTCACATTAGTCAATAGTAAGACATTGTAGTCATCAGAGGTCATTTAGGGTTTAGTCATGCCTCAAACTTGTGTAAGGTCAATTTAAGTCTTTGCCCTAAACAAATGTGTGTTGTCACTTCAACACATGGTATGCAGAAACTCATTCAGGGTTAAGTTAGTTCAGCACATGGTATGTTGAAACTCATTTAGGGTTTAGTCATTTCTCCACATGGTTTGCTAAAACCCATTCAGGGTTTGGTCACTTCACCACATAACATTAAGTAGTCACAAGAAGTTACTTTTTCTTCTTCAGCATTATGAAAGAGCAGTTACTTGTCACTTCAAGATAGTGTTTGTATTAATATCCTCAATTGTTGGGAGATGTGTGTATACAATACAACACATGGCTGATCAGCATTTGTAGGTTTTTGTCATTTCATCAGCAAATTCATTGATTTAGTGGGTTGTCATTGTATGGGTACTAGGAAAATAATCAGTGTATTGTCAAAGTAATGACAGTCCTTTCTTAGTGAATTGATATGTCTATTGAAACCTTGATTTTAAATACTATATATTCATTTTCTGTAAGCAACTAAGTGAAGAAAACTCATTTCCAACATGAATTATAGTGTGAGAACTTTATATGAAAATATGGGTTATCATTGGGCCTTAGAGGATGAGTTCTTATATCCAAAAAATTCTCGTTTACATTATTCAAGCAAGGTCATAAGAACTATGAGGGCCAAATTGTAATATCGTTTGACGGAGCGAAAAAATCTTATTGGAGATATACAAACTTACGATTTACGAAGGCCTCGACAAATTGTCATCCATATGTCAGTTGAGACACCTCAACAACTAGAGCAAGCATTGCATCATTTTTGAGCTGAAAACAATCGCATAGCAATCCATCTAAATTGTTACAACCTTCATCGCATCGCACGAGAACGTGCTAAGGAAGGGTTAATGGAAGAAACACGTATAAGTTTTTTTCTAAGTGGAGAAGTTGGATGTATTTCTGATGTCGAGATGTCCGATGAAGATGTTGACCCATGAAACATGTTGTGTGAATAAGTGTTATGTCAGTGTTGTTTGGACACATGCTATGTTAATGTTGTGTGGAGAACTGTGATAGTAGTGTTGTGTGGTGAACTGTCATGTCAGTAATGTGTGGATAAGTGTTAAGTTAGTGTTGTGTTATGTGGACAAGTGTTATGCTAGTGTTGTGGGAACAAGTGTTATGTTAGTGTTTGTGCGTAGAAATGTTATGTTAGTGTTTGTGTGAAGAAGGTGTATGCTAGTTTTGTTGTCTCCAGATCATATTATTGTTATGTTGAGTTTTACATGTGAAGTGTAATGTACGTGTAATGTTGAAGTGAGTTAAATGTGTTGTATACAATATTGATTATATATGTGCCAACTTAATTGAAGAATGCAATAAAACAACATGGTTGTGTATGTGACAATGTATTTACAAAACAAAAACCTTTGTACAGTTCAAGAAAAAAAAAAGCCAACAAATACATCAAAATCATGTCCCACACGCAAGTGATCGCCTACATCGCTTTGGCTGTCTGCGAACCTCCTACGCAGCATCCTGTGGTGTAGGTTGTGTAACCAGTGACACACCAACATCATTGTGATAAAGTGCATGTTATGCACGACCTCGCTCTCGTCCCTGATACTGTCGTCCACCTCTAAACCGCGGTCCAGCTCGCACACAGCCTACACCTACAACTGTAACATCCTAGGTCACTCTCTCCTTATCTAACAATGAATTTGGTACGGGAGGCTGACCAAAAAGGGTAGGAGAAAATGTGTGTGATGACCCCATGGTAATACCTACTGACATTATTGGCGGAGTGGAAATGGGAACATCCATATGTGTATGACAAGGTGTTACTGTAAATATAGGTGCTGGTGTCGGTGTGGACGCAACTACAGTCGAGGTTGACATGAGTGTTATTGTAGGTGTGGACAAAACTGTAGTCGGTGTCATTGTGGGTGTCCATGTCGGGGTCGATGTGGGTGCATGTGCCGCTGTAGGTGTCGGTCTCGACTGTGGTGACGGTGTAGACGCATGTGTCGAGGTGGGTGCATGAGCCGGTGCTGATGGTGATACAAGTGCCGCTATCGGTGTCAGTGTCGAATCAAGTGCATGTGCCACTGTCGGTGTAAGCGCTGGTGTCGGTGTGGGTGCATGACACTGTGTCGGTGCTGATGTATGTATTGATGTGGGTGAAGATAAAGAAGTAGTCCAATCATGGTAAAGATGAGGAAGAGGCTGTGCAGATATAGACAGAGCATCAGCTACTGAGACTGAAATAGGGATGTCAGTGGACTGAAGCGGGGGCGGAAGGAGTAGTCTTCATCCCCGTACCTACTTAAAAAAAATTCGTCCATCCCCGGTCCACTCCCATTAACGGAGATAATTCTCATCCCTATTCCCATCCGCAGGTAAATTTCTAATCCTCGTCCCCATCCCTGCTTCGCCATACCCGCCCAATCCCAATCCCAAGCCCAAGCCCAAGTCCAAGTCTAAGTCTAAGCCAACATAATCCAAAATTTTAAATAAATTCAACATTTTAAATAATCCAACAACATTCTATATAATCTAACACAACATAATAGGACAACATATTCCAACATAATGTCCAACATAATGTTCAACATATTCTAACATAACACAAAAAATAAATGTCATCATGTAACATACATCAAGAAGTCATTCACCATCATAGACAAATAGTTTCAAACCACCACCTTTTGGAATGTTAAAAGTTTCAAAAATAGAGTTAGTGAGTACTTTCTTGTCCGCCCTTCACCCTTTTAAAATAGATTAGTACCTGCATCATCCAGCATACACTAGGCCAAAAGCCTAAACACATCAAACTATCTGGTAAGAAGCCCCCTCGTAAATAAATTATACCCAAAAAATTTCAACCCATAAATATTGTGATCTATAGCTATTGATGTAATTACTTCCAAGTTGAAATTTTTTTAGAACTGTCTACAATTAACCCCAAATATGGTGCTATTTTCACAGCCACACTATTAAGTGCAAACAAAAAGGATAAAATGAAAAGACTTCTTTTGACACTAAAGTTGGAACAGCACATAAATGTAGAGAAACCAAAGAAGCAAACTTCCAAAAACAGGAATAAAGTAGTGGGGATTGCACCACTAGTACATTGAATGTATGCAATGTTGGTCCCTCCAATCCCGATGATGTCCTCGGCATAAGTTAGTGGTATTTGCATTGTTTGCGATATCTGATTAGACGAAGCGGCAGATCATAAAAAACTACAAGACCATGCCAATATCATATTACGTCATATAGAAAAAAGATAACAACTAAACAATCAAAATAGAAAAAACTTTCCACCTGCCCATCCCTCCCTATTTTACTAGCTCTATTCATACTCCAGCATTATATAATGATATTTAACATAAGTAAAGACCTAAATAAGAAAGAATAACAGGAATTTCAGAAAATTAAGTTGAACAGACAAAACACAAAAAAATACAAAGCCTGCCAGTGATTTGTTTAAAAGACTAGACTTTAAAGCACATAGGCTAAAATTTTAAACTAATTATTTGTCCTGTTATGTGTTATCCTTCAATACATACCAACTTCAGTTCACAGCGCTGATGGAGATGAAGCAGTCACTGTTGAGAGGAAATGAGCAGTCTCTGACGGAGAGCAATGCAACGATCAACAATTGATCTTAGAGGAAGAGAGAGAGAGAGAGAGAGAGAAAGAGAGAGGAAAGTAGTAAGATAGGGCCTTAGGATTTTAAGCCTATAACTGGAGTTTATTTATATATATATATATATATATATATATATATATATATATATATATATATATATATATATATATATATATATATAATTTTTTTTTAACGGGTATAACGGGGGGCGGGGGTAAGGGTAAGTCTATCCCCGCCTTCATCTCCGCACGGGTTTATACGGGTATCCCCGTATACATCCACTGTCCAAAACGTATAGTCAATCCCTGATCTAAACGGGGCGAGTTTGGACGAATACTCGTTTTTTTCCGGTCCACTACCATCCCTAGACTGAAATGTCGACAAGTTGTCGATGCTCACGAATGGATGTCAAACATGAAGAGTTCGTATCTGTGACACGTCCAATGGTGTCCATGCAACGTGTCAAGTCCGGGCTACCCTCATATGTACCACGTGCAGTGTGATATATCCATGTAAGTGTCTCTTTCTACAAAATCATTACAACATATTAGTAATTGTATTAAACAATTAGTAATTTTTATCCTTTTTTTTTAACAAAATTCAAAAAAAACATATTACCATTGGATTTTTGTCCTTAAAATTCAATTGTAAAGAATTTAACAACATATTACTAGTAGCTCTATGATGCTCCCAACTGGCTGAAAATCGACAGTAAACCTAACAATGGGTGGACCAACAAGCCGCCAAGTGGTGCGACGATTCCATAACATGTATACATCGGTCAAATCCATCGGTATAGTACTCAGGTCTTCGGTAACAATGGTATCTCTATAATGTGCCCATGTCCCTGTGTACACCTGATGAACTACAGACCAATCCCGACCAGTTCTACCTCGACGGTTGACAGCATGCAAGTCCTTGCTAGTATTGCATTGTAGTGGTATGCGCTGAGTCAGGCCAAACTGTCGAATAACTCGATTTAAAAAATGTCACTCCACGACATCGAAGCAAATCAATGAGGCTCGTATGTGCCAAATATCTTGCCCAATAAGACAATAATCTGGTAGGGCACCCATTAGCTTAGCTATGTACGACTCTCATATCATTTGCAATACAAATTGTGAGTACTCATTAATAAATTTAAATGTATTTTTTTTAAAATTGGGCAGAGTTTCTTTTGAAAATTAGATATTTTAAAAAAAATTTAACCTGTATACAACACACTAACAAACTTTAACAACGAACATCCGAGTTTGTAAGATATGGTCAAGATGATATACCTGATCCTCGTGCATTTGGTCGAGCTGGTTCTGAGAGTGACGTAGTACATGGGTAGAACTGTGCTGTTCCGAAAATATTACATCACATCTATACATTTCAACAAATTTATAAATATATAATAATATGTAAAATATGTATTAGACTGCATTGTATCTTTATTATGCACCTACAACTAATGGGACCATCATGTAGTCCATGCGCATCAGCAATGTCATGTGCAGGACTCATATCTATACCGACTTTATCTAACCCTGCATCAGCCCCATCGTGCGCCGCTGCACCATGGGCGACCCACTGTCATTGTAGCACACGCTGTGAAACAATGTGTACCAATCGTTCGCATTGCTGAAGGTTCAAGCATTGGGATATGTGGTTGTTGATTGAATTGGGAAAAGTATGAACCACCATTATGCCAACCTTCATCACCTCCACCAATGTCATCGGACCTAACCTCTTCGCTCACATACAAGTCTACTTTGTTAACACCTTGATTGTCAAATAGGACATCCACCATTGCCTCCACACCATCGTTGTCAACAACTTCTAATGGAATATATGTATAGAGGTTAGTTTCCAATGTAGTAGGAAACCTACATATGAGTTTGGGGTTGTTTTTATTCCTATTTATTCCCGTCACATCATGCAACCTATCCACCAAAGCCGAGTGACTAGTGTTAGGAACAACCTTTATCACACGCTTATAACCATTATTGTACCTTAAAACATCATCTTTCATGGATAGGTTACCACCCCAATACACCATCACAGATGCACATCTTCCAACCATTCATAACAATTCTATAACAGAGACATAATAACTAACATTAGATGTCATTGGGAAATAAGTTTTGTTGGGGCAATGATGCTAGAGCATGTGTAATTGTCCCAAACATTAAGCAGCCAAGAGACAACATGTTCATAATGAGCTCAACAAAAAGAGGATTCTCAAATATGTAAGTAGCAACAAGAGCATCGAAAGAAAATAAAGAAATGAATCTATATAAAGAGTTAAGAGGTGACATCTATTAAACAAAAGTAGAAGAGCAATGTTCAAACAGTCATATCATCTTAGATGGGTACATTCCTTGGTAGGGAGAAATAGTTGGATTTACGATGAAGGGTCCAAAAGAACAATAAGATGCGAAATGAAAAAGTTACACTTCGATAATTACTAAGAAGAGGTTAACTAAACAAATTAGAGTTCTTTTGCAATAATTCTTACACTTTTTTTCCCTTTGTTATGGAGTCCTCAAAACCCCAGGAACCTTAATCAAGGTCCATTGAAACCAAAAGGACTTATCAAGTTTCTAAATGTTTATGAAACATAAGACTAATCATAAATGCAAAACAGAAAAATAAGATTCATTCATGTAGTAAGAAAGCCAAGTAGTAGGGACAAGGTGTTGTTGAGTTGAGTTTAACACTAAGCAAACTAGATTTATATATAAGTATGCCACTCATTTTATTGAAAACTTAACATTTAGATCTAAAAATTCCGAGACATTATAGTAGGGATGGGTGTAGGTGATCCTTGTCTCGCTCAAACAAAGCCCGTGCCTCACTCAGTCACACCTAAGACCCAGGAGACCTTGGCACCTTAACACATCTCGTGCCTTAGGTAGGAATTCATTGGAGCAGTTTGTGTACCCTTTACAACACATTCTTCAAGCAATTTAAGAATGAGAAACCCTTTATTGATGTAAGCAATAAAGAAGACAGATTCCATGCTTGAAATTTCAATGGCTAATTAGTTGCAAATAATAGCACACATAACGCAATTAAGTTAATCAATACACTAAGAAGAATTTTGTTGGATCCCATCAGTAGATCTAAATATTGAATAAGCAATAAGAATCCATAGTCCATCAACACTTAGCCAATAAAAACACCCACAAAAATAACTATCCAGGATATAGCAATGAGCACAAAATGGTTTTTCTCTCTCTTGGTTTTCTGTAGATCTTAGAAATTCCAAGAGTGTATAATAGACTTTTAAAAGGAAAGTATTTTAGAAGAAATGGAGAGGGACAGAGAAACAGAATACCTTAGTCGGAGGAGAGGGACACTGGGACAGAACTCGTCGGAGGAGAGGGAGTTGTGGACAGAACTCGCCAGAGTTGTGGTCAAAACTCGTTGAAGGAGGGGAACACTGCGATGGTCTTTGTTTTTGCAAAATCCTTCGCTGGGATGCTATTTGTTGAGGAGTGGAGGAGTGGCTTCATCGAAGGACTAGAGATGGACAGAGGTTTCTGTCTAATTTTGAATTTGGGGGAGAGAGATAGGGCTTTTCTGAATTTGGGAAAGGGTAAATTTGATTATAATTCGCGTAAATCGTCATTTGAAATTATCAATTGAAAATCTTCATTCCAAATGACGACTTTAAAATTGTTATTCCAAATGACATTTTATGGTTACAGTAAAGGTTTATGCTCTTACTCTGTTAGGAAACCATTTATCTCTTCATCACTATAAAATCGTCATTTCAATTGACGATTTTAAAAAACTCTTTTACTTACATTTCTATACAGTTTAAAAGCGTTATTCTAAATGTCGTTTTAATATATGAAGATGTCATTTAGAATGATGTTTTTAAGAAAACACTGAGTTTGAGAAATAAGTTTAAAATAAGCAGGACATGAAAATAAAGTCGGTGAAACGAATGGTTTTGGTCAAAAGCTCCATAATTCCATCTAGAGGAATCCTTTATTGCTATGAACCTAAAGCCATGGCTTTTGACTATATAAAAGGGTACTTTCACTAAATAACTTAGTAAGCCACTAGCCTGAGCGTGGCCGTGTTGTGTGGGTTTATTCAAATCCTTTATTCTCACTTATCCAATAGTCCGTTTGTTAACATCTTACCTCATTCCTGTGATGCCAGTATGTTCATTTTACTGATCAGACCGATTTGCTTTTGACTGCAACTTTTCTATGGAATAATATATATTGATCATAGCATTGTGTGTAATTGTACTTGTCCTCAAGCTTACAGGATTATATGCAGGAATAAAAACAAACAGTGGGTTATGCGATGCCGTACTAAAAGGTAATGCTTGAAGTGGGAGACAGTCAACATTCGAAGAGAGAGATTATTCTTACCGTTGCATGACCTTTTTTCTCAGTCCCCTCGTTGGACTTGGGAGTAAATAATCCAACTTCTTTAAAGGTTTATATATTCTTATGGTGTGATTTCTTCAACGTCGATGGATTAATTCTTAATCCTTAGCAAACAAATAGTGATAAAGCACAGATAAATACTGCCCATCAAGAGTTTCTAACCTATGACCCTATCAGTATCAGGTCTGTGTTGCTTAAAATTTGAAATTAATTAATGTCCTGTTCAATATGCATGGAGAGGCTATATCAGAGTAGTAGTAAGAGATTTTAAAAACTCAAAGAAATCTAAAGTAAGGTAGTGCGTTGTTAGATCCATTACAAAAAGCGCAGAAGCTTTTGAAAAGTAGAATTATATATATATATATATATATATATATATATATATATATATATATATATATATATATATATATCCATTGCTATATTAAAATATATCTGCTGCTTTGTTTCCACAATCACTTATTTCGAAAGAGGATCGGATTCTTCACTATCAATTTTAGGACAAGTCTTAGTGAAATGTAGTTCGAAATCACTTGAGGTTTGCCATATTGATATTGAAGCCATCTCTGAGGTTGAAATCCATTGGTAAAAGAGATGTCCAAGATGCATGGCGTGATCAATATATATATAGATACTAGTAATTCCATCCCAGTCTCTTCAATAAGAAGGGGTATCAAAGCAATGGAACGAAGCAGCATTGCGGCGATTAACACTGCTTATCCATGATAAGATGTACAATGAAATATAAATTAAAGAACAACGCTACATGGACTTAAAAAATAGACTTAAAAACTGAACTTGATAATCTTAATCATAGATTTTACTGTGAGTTCCAATAAATGCTGTGATTCATTACTTATTCAATGGTTAAGATTATCAAGTCTAATTTTTAAATCTAATTTTTAAGTTTATCTAGCATTACTCTAAATTAAATATAGACCGACTGTGATTGTTCTCTCACAGTAATGACGTGGTGATCATTTTTAAGAAGAGAGTAATATGGGTGGTGAGTAATATGTATGGTTTTTACTCTCGACAGTTTTAGAAGAGAAGGGTGGGAGGGATAGTATCAGTGGCGGTTCATATTTGCGGCACGATGTGGTTTACGCATGGAATAAGATTGCTTAGATCGATCATATGTACATACATGCGTTGAATAACTTCCTGAATTATGGATTTAAATTTTCAAATTAGTTGTCAAAATTAAATGTCAACAGCGGCGTTGCTGAAATGTGAAACCGAGAGGAATGAAATTAAAATGTGAAACGGTCAAACTCCAGAGGCAACTCAGAGTCAGAGTAATTCCCTTAAAATCACTCTTTTTAAGTATGTTGTACGGACGTGATAGAATTATAGAAAGAATATACAATATAATATTACGATGAGTAATGGTAATGGTAACGGTAACGCTAACAGTATTAATGCTTAAGAAAATTTAACATAATTTATTCACTTTCATGAAGTGGCAGTTGAAATATAATCCCTACAATGGCTAGACTTCTTTATTGGGATATATAATATATATTATTCGATTAATAAATTGATTCAGATTTTGAGTTACAAAAAATATTACACTAATACAATTCATGCACCACATTATTCTAACATGCCACTACCACTATTTTCTCTTTGTTTATTGTCAGTCAGTGCAATATTCCTATTTTGCATTTCTTTCTTCCTCTATATATTCAAGCTTCTTATCTTTCCTCTACTCAATCCAAAAAAGCCTATTTACCCCATGTCTCTCCTAACCCATTAACAATCTCTCTCTCTCTCTCTCTCTCTCTCACACACACACACATGGACGTCGTCAAAGAACAGATGGACATAAGGAAAGGTCCATGGACTCTGGAAGAGGATTTGAAACTCATGGATTGCATTACTATCCACGGTGAAGGACAATGGAGTTCCCTTGCTCGCGGCGCAGGTAATTAGTGGTTCAACCTGTCCTCTCCTCTCTCAAAACATGAATTATGTTTCATGAATGTTATCAACTACCATTAGACGGATAGGTAAAAGGAGACATTATAATTAATGGCTTCCTTCATGTAAAGTAGGTTTGAATCGTACGGGTAAGAGTTGCAGATTAAGATGGATGAACTACTTACGTCCTGATATTCGACATGGAAACATCACCCTTAAAGAAGAGGTTCTCATTCTCGAACTCCACTCTCGTTGGGGAAACCGGTATATATATATATCCTATATATGTTTTTGTTCTTTGTTCACGTTTATGACTCTATGCAATTTAGTCGTTATATTAAGAGTAGCTAGCTATACAAAATAACCTATTTTGTTTTTTGTGTATTCCGGAACGAATCAACGATGCTGAAGGTGGTCAAAGATTGCTCAACAGTTACCAGGACGAACAGACAACGAGATCAAAAACTACTGGAGAACTAGAGTTCAGAAGCAAGCCAAGCAGCTAAACTGTGACGCAAACAGCAAACAGTTCAGAGACATTGTGCGTTACGTATGGCTGCCCAGGTTGGTGGACCGAGTTCGAGCCTCATCCGAAGCTTCTACCACCGCCCAACCCAGCACCGCCGCCACCTCCATTTCCATTGACCAAAACAACTACGAGACACTCATCCCTGAATGCCAGCAGGTCCATAAAACTGGACTTCAGCTTCAGCCCATTGAGGAGGACATCCAGACCCAGATTTCTGGCACTGGATTAGACCAAATTCAGGCCCAAATTTCCCCTCTTTCTGTGGTGTCTGGTGGGAACGATGCCTTTCCTGATTATAGTTGGTGCAATAATTTTGAAGATGGTGTTTTTTACAGGCCGGAATGGGAGGCTAGCCCATCTCAAGGGTTTGATGTCCAGGCTCTTGAGCGGAGCAACGACTGGTTAATTGGTGGGGCTTCATTAGGCATTTTGTTGAATGATGATAGTATATGGCTCCAACCTTAGTGTCCATATACTAAAATAATGGAAGTTCCCTTTACGTGACACAGGAAACTATGACTGGGCTAACGATGAACCGTACAGATATATAGTATATTTCAAGATTCAAGAGTGTGGGAGGAGAGGGTGTTCTGGATAGTGCACGTAACCAAATAAATTAATTGAGCTGTGCAAAGGGCTGATATAGATTAAGATTGTATGAAAGAGATGAGAGCAGCATGGAATAAACTTTCTGTTTCGTTGTCTGATGGATATATGTATCAAGAAGAAAGCTTGAATAGCTAGATTACTACTTTCTTTGTTATTTATTGTGGGATTTTCTCTGGCTATGAAATGAGCCCAAATATAAAGGCCCAACCCAATTTTATGGTTAATGATTGTGCGTCGAAATATAATTTAGTAATCAAGGAGGATAATATTATGATTGTGGGATCTTTATGTTTTCTATCGTATATAATATACCTATTCATGGAATATTAAAATTCTTTCAATTTGTTTCCTATTTAATTTGGTGACTAATAAGCCTATTAAAGAAATATTATAACTTTTTTCCTGTTCCATGTGGGTTTCTCACATATAATGTCCCAACAAACTCCCCCTTATGTGCGAACCACATCAAATTCAGCTTCCTCTTAATTTTGATCCACTACTTCTTTGAGCACCACATGCAAAATCGCACCATGTGCGAAACTGCCCTTATAAGTTGCCACAATACTCTGGCTTTCAAAAGCCTTCGCATCGGCTACATTTTGTATGCACCTTTACTCACGTCTTACCTACTCCTTGAATGATTCAATGTTCAGCAGCAGAATAAGATGAAGAGGCATGGATTAGGCTTTGTCCTGAATTAAGGTTTATTTGTCTTCTATATGATTAATATTCTTTCATGGAATATGAGGGGGACGGGTAAAGCTGTTCAAAGGAGAAGGTTAGAGAAGTTGGTTGTTGTGAATAATGTTAGTCCAGTTGTAGTATAAATACCTAAAATGAGTGCTTAGAGGTTACCTGGGTTGGCTAGGAGTATTGGTTTGAATAGATTTTGTTATAATGTTTTGGCTGAAAGGAATTTCTGGCTTTTGTGGAATGATTGTGTAGTAGTAAGGGAATTATTTTCTCATGAGCAGTCTTTGACTGTGGAGGTATCTTATATGGGGTCTCGGGTGTTTTGGGTGACTCTGGTTTATGCTAGTTGTGAGCATAGTTTGAGGAGGTCTCTTTGGCCTTATAATACTCCTTGGATGCTTTTGGGAGATTTTAATGCTATTTTGGAGTCAACTTGGGGGGGAGGAGGGGGAAGTACTCTGATAATCCTATTGAGAATGTTTTTCTCAAATTGAAGTATCTTAAAAATCATATGAAGATTTGGAATAAGGAAATCTTTGAGAATCTTTTTGATAAAATTAGGTCTCGGGAATCTACTATGCTGGATGCTGAGCTTAAGGTGGAACTAGATCCTTCTTCCGCAAATTTATTAGCTTTGGAGGAAGCAAAAGAAGGGTTGGATAATACTTTAAGGTTGGAGGAAATTTACTAGAGGTAGAAGGTAAATGTAAAGTGGGCAGTGAAGGGGGAAAGAAACACTAAGTTCTTTCATGTTGTGGCTAAAGGTCAGAGAGTGAGGAATAAAATCAAGAGGATCTAGAATGACGGAGGGATTTGGATTCATGAGGAGAAGGAAATTGCTAAGGTTGCAGAGAGTTTTTATCCATCCTTATATATCAGTCAGAATCAGATGTTCTTCAAGAGGATTTGTTTTATGTTATTCCTTGGTTGATAGGGGAAGTTGTAAATGAGAGGTTAGTGGCAATAGTTTCTATGGAAGAGGTTAAGGGAGTAGTTTTTTCAATGCCAATTGAAAGTGCTCCTAGAGCAGATAGTAGGTCTGCCAAGTTTTTCAAGTTCGTTGGAATGTCATTAAATCCAATATTCTGGATGCAGTGAATTTTTTTTCTGAAAAGGGGGTGTTTCCTATGTTTGTTAATGTTACATTACTGGTCTTGATTCCGAAAAAGGAACACCTTGTGACCTTCTCAGATTTTAGGCCGATTAGTCTTTGCAACTGGGTTCTTTGTTTCCCCTGTTAATTTCATAGGAGCAGCATGGGTTTGTGCAACGTATAGCATTTGGGGATTGTATATCTTTGGGCTAATTTATGGTAGGAGAGTGATTACGTCCAAAGAATAACGCGGTAGTTGTAGCACACATTTTGGAGTGTCGATTCCACAGAGAGATAAATTAAAAGAATAATAAAAGAAACAGAGAAATTAAAGAAAAATATTTAATGATTACTGGAAAATAAAGATTAATTTTAAATACAAATTAAAATGAAGCAAAGTGACTAACGGAAAAAGTAATCAAATTTGATAAACAGTAAAGCGTCAGGAATCTCTTATACAAATCTGATATTTTAATTATTCTTAATTCATTGAATAACTCAATTGAGAATTTAATTCTCAATCGGAAGATATAGAATTAAACCAAATGTAACCCTTTGAAAAATCATTCACCATTTTTAAAATACGTAAATTTTTATCATTATTGAAAAACTTTAATGACGACAATATACTCAAGAAGTAATATTGCAGCAAAGAATTAAATCAATATAGATAAATAATTGATCCAAACATAATCAAAGAGCTAATTCATTCAATAAAAAAACATGACTAAATTCATAAACAGAATAAATTTTATGATTATTCGAAAAAGAAAATATCAACAATAAATTAAGAATGATAAAACAAAAGAGTTGTAATAATTAAAAATTAAATACATAAATTAAAAATAATTAAAATAATATCTACTGTACAAGTTCATTCTTCACCCTACTTAAAAATTAAGTTACTTACAAATATAATAGAAAACAAATATCTCCAAAATAAATAGAACAGAACAGTGGGCATCGAAATTTTTCTGCTCGGTGAAATGGGTCTGCCCCCAAAAGAAAAAGAACAGCGGCCTCCTCCTTCGTTCTTTTCCTTCCGGCCGCCACACACCAAAGGAAAAGAAAAGGCACAGCCGCCACCTCCAAAGAAAACAAGAAATGTTTAAAAGTCAAACTCTTTTATTGAAAAAAGTCATTTTTATCCTTTCTCGATTTCAACTTTTTTACTTCAATCCTTAAAGTCTAAATCTTATGTAATTTGAGAAAGATAAAACTCATTTCATTTATTAATACTGGGCCCACTTGACAGTTACATCAATTTCAATCTTTTTATTTCATGGATTACCATCAAAATAAAAATAAATATAAAAGACGAATAATAAAGTCCAAAAATATTAATTGTAATACTAATTTATAAATTATTTTTCACCAACCAATAATATAATATTTTAAATTTAAAATATTATAAAATTATGCTCAAATATATCTCAGCGTAAATAGATATTAAATTCAATAATATAAATTATATCTAATTATTTATGTTTACATTGTAGCATTTTAACCCAATAAAATGGTATTTAAAATGCACTTTCGCGCACTCATCACACCCCAACTTACTCATTGCTAGTCCCTAGCAATTTTCATACCGAAACAATGAAAGAAAACAAAAAAAATCACACACAAAGGCCATCAAATCATACTTTTCAGGTTCACATAGCAAAACAATCTTAAAAATTCAATAACTCCATCACAAGCAATCTATAGAGTGTGTGTGTGTGTCCAAACTATATCCATCTAATCAGAAATCCTGACACATGTAATATCAAGAACATCTCAAGCGAAAAGTTCAACTCCATAACTCACGGGTATAAAAGTGTTTCGTGTGGAGATTCTCTCTATGGAGTTGACAATAGGTGTGCAAACACTCTCATGGGGAATTAGACAATTTTGTACAAGCAAACATTGATCTTATGATAGAAATACTAACAAATGAGACTTCTATCACGCTTTTTCAAAGGCTTACTTAGGATCAAAATGGTCAACACAAAAGGTTATAACGTGGCTTAGGTTTGAAGTTATATAAAAAGAATGAAAAGGACTCAAAAACGTCCAAGTACATATAAGGAGAATCTTGTTAAATTTCTCAATAAACCACATTTTTCACTTGATGTACTCTTCAACCTTTCAAGTCATCGAATAATACTTTTTTTCTTTTTTTTTTCTCTTTTTTTTTTGAAACAATTTGGTGAACAATTATGTCACCTTGGTATTTTGCTATTTCTACCCAACCTTGTTTTTTTTTTTTTTTATGCGAACTCACTTGAACACCTTGCAACTCATGTTCTTCCCTTTCCTTTCTCTCCTTTTTTTTCGAAAAGAATTCCACATCTAGTACACACTTGGAAGTAACAAGGGTAAGGAAAATCAATGTATAAGTTATACTCCAATGTGGAGAGGTAAGGATAATGTAGACATATGAAAAAAAAAAAAAGCTACATGTGTTTATTGGCTCAAACTTAACTATTAGGGGTCTATGGTGGAAAAGGGTTAGCTTAAAAGGCTCAAACGTTGATCCTAAGTTGACTTTTGTCATATCTCAAGTGTATCCACCATCTTACAACAAACCATGTAATGATATTCTCAAAAGAAGTACCCAATTCAACAGATCGATGAACGATTATCACAATTTACTGCATGTGTATGCTCTCAATCATCTCTAAAACTCACATGAATACTTAAACAAAAGAGTTCTCTAGCTACATGTGTCAAACTACCATCTTACCACAAAACTTGGATGAGTGCATTAGGGGTTCTGTGAATGCTTCAGGAAAAATTGATTATTGTGGGTTTAGAGAATTCACAAAGATGGCTATGAATGAGAATAAGTACACATGTGAAAAGGATGCACGTGTGATGTAAAATTAAAAATATTTGGCACATGAAAATATGTCACAGAGTTCCAACAAGCATTTTAAATATTGAATTTGCACCACCACCCCCCAACTTAAATGAAACATTGTCCTCAATGTTTAAGAATTAAATTTGAATGGGGCGTAATTAAAAGGGTAAAATACACCTGATGAGTAACGTGAGTAGTTCGTTAAGCACCAAATATGGTAATCTGAAATGACAAAATAAAACAAACTTGCAAACAAAAATAAAGAAAACAATAGCAAACTAAAAGAAAAATAAAATAAAATAAAACAAAACAAAACAAATAAAGAAAAACATACATGTATGGTGTGGTCAAGGTTGATAGACCGGATCCTCAAGTGAAATGTCTTCCACTTCTGAAACTTGCCTATTAATTAATATTTTAAGTCGTTGACTATTTACTTTAAATATCTGACCATCCTTATGATTCTCTATTTTCACCGCCCCATGTGTAAAAATATTCTTCACTACAAAAGGGCAGGTCCACCTAAACCTAAGTTTTTCGAGGTGCTTATGAAGTCTAGAATCATATAAGAACACTCGATCAATAGGCTTAAATAAATGAGAATAAGTACACATGTGAAAAAGATGCACGTGTGATGTAAAATTAAAAATATTTGACACATGAAAATATGTCACAAAGTTCCAACAAGTATTTTAAATATTGAATTTATACCACCACCCCCCAACTTAAATGAAACATTGTTTTCAATATTTAAGAATTAAATTTGAATAGGACAAAACTAAAAATGGTAGAATACACCTGATGAGTGACGTGGGTAGTTTGTTAAACACCAAAGATGATAATATGAAATGACAAAATGAAACTAACCTGCAAACAAAAATAAAGAAAACAATAGCAAACTAAAAGGAACATAAAATATAATAAAACAAATAAAGAAAAACATACTTGTATGGTGTGGTCAAGGTTGATAGACCGGATTCTCAAGTGCAATGTCTTTCACTTCTGAAACTTGACTATCAATTAATACTTTAAGGCGTTGACCATTTATTTTAAAAATTCGACCATCCTTAGGATTCTCTATTTCCATCGTCCCATGTGTAAAAACATTCTTTACTACAAAAGGACCGGTCCACTTAGACCTAAGTTTTTCAGGGTGTTTATGAAGTCTAGAGTCATATAAGAATACTCGATCATTAGGCTTAAATATTTTTCTCAAATTATTTATATCATGAAATACTTTCATTTTAGTCTTATAGATTTTAGAGTTCTCATAAGCATCATTTCTTAATTCCTCTAATTCGGTCAACTGAAATTTTCTAAACTTACCTGCTTCTCCCATGTCAAAATTAAAATTCTTGATGACCCAATATGCTCGATGCTCAACCTCTACTAGTAAGTGGCAAGGTTTTTCAAAAACAAGGCTATAAGGTGACATGCCTAAAGTAGTTTTGAAAGCTGTTTGGTAGGTCCAAAACGCATCAACTAGTCTCAAAAACCAATCCTTGTAATCCGAGTTGACCGTTTTTTCTAAAATTTTCTTAATTTTCCTGTTTGCAAGTTCTACTTGTTCACTTGTTTGAGGGTGATAGGCAGTAGAAATCTTATATACCACTCCATATTTTTTCATCAAAGCTTCAAAAGAACGGTTGCAAAAATGCGTACCTTGTTCACTAATGATAGCACGTGGTATATCAAATTGAGATAACACATTTTCTTTGAGAAATTTAATTACCGTCTTATTATCTTTGCTCCTGCAAGATACTGCCTCTACCCATTTTGACACATAATCTATTGCCACAATAATATATTGATATCCAAAAGAATGAAGAAATGACCCCATAAAATCAATGCCCCAACAATCAAAAATTTTAATCACTAAAATTGAGTTTAAGGGCATCATATGACGACGGGACATAACTCCTAACTTTTGAAAAATTTCACATGAGCGACAATAAATATTTGCATCCTTAAACAATGTGGGTCAATAGAATCTACACTGTAGAATTTTTGCAGCGATTTTCTTCATTGCAAAGTGGCCCTAACAAGCTTGGGAGTGACAAAAGTCCAAGACGCTGGCAATCTCCTCATCAGGGATGCAACGTCTTAAAATTTGGTTAGGATAATATTTGAAAAAAAAGATGTCATCCCAATAGAAATTGCGTACCTCAGTCATGAACTTCCTCTTGTCTTGAGGGTTCTAATCCACCGGTATCTCACCTTCAGCCAAATAATTCACAATATGAGTAAACCATGGTAGAGAAGTGACAGAAAGTAAATGCTCATCGAGAAAAGTATCCCTGATTGACAGGTGTTCTGAGGTATCCTCAAATGTGAGCCTCGAGAGATAGACAATCACTATGTTCTCCACTCCTTTCTTGTTTTTAATGGTAATGTCAAATTCTTGCAAAAGTAAAATTCACCGTATTAGTCGTACCTTAACATTCTTCTTTGTAAGAAAGTACTTAAGGACTGCATGATCTGTGAAAATAATAATAGAAGAATCAATTAAGTAAGCACAAAACTTATCCAAAGCAAAAACTACAACTAACAACTCTTTTTTCGTAGTTGATTAATTCATCTGAGCACTATTTAGAGTTCTACTAGAATAATAAATGACAAAAGGTTTCCCCTCCCTTCACTGTCCAAGAACAACACCCACAACAAAATCACTAGCATCATACATGATCTCAAAAGGTAAAGTCCAATCAGGTGGCTACATTATAGGTGTTGAAGTAAACTTGTGAATTAGTGTTTTAAAGGCCTCTTGACAAGCTTGTGTCCATTCAAATGGGGCATCTTTAGCCAGAAGGTCACATAATGGTCTAGATATGGTAGAAAAATTCTATATGAACCTCCTATAAAAGCTCGCAAGACCAAGAAAGGATCTCACATCCTTTATTGTCCTAGGTGTAGGCAACTTAGAGATTAATTCAATCTTAGATTGATCAACCTCTATCCCCCTAGAAGAAATAATATGCCCTAAGACAATACCTGAAGGTACCATAAAATGACATTTCTCCCAATTCAAAATCAAATTTTTTTCCTCACAACGAGTCAACACTCTCTCTAAATTCAATAAGCATGCATCAAAAGAAGATCCAAAAGCAGTTAAGTCATTCATAAAAACTTTCATGCAATTTTCAACCATGTCATTAAAAATATTCATCATGCAACGTTGAAAAGTAGCAAGTGCATTACACAATTCTAATGACATTCTACGAAAGACATAAGTACCAAAAGGACAAGTGAAAGTGATTTTTCCTAGTCTTCTAATATAATTTCAATTTGATAATGACCAGAATAACCATTTAAGAAACAATAAAAAGAATGATCAGTCACACGCTCAAGAATTTGATCAATAAAAGGGAGAGAAAAATTGTCTTTTCCGGTGGCAGTATTCAATTTTTTGTAATCAATGCACATCCGTCACCCAATTGCAAGTTTTGTAGGTACTAACTCTCCCAGGTCATTCTATACCACAGTAACACCTGATTTTTTAGAGACAACCTATGTAAAACTTACCCATTTATTATCAGCAAGAGGATATATGATTCCTGCATCTAATAATTTCAATATTTGATTTTTAACCACTTCTTTCATAGTGGGATTAAGCCTGCGCTGGAGGTCTTTATGAGGGCCAATTCCTTCCTCTAAATTAATTTTATGAGAACAGACCAAGAGACTAACACCTTTTATATCAACAATGCTCCAACCTAAGACTGATTTATGCTTACTTAGGGTTCGAATTAATTTCTTACCTTAAGACTTAGACAATTCAGATGAGATAATAACAGAAAAAGTATCACCTGGACCAAGGAAAGCATGCTATAAACCCTTAGGTAGAGGCTTCAATTCAACTTTGGGTGCTTCCATACTTGAAGGAATTTATTTTTCACCTTTCTCCGGTAATTCCTCAAACTTCGGTTGCCATGCCCGAGTGTCATAGTCCTGAGTCCTATCAAAAATAGCGCAAATATCAACTACATCAGAGAAATCACTGATAAAATCAAACTCAAAATGAATAAGAAAATACTCAAGGGGATCAAAATTATGAGCTGTAGAAACTCCCCTATCCATGAGTAAATCAATTATGTATGTTTGGTGGCTCTCTCATCATCTGCTGACTGTTTTACAATATAAAAAATATTCATCTCGAAAGTCATGTTTTTAAAAGACAGCTTCATGAGCCCGTTCTTGCAATTAATAAGAGCATTAGCAGTGGCAAGAAAAGACCTACTTAAAATCAAAGGAATTTTAGAAGTAGTATCAACAACAGAGCTAGTGTCAAGGATTAGAAAATTAACAGGATAATAAAATTTGTCAATTTGAATTAAAATATCCTCTACTACCTCGAGGTACTTTGATTGAACAGTCAGCCAATTGCAATACCACAGTGGTTGGTTTGATTTATCCTAACTCCAACTGCAAATAAATAGAATATGGCATTAGATTCACGCTAGCTCTTAAATCTAGCAAATCTTGCCCAAACTCATGATTTTCAATGCTGCACGCAATGGTTGGACAACCAGGATCTTCGTACATGGGAGGAATCCGCTGCTCAATTAGAGCACTAACTTGCTCTGTTAGGAATGTTTTCTTCTTCACACGGCGCTTTCTCTTAATTGTACATAAATCTTTGAGAACTTTTGCATAAGTAGGTACTTGCTTAATCACATGCAAAAGAGGAAGATTGATTTTTACCCGTCTTAGATTCTCTAGAATTTCATTTTTAGGATCCAAAGTTTGCTTGCTTGATTTTAGAGTTTGAGGGAATGGTACCTTAATAAGACTCTTTGTCACCTCAGGTTCCTAGTCAGCTCGGCATCACTATTATCTTGATCATTTTTCACATCCTCTAATTTGTCTGTTGTTGGAATGTGTAATGAATCACCACTTCGTGTTACAATGGCATTCACATCCTTCAAATTTTCTTGCGCCATGTGTTGACCATAGGGTGCGGACTGAGCTTGAGAAGGGAACTTACCTCTCTCATTTACACTCAAAGAGCTCATCAATTTGAACACTTGGTTCTTTATCTCTTTGTTTTCTTCAACAACCTGCATAATCAAAGATTCAAACTTTTGGTTAGTCTTACCCTGTGTCTCAATAAAAGTATGCAAAGTGTCTTCTAAAGGACTTCTAGAAGATGAATGTGCATGATAAGGTGTAGGATACGATTTAGGGGGTTGTGCAGGTGGCTGATTTTCAAACTTCCAGCTAAAATTGAGGTAATTTCGTCACCCCGAATTATAGGTATTAGAGTAAGGTGTAAAAGGGTTTTTGTACATACCTAAGGCATTACATTGTTCCTCATATATCCCTCTCATCTCAACAAGTGTGAGACCTTTTTAGGAGAGGTGATCTACCCCGCCACACACAAAACATGGTCCAAAAAACTCTGCATGATTAGTCACTTGTGTTGGTTTTAAGTCTTTAGTCTTTAACGTATATAGCTCCTCAGTGAGCATCTCAACCTTAGCTTTTAGTCTATCTTCTTTCCTGAGATGGTAAATTCCACCATCATTTGGGTTTCCTATAGTTCGTGACCTATCTGTGCTTTCAATAGCACTAGGTCCAGTCCAAATGTGAGTTTTTCTGCAAGCTCATTGAGGTGTTCTATGGCCTCATCAAGATCTTTTTATAAGAACTCACAATTACACATCATCTCCACAAATTGGTGTTCTCTAGGTGTAAGTCCCTCATAAAAATAACTCACTAAGCGCTAATTCTCATACCTATAGTGAGGACACACACTCAACAACTCCTTAAATCTCTTCCAAGACTAATACAAAGTCTCACTGTCCTTTTGTACAAAGGTGGAGATTTATCTTTTTAAAGCGTGGGTCTTATATTGAGGAAAATATTTATTAAAAAAGACCTGAGTCATCTCACTCCATGACTCAATAGATCGTGGTCTCAGCAAGTATAGTCAACTCTTAGCTCTATTCTTCAAAGAGAAATGAAGAACTTAAATCTCACAACATCATCAAGAACAATTTGATTATGAAAAGTCTCAACTACTTCCGCAAACTCTCTAATGTGCACATATGATTTTTCATTTTTCAAGCCATGAAAATTAAGGAATAACTGTATCATCCATGTTTAAAATCCAGTTGGCAAGTATTTGCTGGAAACAAGATGCATGATGGTGTGGCTGTGCGTGTAGGGTGCAGGTAATCATGAAGAGTTCTAATGTGTTGATCTTCGTGCTCATCCATTTTTTCGGGACTCAATGGATTTTCAAATAAAAGATTTAAAAATCTGATTCTAACTCTACCACAGGTCTATTAGCAAATCTACCCAAGGTGTCCCTATATCTGTGCATGCAAGACAATGGAATACTAAAAGAATAAAAATACTATAAAAAAAAATAATAATAATAATGCAGCAAGCTAAAAGAATAAACAAAGTTATCGCTTTTGCAGACTGTTGAAAAGAAAAATTATCAATCAATTCTTCTATCGTCTCCCCGACAACGGCGTCAAAATTTGATTACGCTCAAAGAATAATGCGGTAGTTGTAGCACAGCTTTGGAGTGTCGATTCCACAAAGTGACAAATTAAAAGAATAGTAGAAGAAACAGAGAAACTAAAGAAAAATATTTAATAATTACTGGAGAACAAAAATTAATTTTAAATATAAATTAAAATGAAGCAAAGTGACTAACAGAAAAAGTAATCAAATTTGATAAACAATAAAATGTCGAAAATCCCTTGCACAAGTCTAATATTTTAATTATTCTTAATTCATTGAATAATTCAATTGAGAATTTAATTTCTCAAATTCTCAACCAGAAGATATATAATTAAACCAAGATTAAACCAAATAAAACCCTTTGAAAAATCATTCACCATTTTTAAAATACGTAAATTATTATCATTATTGAAAAAATCTAACGACGATAATATACTCAAGAAAAAATATTACAGCAAAAAATTAAATTAATATAAATAAATAATTAATCCAAACATAATCAAAGAGTTAATCCATTCAATAGAAAAAGCTTGACTAAATTCATAAACAGAATAAATTCTATGATTATTCAGAGAAAAAAATATCAACAATAAATTGAGAATGATTAAACAAAAGAGTTATACTAATTAGAAATTAAATGCATAAATTAAAAATAAATAAAATAACATCTACTATGTAAGTTCATCCCTCATCCTACCTGAGAATTTAATTATCCATAAATATAATAGAGAACAAAAATCTCTCAAAAAAATAGAATATAACAGCGGGCATCGGAATTTTTTTTCTCGATGAACTGCGTTTGCCCCCAAAAGAAAAAGAACAGCCGCTTCCTCCTTCCTTCTTTTTCTTCCAGCCTCCACACACCAAAAGAAAAGAAAAGGCACTGCCGCCACCTCGGAAGGAAAAGAAAACAAGAGTATTTAAAAGTCAAATCCTTTTTTTGAAAAAAAAGTCATTTTCATCCCTTCTTAATTTTAACTTATTTATTTCAGTCCCTAAAGTTCAAATCTTATGTAATTTGAAAAAGATGAAGCCCATTTTAATTATGAGTGTTAGGCCCACTTAACAGCTGCATCAATTTTAACTTTTTTACTCCTTGAGCTGTAATAAAAATAATAAATTCCATTTGTAAATTATCTCTCACCAATTAATAATGTAATATTTAAAATTTAAAATATTATAAAATTATGCTCCAATATATCTCATTGTGAATAGATATCAAATTCAATAATATAAATTATATTTAATTATTTCTATTCACATGTTAGCATTTTAACCCAATAAAAATATATTTAGAATGCACTTTCGCGCACTCATTAGGAACTAGATAAGAAGGTGGAGGCAAGAAATGTAATTTTGAAGATTGGTATGTTGAAGGCCTATGACATATTAGAGTGAGATTTTTTAGCAAAAATTTTGGTATGTTTTGGTTTTTCAGATATGTTTGTCTCTGTAATTTCTAACTGTCTGCATAATCAAAACATTACTTTTTGTTTAAATGGTCAAAGGTATGGATTATTTCCTACCTCTAGAGGGTTGAGACAAGGGGACCTAATATCCCCTAGTCTGTATATTTTGGTAGAAGAAGTCCTTAGTAGAGGTTTGTAAAGGTTGTTGCTAGAGGCTTTGGTGAAGCTTTTTTCACATTGGTAGAGGCGCTTTATTGATGAGTCATCTGCTTTTAATAGATGACACTTCACTTTTTTTTGAAAGGAAATAAACCGTATGAAGGTTGTTATGGGTAGAGGGTGAGTAAGTTGCAAAGCTCTATATTTTGTTACGTGAGAATCGCTCAAGCCAGGAGGCAGATTTTGAATACTAAGGCTAGAACTCCTGTGAAAACTTGCCTTTTTACTTACCTTGGGTGGGTGTCCCCTTATTAAAGGCAGGGCAAGATTGGTCTTTCTTGACAGACTTATTCAGAAGTTTAGAAATAGAATTGAAGGTTGGTACTCTAAAATCTTGTCTAATATGGGGAGGGTTGTTTTGGTGCAGTTTGTGCTGAATTTGGGGTCAATGCATTTGTTAGCATGTCTGAATTTACCTAAAGGGACTCTAGCTAAGTTGAATTCATTAATGATTGCCTTTATATGGTCTAACAAAGCTGGTGTTAAGAGAAGGCAATGGGTTTCATGGAGGAACTTAACTGTGTCAATGTCTGAAGGAGGGTTGGGGCTTAGGAGGTTAGAGGATGTTCAACATGCATTTAGGATGAAGCAGGTATCGGGGATTTTGCAGAGGAAATCATTGTGGACAAAGGTTTTTGCCCAAAAGTTTTTGAGGAATCAACATTTCTTGAGGCGTACAGGTTCAGAAGTTTCTAAGAATTTTAGATCATTGTACTTTTGGTTTGTTGTTGTTCTTTCTCATTCTCAAATGTTTATTGGGAATGGGGAAAGTACTGATTTTTTGTGTGATGATTGGTTCGGCTCAAGTCCTTTAGTGACTGGGATTAATGGTATTACTCCTTCTTATCCAAAAGTTGCTGAGGTGTTGGTTAATGGACAATGGCAGATTCAGGGTTAGGGGGATTTGTTAGGCTCCCAATTACAAAATGAAGTTTTGTCTACTGTTGTTTATCTTTTTGAACAGGATGATAAGAGGATATGAGGAAATTTGACTCTGGTTTGTTCACGGTTAAAACTGCTTGGGAGCTAGTTAGGCCTCAGGGGTTGCAGAGTAATATGGCAATGTCCATTTGGAAGCAAAACATTTCTCTCGGTGCTAAATTGTTTGGATGGCAGATTTTTAAGAAGGCTCTGTTATTGGATGTTTGTGTCCAGAGTTTAGGGGTACCCTTGGTAACTAGGTGTTCTCTTTGTTGTCAGGGAATAGAGGATTTCTCGTTATGATATAATTTTTTCTGATATTCAATAAGGTTTCTATTCTTAAAAAAAAATTCTTAATTAAATGAGAAAAAATGGTCAATTGATTTCTTAATCTATCAAGCAAAAGCCCAATGCCCCCCAAAACTTATGAGACACCAAATTAATATTTGGTGGATGTCGGCCCGATATATCTCAAACTATTATTTTAACAAGCCTATAACTCAAGAGCCCAAATCTCAAAAAAAAAAAAAAAAAACATCTTCAATAATAGCAAACAACATTGTAAAACCCGGAAAAAAAATTAAAATTACTATTATTATTAAAATCTTAATTAAAGAGGTCAAATAATAATTAATTATTAAATTACGGGTCAAAAACATAAATTTTAAAAAAAATTATATTATATATATACTAGTTGGTGCACACGTGCGTTGCACGTGAATCAATTTGAGTTAAAATTTTCATTTTGATTTTATGTGATAGATTTGAAAGTAATGACTCATGATATTGTGATTTTTGATACCTAATGATTGGTATTATTTAAGGAAGATTGTGGTAAAATGTCAGCTAGCATAGTAAACGTATCAAACAACATGTTAAACATGATACATAAACATAAAATTCAATTCAACCCAGTCAAAAAAGATAGATACATTTGTATACAGAGAACATCCTGACAGTATTCGGTCATAGAAACAAAAATCACATGACTAATCCTGGAAAAATCAGGATTCTTCTAGAGCAACACATTATCTAACTTACATTATTGTATTGAGAGCATACAAGAACCCTGTCACATTTTTCATGTGTAGGAAAGTTTACATGAAACCTTAAATGTATAAAACCCAACGCCATTTCTCATAAGTGAGCAACATTTGTTTTATTACCCTATTAAAGAACAAAAAACATCTGAGCTTTGTATTTCAAATTCAAGCTTTTTGTTGTGTTTAGAAATACAAAGATGTTTCTCAATATCTAAATATTATAAGTTAGTAACCCTAAAGATTAAATAGTTATACCTAGGCCTTAACCTTTAGTAGCCAAGGGTGGCAAATCGCTGCTCTTCTATATCTATGTTTTAGCATCAAACCCACAGTTTCTTTAGGATTTGTTTGGATGGATTTTTGAGAAAAGTTTGAATTGGCTTCTTTAAATCTTTTCAAACCCAAATCACCCTTTATAAAGATGAGATTCAACATTGAATTCGGTTCATACTAATATTTGATATGCATCACATATACCTGTAGGAACCAAGGATATATCATAATTATTAACAATTATTTATCTTATAAATGACTATTTTATCTTTGATCAATCCAATTCATACTTATGTTAAGGGGTACAATTGTATTTTACATCCTTAACCCCTTAACTCATCTTTTTAAACCCACCTTCCCCTTAGGTTTGACTAAACTCATGATCATGAGTTTAATATTCGAGATAGCTACGAGCCAGGTTTAAGATCGCAGGATTGAATTTTCAATCCAAATATAGGATTTTGGGGTCTTTTGGACTATTTTTTCCAAACCCATCTTCCCCACCCCACCCCCTTTAAAAAAAAAAATACTCCCTTACCAAACAACCCCTTAGTGCATCCAAACAAAAATTAGCAGAAAAATAATGGACATTTATTAACACTAACCCCATTTGTAAATTAATGCCTTAGAGGTGCACCTTCTAGATAGAATATATTGTGTTTAAGCTAGTTCTTTTTAATCCTCAAGGAACAAATTTGCACCGGTAAAAGTGGCAGGAGCCTATCATATTTGAACCTATAACACCGAAAGTGAAGGTATAACAAATTGCTTATAATAAGAAGGAAACGTACGAATATGCTTCAAAAGAAATATCAATGCAGACCTCTTTTATGCTCTATTCTACACTCCAATTTTGATTGAGATAAACTCCTCTTCGTGTCAGGAAGTCTAAATTTCAAGTATTCTTTACACCTTCCAAGTAGTCATGGGCTATATCTAATCTCACTAAGATTGTCTGCCAAACCATTTCTTCTGTAACAAAGGTCTCCTGCTTCGACGAGTTTGCAGCCATTCAAATTTTCCATGGGCACCACCTGAAGGATCACATTAGAATCATAATGTACATTAAGTCCATAGGTTGATTTTGACTTTGGGAATCTCAAAAACATAATTATTAGTTGTTTAAGTGACCCTACATGGTTCCAAATCAAATTGAATTGTAGGATACAAAATCCTCACTTCCAGCTATGTACGAATGATTATCTAATGCATGTACTATAAAAACGAAATCAAAATAGACATGTATATGCGCAGCCCATCTATGTGTCAATACACAAAGTCAAAAATGTCATACAAAAGAATAAGTTTCAAGCTTTAAAAGTTGTTAGAGTTTACCTTAATGTAAGCATCATTTTCATGGACACGGAGTATGATAATCGAGACATAACTCCCACTTTTCTAACTGCAAAAAGATAGAAGCTAAGAAGAAACTCCAATGTGTTTGATTTGGAGGGCTGAATGCTACATATTAATTTACCTGTATAGATATGATAGGCGCATGAACACAAATAGTTAAATACACAAATAATACCAAACTGTAAAGGAGGAGCAGCAATCAAATAACAATTACCTTTATAACAAGCTACCAAGGGCCAGGGTGCTGTTTACCGTAGGTAGATCTACATTGGCAAATAATTGCTCATCACTTAAAAGGATCCATAATGCTAGCTCGACTAAAATAAGCTTTATTCCATTCTGTCGAAAATCTCTAGAATACAAGTAACAAGGTTTGCCTAGTACATATTACCTTCATCTAAGTCCGAAAAAGTTAAAAGGTAAGAAGTTTTTTATTTTTGTTTCTTAAGCTCATTTTTTTTAATACTATAAAAGTAATCAATCAATGCCTAAAAGCTAGTAAGTTTCTATATATTTCAAACATAATCCAAACACGAAAACAAGTAGAAACAAACTTACAAGACGAATTTGGACCTGACTTGTCTTCAATTTCCTTCTTATTTCGGCAATAAGTAATCACATATATCTTTGCTTGGGAGCTTTGGTTTTACTTGTAATTGTCTCTATCTATTGAAAATCAAACCCATCAGAATGGGAAGCATGGGAAAAGCAAGAAAAGATAAAAAAAAAAAAAAATGGAACATGAAACCCATTGAGGGTTTCTCTGGTTGACGATGGGCCAATGCCTCTATTTTCTTTCAATGAAGCGCCACTGCATAATTCCATAACTGTAACCCAATAAAGAAGAAAAAGAGAAGTCATTGTTTCGACAATGCAAGAAAAAAAGGCATAAGAAATTTCACTAAATGTTTATGTTTTTAGTGGTTTCTCGCACATTGTAAGCAAAACAAAACAGAAAAAAATGTCTAATACCAATTTGAAACCTTAAATAATGGTTCATGCTAGCTATAGTTCTACATCATGAACATTTCGACTCTAAACTACAAGGTCTTATCTTTTCTGACATGTTCTTAGAAATCAAACAAGTAGCAAAGTAATGACCCAGAAATATCTCAATAAAAAATGCATAAAACTCAATTCAGAAGGTAAATAATTTTATTGATCCAAAAACATAAATATTACAATAAAGCTCAAAACATACGACAGAACATACATAATATATAGTATGTTCACAAAGGTAACTTGCTCAAAGCGCATAGAACTCATTGAACTAACATCGAATGAAAGAAAAAAAATACAACCAATGGACAAAACCTAAGTCATAATATCACACAACCATATCTAGAATCCATATATCAACTTCATGTACAAGGTTTTGCTGATAATTAGTTGGTATGGTACAGTCCAACAGTCCATGTGAAGAATTATTGGCATTTTTTATTGGCTTCTCCGGCAGTTTGAATACCAGCCGCCTTTGTGGGAATAAGAAAGGTCTTGGGTGTATATAACATTTGGTTAAATATTGTTAGTAGAGTTATTAATAATACCTTAGACCAAGTTTTGTATCAATTTCTGATCCAATGTGAACCTTAATCTACAAGGATTGAAACTATTTATGGAAAGCACCATACTAACATATTAACATACCACATGAATTTCAGCAAAATGAGTACATAGTATTACCTGATCTCTTTCAAATAACACCTTAGACCAAGTTTTGTATCAATTTATGTTCCAATGTAAACGTTAATCTACGAGGATTGATACCAGTTATGGAAAGCATCATACTAACATACCAAATGAATTTCAGCAAAACATACACATGACTCTGACAAAGAACAAAAATGAAAAATCACACTTACCATAAAACACACACACACACACACACACTCTCACTCTCTCTCTTCCTTCACTTTCTTTGCAACCAAATGGAGGCTAAAATTTATATCTTATAGGAAAATTATTTATATTTTATAGGAAAAATCGAGAAGCCTCATATTCCTAACAACACTGATATTAGTAGCATAAAATATAAAATAATTTAACTTCATCACAACCAACTACATTTTACAGAATATTGTATTCCTCATATTAGGGAAAAATACAAATGCATACCGAAATATGATGACAGAAATTAGATTTGAGAATGAATATCTCTGATTTTTCTTCTCCTGCACTCGTCAACTGATCAGATTCCGATTCCAAGCATGCCGGCAAAGCCGTTGCTTGCGCTTATATTGCTGCTCCACATGTGAATACTGTTCTCTTCTGATTAAGAAAAGATAAATTCATGGAATCAGTTAATCAAATACATTATACGTGTATATATATATACATATATATAGAGAGAGAGAGAGAAAGATTAGATTTGGGGGAGGAAGAGGTGAGAAAAAGGAGATGATCGGAGGAGAAATCATTATTTTAAAGTTGCGAGGAAAGGGATTCAAACGGACAGATGTGATTATTTAGGTTTAGTGTGTTATTAAATTTAAAGGATAAGGATGGTATAGTTGAGGTGTTAGAGTGTAAAAATGAAAAAAAAATATATTTTTCATATATGCTGATTTTTTAAAATAGTATCGATATATAAGTGGAAGATTTTATCTTCCACTGGGCTTTGTTTCTCCAGAGGCGGCGAGATAGAGAGAGTGAGAGAGAAAAGTGAGTCTCTTTTTATTTTATTTTTTTTATTTTAGATTTACGAAAATTGGACCGTTTAATCGCTTCAAGTCAAGAATTAATGTTGTTCTATTCAGCGAGAGCTACGCAACCACACCAAATATCGTATTTTTCTCCAAACAAATATCAAAGACAATAATTTAGGTCTAAGGCTTAGAAAGCTAAATTTGAGTTTTCTTTGAGTTCTAGTACATGGGCTCATGCTATGAGAGGTAGGGTTTCCTATATTTAGATTTAATTTCAACCTAAAATATGGCATATGAAATGAGTAGGCTATGAATGTATATCACATGTTATGTCTTGATTAGTATAACTAGTAGGTCAAATATAAGATTTATAATTAACTTTGTGATTAGTAAAATTTAATTATGATTAATTTGGTGTAAGTTAATGTTAGTGGTTTAAAGCTTGTTAATTGTATATTAGTATTATTTTATATTTTAAATGACATATCAAGTTTAATAAAATTATTAGCTTGTTATGTGATTATGAAATAATATGTATGTTAAATTATTATTTAACATATGATTATTATGGTGGACTTGTGCTTATGTTTATAAAATTAATAAACATGTTGTCATGTTGGAAGTCATAAACATGTTAATTGTGTAAATTAATGTGTCATCTAGGTGTTTGTTTAAATGCCTAGGTGAATACAAGTATGTTAGTTGAGTTAATTATCTTACATAACATGCTTGAGATTGTGTTGAAAATGTCATTATATTGTATTATTTATGTAATAGACGTTGTAAATGGTATCAAAGGCAATTGCGTATTGAATTGCATTATGCATAAGTTGCATTACATTCATGGGCATCATAGATAGGAGTGTGTGTATGGTATGAAATCAATCACCACATAGGTGGTTAATTGTGGGCTCAAAAAAGTTGCACCAAGGTCCGGCTAAGTCACACAGAAAATTAAATGAATAAACGTGTCGAGGATAGCAAAAAGGGCAAAATTCTATCTCAGGTGCAAGACCCTCTTACTTGGTTTATATACTTTTCGGCGATGAAATTCCAAAAAAGTGTGACGGCCAAAACGGAGCCGCAGATGGGATGTCCTGAGAATTCATTGATGGTTGGTGTCCCATTAGTGTAATACCATAAATCATCTCTCCACAAAGACACAAGAAAATGAATTTATTAGTCATTGAGTGTACATAACACCAATAACAGGGGCTTGGAATGCTCAGATACATACGCATGACATTGCATGTGTTGTGGGAGCTCAAGATGAGACTCGGTGTTGGAAGTGTTTACGTGAGTCTCATCTCATGACATGACATGATTTATAACATTTGTTCATAGTAAACATATTTGAATGAATGCATTAAATGATTGTTGCATGTGACATTTCATTTGCATTTGGATTGAGAGATATTGTCTATAGAAGTTACCCTATTGAGCGTTGACTCACCTTTTATGAGAACAATTTTCAGGTACACCACATGCTTTCGTTGAAGGCCCTCTTACTGGTTCTCTTTGACGACAGAGCGGGACAGTGGCTCTTATTTTGACATCGTAGTTCCTTGATTATATTTACTTTTGGCTTTGTATAATTTTGATAACAAAAATTTGTTTATATTAAAAAGGCATGTACACGGGACTCTTTTGAGATATTTATTCTTTTATAAATAAATGTACGTAGTGATGATGATTATTGTAGTATCCGATACTATACAATTGAGAATGGGTGAATAGACCCGGTGTGGTCAATGTTGTACAAGTTGCATTTTGGATAGAGCTCCTTGTACAAATAAGACTCTACCCAAATTTTGTTAAGTTATGGACCCCGATAAATAGTGCATAACAGCGTGGTATCGAATTTTCTTGGGTATTCCGCAAGTTGATCGATGATCAATCGGGTAATACGGATACCCGAATTTTGTGGTGTCACAAACATAACTTGAAGAATTCTACTAGAATCATCAACTGAAAATATTCTCTTTTTTTGTGGATCCAAACACTTTATCAAAAAATTCAAGATTACGTACACATCACATCGTACACACATGATAGAGGAGTTTTTTACAACATGAACACTAACTTAGTCGTTGAATTCTCAACAATTTGCTTTAATTGTTGCATTTGGATTGTCAATCTAACTCTGAAACTACTTGTGAATTTAGTACAATGGATAATACACACTTAAAATATTTGTTGGAAGATAGAAAAATAATAAAACAAAACATAAATATATAACGTGATTCGATATAGCGTATCACTTTAGTATACCTTAACTATATCCACAGAGCAAAAACTATATTGATGTATTATTCACTGAAATTTGATCATTTGGTAACTAATTACCTAATACTCAACCCTATTTATAGGGATAAAATATTATAACATAAACCTATTAACTTAATCTTTATGTTTCTTATCACATGTCTAATATACTTATTCATAATATATTAAAACTCTTCCAATTTATTTCCTATTTAATTTGGTTACTAAGGAGGCTCCACTTCAGGTTGAAACTCCGAAAAACAATTAAAGAATCAAAACAAGAACCCCTTAATGTATGTTGTATCGTTGAGCCAAGTTTTCACATAATCCTCAAAATGACTAAAACGAATTAATACTTACTGTGAAATCACCTTTAAGCAACCATTTGGATCCAATAAATTTCCTTATAACCCCTAACGATGGCTTTTCGTAGCCACACTTCCTTATCAAGGTCTGTTGAAAGTTTTTGAACAATTCTTGAGTTTCATCTGGTGTCCAATACTTCCTTGGTTCACCATTACAATACAACTCTTTTAGCATGTCTGGATTGAAGTATAGAAGATATCGGAGGCATAGAATGAGTATTTTCTTGACTTTGCAGTTTAGCAAAAATTTCCCTGGTTTTGGCAAATTCTTGACGATCATAAAGATGAAGATTCGAAGAATTAGAGGAATTCTTGAAGAGAGATGTGAAGTTTTTGATGATATTTGGAGGTTTTGGTGAAACCTATTAGGACTTTTGGGAGTTTTGCATATGGTGTCCCTAGGAGTGCAACTCGGGCGGGTTGGGTGGGTTGGACAATCAACCCTAATCTAACCTTAGGTATATAATGTTCAACCCTAACCCTAACCCTAATCCTAAACCTACCCCTACCTTGGGTTGGGGAACTCAACCCGAGCACTATCCGAGTTTAATTCGAGCGAGCTCGAGTTGATGATTTCGGATTATTTTACGCATTCAATTCGGGTAGAGCCCAAAATAGACTTGTTGTTTTAAACCTAATACATATATTACATAATATTCACCTAAATTAACAACCAATATTTTAACGAGAGAGGTTGAAAGAACGAGAGAGGCAAAGAGAACGAGAGAGACAGATAACGATAGAACAAAAATGAAAAATCAGTGCTAATGCTTTATATATATATATATATATATTTTGTTTTTTGATTTGTGGGGTTCGGGTTGAACTCGAGTTCACGATGCCTTAACCCGAGCCCAACCCAAATTGAATTCGGGTTAGAATTTTTTAACCCAAGTCCAACCCAAATATTAAAAACACTTACGCAAGTCCTAATTTTTTCGAATTGGGCTCAGGTTGCCCAACTCAAGTTGCACCCCTAGGTGTCCCAATAGGTTTGCTTAATCAAGTCATCACGATAGGAATTTTTTGTACCTCACATTTTTTAATATGCAATGGTAAAACGTTCTTAAAATGAATATTTAATTATAACAATTTGTGAATAATAAACCTATAAAATCAGTGAGTAAAAGTCCAAAAGTGGCGCAATAAAACTCTATAAGATATGGAATAATCTGTTACCTTTATCAAAGATGAACTCCTTGACCTTTTGGTCAATAAAATTTTGAGAAAATAAAAGATAATCAACCTGGCTAACACAACCTAGTACATCATTCCGAAAGGGCTTTTGTCATGGGGCTCGGATATCATATAAGTAACTGTAACCAGGAGAACTGAATTCTTTTTTGTAGTCTGTGGTTTACAAAGGGAGATGTTCAAACATCAAATGCAATGCATTATTTGTTTGTTAATTATTATTAATTAACTGATATGGTTCATGATTATTCCATCTAAAGCAAATGTGTTGCATTGGGTTAAACTTTGACTAGTTATATTCGAAGACTATCACACAATTTATAGTCCAAGGGACAAAATATTTTCATTTTTTCGCAAAAGCCTTGGCTTTTCATCGCCAAACACCACTAATTTATACATGTTGTCTGGTTACAAGGTACTGAAGAATATCTGAAAGCACAGTGAAAACCTCAACTAATAGCTTTTGCTACTCAGTTCTTTTTTGTACACTCCCAACACCAAACAAAAAGAGAGACAGAGAGAGGGAGGGAAAAAAAAAAAAGGTTGTGGGGAAGCTCTAAGTAGCAAAAATTCCCCATTAAATGAAATGAAGCACAAACACCAGTCAGTCAACTGATCTATGCACAATATGACTTGTTTTCATATCTGTGTCCCATGCATCCCAAAACTCCTACCCGGTAGGTTTCATCAAATGATTTGTAGTCTTGAACGCACAAACAACAAAACCCTCTAACGTAATGCAGATTTATTTGCAATATTATGAGTCTTGAATAGATCAAGACGAGGGTCTCCCAATCGCATTGAGTAGGCAGCTTTTTTGTATTCCCCCCAAGTGAAAGGCTTATAAAGACTCGGATTCTCGAACGAGACCGTCTGTGGAAGAGGCGAGATCCAGGAATTCAGAGATGGTGCCCCAAAATACATCATGGACATTCTGGGCTTGCCTGTGTTTGCCAGCACCCTGTGTCTCACGCTCACAAATCTTCCATTTGTCAAAGCCTTCATCACCAACCAAATACCATTAGAAAATTTGCAAGAGGGCCTAGCAAATTATATGTTAACATAGATGTTAGAAGAAGAGAGAGAGAGAGGGAGAGAGAGAGAATTAGAATTAGTAACCTGTAAAGCGTCACCGACGAACACACAAAATTCAGTTGGGTTAGGAGGGATAGGGATCCAGAACCCATCTTGAGAACAGATTTGAAGGCCACCAACGTCATTGGATCGCAAAATTGTGAGGATCTGAGGATCCGAGTGCTCTCCGAATCCAACCCGACTTGTTGTACCCGAATCCTGATGATGAAATTTTGGCGATGGGATTGGGTTCCATTCCTTGAAGACCGGAGGGTAGTGATTGACTCTAAAGCATGAGTCGCTATTGACGTCTCTGATGAGCCTACTGAGCACGGATTTGTCGTGGACCCACAAGCCTTCAGCCACTAGATCAAGAATCTCACACGCCAGCTCCCTCACAGCTTCTATGTAATCATTTACAGCACAACTGTCATTGCATGAGAACACCACTCATTAACAAGTCGTATCTAGTAAGTAGTCTAGTTCCAAATTTCTTTATCCATATTTGGCTAAAAAAGCGCCCTGTCTTCTAAATTTGATTTGGCATGGACCCATGGCATGGTTGGAGGGCTCTAATTCTTTCGGTTTGATTTTACGGTGAAGTTATTGATTTCTTCCTAACTTTTGTTATTTTTCTATGTTTTCGTATTCTCAATTAATTAAGTTAATCTTATCATATCATTATATAGACCCTCGCTTTCACAATGACTGACAAAAATATCCAATTAATTCCTAAATTTTTGAGAGATTAAATTGCAAGGAAATCAAAAATACTTTAACGAAAGAATCAAATTGTCCTAACAAATTATGAGAAGTTACATTGTTCCAATAAAACAATAAAGTTTATTGGCAAACATACCCTACCCCCATTCTAAAGTAACCACCACCGCCACTGAACCACCCACCCTCTTCATGAGACATAGATGAGACATAGATGTGAATGTGATTAACCCCACAAATTAATAAAGTAGCTGGTCGGTGCCTGACAATGCTTTATGTGTGGATTAAGCAAATGTGGAGTATTGGTTTACAAGTGTGGGGGTGGGGGTGGGGGGAAAGTCTAGCAACAAAAGTAAACAACATAGAAGAGGAAGGAGCCAGCCATCTTGGAATAGGCCGTCCCTGGTACCACATATACTCCACGTGGCATTTTGTTTGTTTGTTTGTTTGTTTCATTTCATATATTATAGATAGTAGTGTGATGTAGGGGGTTGAACGTTGAAATTAACTTGTATAATCAAAACAACACATAAATAGGATATTAGATTTAGATAGATATAATATTGCAAAGGAACCTTTATTTGGGCTGCATGTTCCGATTTGACTTTTATGTTATGAAAAACCCCGCGCGCACGTGTGTACCATTTGACTACAATTCTAGGATCCATGTTTTCATTGGCCGCCCGCTGACATTACGTAAGATGTGATCTCATCCGCTCAACTCCACAACAAACAGATACTGATCAAGAACCGGCTGGCAACACTAATAAATAAATAAACTAAGTAAAGAAGACAAATCAATGGGTGACTTGACTTATAGATCCATACAACCAAATATGGATCCATACAACGGAAGGTGATGGATGCTTTCTTACTAACCAAAACTAAAGTATTTGGAGTGGATTATAAATTTAAATATTTTGAATTCAAATAATTTTTTAGAATTAGATGAATTTATTTCTTGTGAATATTTTAATTTTAACGTGAATTACTTGTTTTTAATTAAATCAAGAAAAAAATTAATCGAGCCAAATTAAAAAAAAAAAAAAAAAAGTCCAAACACAAAAGGTCACCTATTTCTTGCGGTCTACTGTTCCCCATATTAAAGCAGAGTCCAACACAAACTTGGTCAGTCATTCGACATAATTGATAAACCTATTAATATTATACCCTCTTTCATAGGAAATTATTAGATTAAAATTGGATTCCATCTTTCTTTCAAATTTATAACTAAACCAACGAAGGAGGTCACTTATTATGTACCCAAATCAGATCCCTTAACACAATGCTGTCATGGTTTTGTAAGAATAAGAAAATTGCGCACATCTCATTAGAACGGCTGTTTCGTGTATTATTTTGACTTTTACTCTTTTCCTTTTATAGAATTGTATAAAGAGAATAAAATAACTCTTGGTGGGAGACTAATAGTACCCTTCTACTTCTTCAAATTCCCAATCAAATTTTCCATCTATTTGTCCCTGCCAATGGCAGCAGAGTGCCCCAAAGTTTCAAAATTCAAGCTGTGGACTATGTGCGAGGGATACATATACATCTAAACAGCTGGTGGTCATAGGTCAAATGCAAAACATGACATTAATTACTGAGCCAGTTGACACTAAATTATAGGGACGAAAATAGACAGAAACGTCTCGCTTTTGCCTTTCCTCAGAAAACGTTTCAATTTCTTCGTCACCATTGCAGTCTTTATCAATATATAACGTCAACTACCAAAAAAACAGTCTATAACATTGAAACAAAACTGACGTGAAAACTTCCGAGAGAGATTACTAAATGAAACAAAGATGCCATTGATATATGGAGTCATAGATACCTGAACTTTGATGGGTCCTTGGATATAGCTTTGGATCTTTCAGAAACCGAAAGAGGGTTAGCTTGAAGAAGAAGATACTCGAGCTCACCCATATCGCCATTGAAGCCAATGTTTTTGCAACCATAACCAAAAGGACTGGCTGGCCCTGCTTTTGCTTGTTGCTTCTCAGAAGCTGATTTAGAGAAAAAATCGAGCCCCTCCTTTTCCATTCTTGCAATTGTCTCTTGGGAAACACCATGGTTAACCACCTTGAAGAATCCAAATTCCTTGCATGCGTTTACAATTAGCTCGGACAACGTCGACCTCTCAAGAGAGAGATCAATAATTGGAACTCCAAGTGCTTTCGACTTTTTACTTCGCTGCAGATTCGGAGAAGGCACACCCATCTTTGATTTACCAGTTACAGAATGATAAGAGGAGGAGGAGGAGGAAGAAAGCTTATGGAAAGTGAAAGAAGTTTGATTTTGAACTTTGAGGTTGGAGGGGCGATCAAGGTTGAGGTCGTGGTATTAAATACAAAACAGAGAAGGGGAGGGGAGGGGTCTATAGATAGATTGTGAAGCGCGTGCCGCTCAGTAATGGGTGTGATCTGATTTTTTACATAATTAAAGGCTTAAGGCGACCATGTGTTCCAAAAAACTTGTTAAAAAAACAATTAAGAAAAAATTTAATTAAGCACAATTTTTGGGATTTTCGCTCTTTGTGCCTTAAAAAATTTTTAAATTCTCACTTTGTACTTTTAAAAATTAAATTTCTTACATTATACCCTCAATGTATTAAAAGTATTGAAATATAACTCACTGACACTGACAAAAAAACTAACGAAAAGCTAACAGAAATGTCATATTACAACACTTTTAAGTGTTGTAATTTTAGAAATTTAATCTTTAAAGGTACAAAACGAGAATTTTAAAAAATTTTAGGATATAAAATGTAATTCACCTTACAATTTTATTTGTATTGGCTATTAACTCTAATCATAAAATTCTGATCCTAAAAGTAATTCAATTTTTTAATCCAACATTCATCGGTGTAAAAAGTTCACAGAATTTTAAGTGAGATATTTTTTGGTATATTTTCTTTTAATTTCTTTTAATAATAATATTAGATCAATCACCATAATTGATTGAAAACTCCTTCTATTAATGATGGATGATTCTCAAACAATTTAATGGTGTGAAACTTGTTCTTAAATAAAACTAATGTTTTGTTTTGTATGATAAAAAATGAAAAGATGAGAAAAATGGATGTATTAACGTTCATTCAAACTCATCAAAATCAATCCCTCCAAAATCAGGAAAAAAAATAGATGAAAAGCTAATTATGTATATTAAAATGTAGGTTGTTTACCTATATATTTTTTAATATATGTATATATCATATTTATCTATTACATATTATATATATATTACTTACGGAGCGAGCATCAGAATAAAGTAGGTATTTGCCCACCCTCAAACTTTCTTTCTTACCATTAGTTACATATATTTCAAAATTTTATTAAGGAATTTTTTAGTATGCCACTTTTTTGTATCAATTATTAGACCTATACTTTAATGACTATCAATTTTTTGACATATTTTTGGTACATTCAGGTAAATTTTTGTATATATTAATATTATTTTATGGTGAGTCTTTCCTTTTTCCCTTGTATACACTATTAATACTGATTTTTAGACATTTTGTGCTTAAAGTAACAAATATAAAATATGATGTAAATGAATATTAATATATTATTTTTCTTCTCTTGGTTTGCTAAAAATTTAGTTTAATAAAGTGTCCATCCACGTATAATTTTATAGCTCTATCCCTAAATTCTATCAAACGCAAAAAAAATAATTATTCCTACATTACATATCTCCTACTAAATACAAAGAAGAGAGAGAAGAATTCTTCCTTAAATGATAGAATGTATATTACTCCCATTTTTCTCCCTTTTTTTTTGTTCTTTATATACCTTATCAAATAGGGATGAAACTAGAATTTTACGGTTAGGGGAGCCGAATAGTAATCACGAACGTCAGTCTATAGTATTGTTCAATAATTCATCGTTATTGTCAAATTCTTAGTTGTATAGAATTTATTAAAATCATTTTATAGGATAGTTTCATAAAAATTAATTTAGATTAGAAAAATAAAAAATTAATTCCTATTTATTATAGGAAAAATTAATTTTCGACAATATCGTGATCCACAATTTTCTCATTTGTGACATGATGTAATAATTACTATTAAATTAGATATATGGCACACGCCATAATAATTAAAGTGTAATAAAGATCATTTGTATCCATAAAATCTGTGTTGTTTGCACTATTATTCATGAGTAAAATCAATTAGCATTAAACGCTACTTATTAAGGGTGGGGAGGATGTTAGTTAAAGAGTAGAGTAATGATGATGTGATATGGAGTGTGTGTGCACGGTGGTTGGGAGCGCGTGGAGAACGTGTCAGAATAAAGAAGTGAAAGGCGGCAGCCCATTTGTTGAGGGAGTAGGAGGTAGCGGCTGTTTGTCACCCTCCCATTGGATTTTTGTTCCCATACACGCGTAAGTATAGGCGTTGCTTTGTAAAAGTCTCAACGCGGAAGTCTGACTTTCGTTTTTGGGAAAGATTACAATTTTTTTTAAAAAAAATTCAAAGTCCAATAACTATGAAATGTCTGATAAAAAAAAAAACTATGAAATGAAATCCGTTGATCTAATTTTACTTGATTCTAATTTGAAGCCAAAGGCAAAGTCAAAGTTAAAGTCAGACCATTATATGATAGGCTACTCATTGATTGGTTTATACACTATTTCGAGTTACATCGAACATTTCCTATATATCCTCTCTTATTTTTTCTTACGTCTCCTTTGACCATCGACATTTGGAATTGGCTAGTGAAGTACTCATGTGTTCCACTCTCGCATTCATGCAGATTAGAGTCAAGGGGGAAGCCAAGCCATGAACCAAAAATGGTGGTGTCTATCTTTGGCCGTAAGATATATATATATATACACCCATCAAATTGTCAATTAAAAGGCAAATCAAATAAAAAAAATGCTAAAAACATTAAAAAAATGTACCTTTCATTACACCAAGGTCTATTATTTCAATATTTAACCACCTATTTAGTAACACTACTATCAATAGCATTTATACTTATGATTGAAAATACAATTGAATTTCCCTCTCTCAAAAAAATAAAAAAAAAATGGTGTATCACTACAATGGTGTTAGCTAATACTCCTTGCCTATAGACACTATAGAAATTTTGGGCCCACTACTTTAAAAAAAAATTCACAAATTTTTTTTTGAACTAATCAAATACAACACTTCATGAATCATATCCATGTTGGTATCTTGCATTTGACATTAAAAAAACATTATACTACACTCTAATATTTTGAACAAATTAATTCACTCCCAATTCTAATCTTGACACACCACTTTCAAGTCAATTTTTGTAATTGAATCTCAACTTAGCAATACATTTTTTATTCAGAATTTAAAACTTGAAGTTTTAGTTAGGGGGAATTGGGTGCCTAACCCCTTGTTCAATTTCATTTATAAAGGATTCAAACAAAATAATTTTAAAAAGAAGGAAACCTTATTTTTAGGAAGAGACATTCCCTTCCTTTCTTGTAGAAATATTGCAAGATTTGGAGTGTGCAATCCTCGTCATAATTGGTGTTTGAATATCAAATGGAAGCCGCGTTGAAGGTGATCTATCATTCCTTGATTGTTGAATCTTGCATGAATTAAGGAGTTTTGATTTATCTACATTGGTAGCCGAAACTTTTGCACAATTGGAAAAGTTTACGCCTACCTTATCTACCACAAATCTGAAATTTCATCCTTAAAATGTCTCATTATATGTAAGAAAAAAAGATTTGATTTGCCCATGCCATTTTTTTTTAAAACCCATTTACATGGGACTTTATTAAAGAACCAAAATAATGAAGATATTTGTAGGCAATTTTAAACTCTGAAATCAAATCCCTAAACATTTGGACTTTGACATGGTCTGTTTGTTTAGAGAATTCGACATGATCCTTTGATTGGGAATAGTAATGACGTTGGACTCTGAGGGAAAAAATTACCTAGGATCCAAAATCCATCAAAGACAAAAGAATTATTAATTGAATTCCGGTCACTATATTTCAATTCTCAGTTAGGGTTTTCCCAATTTTTTTACTTTAAATCTAGGGGGAATAAGAGAGAGAGAGATAGAGAAAGAGAGGGGAAGAAGAGGAACACAGTCAGAGAGAGAAAGAGTTGATGGGTGAGGTATTAGGATGAGATAGGAGTTCTCGAGTTAGACGAGAGATGAGTGTTTTAGAGTTAGGAAGAGAGAGTTGTATCAGTTCATATGAGATAAAAAGAGAGAGTTAGGTGAGAGATAAGAGTCTTAGAAAAATTTAACATGAGGATCATTGGATCAATAATAGTGAAGCGATTTGAGCTGCAAAAAATTCAAGACAAACTTTTCTACTTATTTTATTATATAGATATATATCAATTGCTAGGTATGTAGGTACTATCACATTCCACACCAAATCCACTCCCAACATCCCGTCTCAAAAATGAAACTAACTAAAGTTGGTCCATGCCGATTTGGGTTAAGCTTCAACTGGCACTATCACCTATAATGTCCCAAATTTTAAAACAAGATATTCTTTAAGAAGATGAATTTCTACTACAAACATTATTAACTTTGATGAAATTTATAATTATAGATTGGTCTCTCCTTAGACTCCGGTGATTATCCGGCCATATAATCAAGGTCCTCAAGAATCTGCCCGTTTTTAAAGCAACTCCAAATTGAGAAATGAAAAAATCATAAGAGTGAAAAGTATAGTGTATGAGTAAATTTGCTTAGTGACCCGCACATGCACCGCCGGAAAACAAAAGTGAAAAAAAAGATAGAATAGAGAATTAAAGATGTGTGAAATAACTAAAGAAAGTCGCCGCCCGGCCCCTTTACTTGTGCGGCCAAGTGATTCTGATTCTGGTTTCAAACGTGTAGCTAATAGTTAATAGTTATTGATCAGTGTGTGTGGGGGCAGTTGGGGACAAAAAGGCAGAGTTGATTAGAGGAGATTGTCACATAAACTATTGGAAACATGTCAAATTTTTGATACCTAAAGGGGAGGAAGACTGTTACTAATTTCACGGGTCAGCCTGCTGCTGGTTTAGAACATGGAAACCAAACAGCATCATTAGGGAATTTTCATGTGATCCAACAACTTATTTCTTCATAATATTCTCTGAGACAAATGAGAGTGTGGGTCCTCTAATCCTCTTTCCTTGCCACTTGTCCACTTTGCCTTTGCCTTTGCAATTGCCTACTCCACTCCACCACCACATTCATTTCTTTTGTAACTACTCCAACGACATTCATTGTATGTTGCACGGGCAGTTAAATTAATTAACCATTTTTAATTTAAAATATTATACTGATCATAAAATTATTGCTACCAAACAATTTGTGGCTATAAATTAGAGAATATGTATCAATCAAACAAAGAAAAGTTTGATATATAGGTTCCATAATTTCAGTCACGATCTGTAAATTCCACATAAAATTGATGTGAAGTTAATGAGAGACAGTAAACAATTGATCCGCCAGAGTCAACACTAGTGATCTTGTTAAACAATGTTTATATATAATAAGAATCCAAATACTATATGACCCATCCAACAAAACCCAATTGTAAATAGACAAAGTGTAAATTTAAAAGATTTTAACCTACAACTCAAGTTTAAACCATGTAAAAACACTAGAACACGCTTCTATTGAGATTATTGTGAATAATAATACTACTCAACTCAGGTTTCAGCCGATACAACAAGAAATTACTATCTTCACCAGGGGACAATGGGCCCTTTAATTTGTTGCTGGTAGCTTTTCTTTCCCACTGTGGCTGATGCGCATGCACAGATGTTAGCTGCACATGAGGCTGTTAGGTTTGCACGCTCTAACATGGAAACATACAAATTGAGTTGGAAAGAGATTTTGTTTGTGTGATTAATGCGATCAGAGATTCTGGAGACAACCTTTCCCCCACTTGGGAGACCATAGAAAATGGAAAGTAACCCTAATGAACAGACACCCTAGCTCACAGTGTTTTGATTAAACCTCACCAGTACTAATTAATGTATGTTTGGTAAAACTGCAGGCTATTGTCCATTCGATTTCTGATACAGACCTTAACAAATTAAAATGGACAAACTAGTAGGTTTAAGATTCATTTCTGTGATGCACAGTTACATGGGTTTTTGATGCTTTATTGTCATCTTCTTCTTTCTCCAGTTAGATTTTGGTCAACTACATAGCTCAATATTCGTTTGGCATAATTTATGATACTTTCACATTAATTGGTGAACATAATAGGTTAAACGACTACCATCAAGTAACAGTCGGGCAAACTGTTCAACAGAAACCAATGGAATTAGGATAGGATTGTAGACATGAGCAAAACCCCAAATAGCTAAAGCCAGCGCGCGGCCTTTGACTGGCCTCTGCCGATCCCATTTTGATAACTCACAAAAACATAATGCACATATATATATATATATATATATATATATATATATATATATATAATATTGCTACCTAATCAGTTATACTGGTTGACAATCAGCATATATATATATATATATAATGTGTCCCCATTTGTCTAATCATAATCACTTACATAAATCGATTTGCGCAAAATACAAAACTAAAATTTCCAAAATACTGCAGGCAGTTGCATTTTTTAAAAGAAAGATACTAACGGGCTCCATAATTTTCCTAGTCAGTCACATAACAAGTTCACTCCAACAACAAAAAAAAAAAAAAAAAGGGAAGCCAAACAATACACACACACACACAAGGAATATTAACAAGTTAAGACGGCTACTAATGGACAACAACATACAAAATATTCTGAGTCACATTGATGTTTACTGTTTTCTCATTGTTTAACCACTGGGACTACAAAACTATATCATGGGCCGGAGCAACCGAATCTTTATGCTAACGACTTATTGGAAATACCTTTTGTTTTGTTTGTCTCAACAAAAACCGATCCAAGAAAGAAAAACAGTGCCTGTTTTGGCGGGTTCCACTTCCACAGTTGAGAATGTCATCACACATAAATTTAGGGGTAAATGGCACTTTGACCCTTCAACTATGACTATTTTTTTTATTTTGCCCCTTAAACTATTGAATTTTTTACATTAACCCCTCAAGTACTTTGATTATCTCACATTACCCCAATCAAAAGCGTCCATCCATCTTTTTGAACGAAAGTCGCTGACTTGTCTAGGAGAAAGTAAAAAAACTTTACATAATTTAAGGAATAAAATGAAATAATTTTTCGTTAAATATGTAACAGACGTTAATAATTGGGACAATTCGAAACTAATCACATAGTTCAAGGTATAATGTGAAAAATATTATAGTTGAGGGAACAAAATAGAAAAAAGATCATGGTTGAGGGGGTCGAAGTATAATTCGCCTTTAATTTACACTGCCGAAATTTTCTAATAACCATTTGTCAAATTTGTGAGTTGAGCTTAGAACCAAATGTTATGGTCCGATTATCATCTTCTTGTTTCACCGTCCGGTTTATGGATCTGGTCAAGCAACAAACTTTCGGAACAAACCCCATTGATTCCTCCTGCGGACCGCGTTAAATTGTTGTGTTATGGTCAAGTTAAAAGCTTAACCAAATCACTCTCCATTTTGTCTTAGGGTTTTTCGGAGCAACGGCTAGGTTCTTACCATTAATTAGTTACTGAGCAAGCAATTGGAATTCTGTTAATATGGTGGCACATTGGTATTAGCATGTTGCGTTTCCTTCAGAGAGGAAGAAGGGAACAGAAATGCAGATTTGGGTGTTGTTGAAGAAGATATGGTTAGGTTACAGTTGGAGGAGAGGTAAGGGTAGTAAGGTTATTTTAATTTTTCTGTAAGTCCATAAATCATAAGAGGATTATATGGTATTTTTAGACCTCAAGAGAGATATGTGCAACTGAGCAAAATCACAAGCGAGTGAGTAAATGGAGTTTGCCCTTATTAATAACTATTGGCTTGATTGACGGAATCACATAGTATTGAACAAGAAGAATTGAATATTGCAACAATACCAAATGAGTAGAAGAAGAAAGCTACACCGATGATGATCACCCTCCCTTTGATCAGTTTCATCTCCTTGTAATTTTGTTTAATTGAGTGTAATAAGAATTTAAAGAGGGGGAGAGGGAAAATAAAAATTGAAAGAATTGTGAAGCGATTTTTGAAATCCAATTTTATTCTTAATAGAGAGAGAGAGAGAGATACAGAAAGAGATGATAAAGTTGCATGGGGAAGAAAAGAGAGTTAAAGGAAAAAAGAGGATGTAGAAAGAATGAGATGGAAGAGACAAGAGGTAGAACAATGAGATTTAAGAGACATCAGAGAGAATGAATGGGATGGAATTATTAAGGATATATATTTCGTTTCGAAACAGTCAAAATGTCCGATAAAAAACGTTTTCAAGGAGATCGAAACGAATCAATTATGAAATTAAAATTATAATATTTTGAAGTGTTTCATAATATTTTAAAGTATTTTGTAATATTTCAATGCATTTGCAGAGTTTGTTTTGGAATATTTTAAGATACTTTAATATATATCGACTAATATTTTGAAAAAATAATGTTTTTATTTTTTATTTTTTTTACTACGTTTCCGAAATAGATCGAAACGTTTCGGTTTCTTAGGTGACCGAAATAATGCATCGAAATTTAATTTTGATCCTTGAGAATTATATATTTTTAATGACTTAAAAGATTTGTGCTACTTCTTATTACTAAAAAAAATTACTATATTATTCTTAGTTCAATTTTTACATAAGTAAGGATATGTGGACCATGGACCATTGCCTTGCTAAGACGGCCGCGGCTCGGACCATTAATACTCTTTATAGTCCATTCTATTTAATTGAATGACAAAAGAATAGATCAGTGTAGTATAGTCCCTGTTCAATGGTTTCAAATCGAATGAAGAAACCCTAGTCCTTACATGCGTTGTGGATTTGGTGATGTATAAGTACTCGTTTTTGTTCAAGAAATTGAAAGAGTGAAATAAACCACTGATTTGTGGTGAATATCAGATGGATGCCAAGGACATCTTGGGTTTAACCGGATGCATTTAGCGCGAGGTTAACAAACTGTATCTTCCTCTATTTGTTGTTGTTGTTGTTGTTGTTGTTAAATTGCTTAAATACGATTTAATTTTCTTGAATTTCGACTGGATGTTTGAATCATAGGTATGTGGGCTAACAGGTGGTTTGGCGCTTCTCATGCCTTTGATTGATGTCAATCAATTGAAAGGATCGTTCAGTTAGAGAACGAGAAGGTCAATCAATTGAAACGGCGATTTCAATAAGGGAATGAAAAAGGTCAGTTATTTTAAAGGACTTAAGAAATTTTATAAATTCTTTGCGGAACTGGTTGGATAAGAATATAATTTACGGTTAAGATGGGCAAGAAGGGAATATGGTTAAAGATTAGACGTTAGGGTAGTTACCGTTCCATTCCAAGTAGCATGTCATTGCTAAAGATTTTGCAAACCTAGCTGGGTGTTGGAGTAGTTACTGTTGCTTTGTCAGAGTTGGGTTTTGTTAGTAAGTTGAATTTTGGAGCTTACTTGCAGCAGGTCTGTGAGCAAAGATCTAATTATTATTATTTTTTTCCCTGCACTAAAAAATTGTAGACCTTTCTTGTTTAACAAGAGGATTTCTGGCACATCTTTCATTCTTCTGTAAAGTCTTGAATTGAAACAGATCCATTTGTAGACGGGTAGAATAGAAAGAAAATTGTTTTGGCAAAGAAACTTTTGAGGGGGCACTGAGATCATAATGTAGTGTTTAAGTACTTTATGTAGGTAAGGTTATGGTAACATAAGGGTATAATAGTTATCTACTTTACGGTGATATAACTTTTGTAATTGACTTGAAGGTAATTAAGTTTGGTTTGCATGCCTATAAGCCAATGCTTTATAATATTTTTAGATGATTAAATTTATGAATGGTTGTTTAGTCACATTTAGAAAGAACTTTTTCCCCCCTATAAGGATGCATTATTTTTGTTAACAGTTTTCTATTAGCTAAAAAGGTGCTATACATGTAGGCCTGTCAACAGATCAGATTCGGACCTGTCAACGGATCAGATTCTTTATCCTATTTAAGCTATATAAATGGTTCCGGTTAAACAGATTCGGTCCATTGACAGGCCTATACACGTGCTCCTTCCTACAAATTCTCTCTCTCTCTGTGGTGGTTTTAGGGGGTGGGGGTTTCATAGTTGGAATAAGTCATTATGCGACAGTCCTGACTTGCATTCTGTCGGTCGACTAAGTGGAGATTTATTTACAAATATCTTCATCATACATTGTAACAGGTTTATCTTCCCTGTTGTCACCTTATTTTCTATGAGTAGATTCTTTATCCTATTTAAGCTATATAAATGGTTCCGGTTAAACAGATTTGGTCCATTGACAGGCCTATACACGTGCTCCTTCCTACAAATTCTCTCTCTCTCTGTGTGGTGGTTTTAGGGGGTGGGGGTTTCATAGTTGGAATAAGTCATTATGCGACAGTCCTGACTTGCATTCTGTCTGTCGACTAAGTGGAAATTTATTTACAAATATCTGCATCATACATTGTAACAGGATTATCTTCCCTGTTGTCACCTTATTTTCTATGAGTAGACCACCTTTTCCTTTTCTTTCAAGCTATTGATAAATTATCTCGTTGAACTCTTAATATGGATTTTCTATAACAAATTTGAGTCCTTTTGTTCAGGTTACCTGGCAGTGGCTTCCTTTTACAAACTCTACAAGAAAAGATAACATACACCTTTACCATTCAGTATATTTCTGCACCTTTGCAGGTCTACTTACACAACTCATTGGGATTTTCTGAAGAATTTTTTTTGGTTCAAATGTTTTGTAGGTCATAAATGGTATTCCCCAGATGGGTGACTACTTATTTGCCAGTACAATAAGGTATAGCTTCATTTCTATCTATTTTACATTAGAAACTTTTTCCCCACTTAATAATATTCTTTATTCTAACATTTAGTCTTACATTTATATTCCATTGTTGTTCACTGTGATTATTCATAAAACTGAATATGTTTATTGATGTCATGAGGTGTATGAAAAGTATCTTACTGATCCGTTGTGGATCAACTTTTGAATTTGCTGTTTCTTTTTTTTTTTTTTTAACCATATTATTGCAGGTAGACTTCCAAGATTGTCATGATTGTGCTAGAAAATGTGGCAAAACCTGTCTTGTTTATTATATGTGAGAAACATAAGGGTCCAGATTCCAGAAGTAATGCTAACCTATGTTCTAATCTTATAACTACTCACTGTGTCAACAATTGACATGTTTCAACCTGGATAGTAGAATTTCAGCTTTGAATCAGCATTACCTAATTGAAATGAGCAGCGATGAGCTGAAGTTTGATATAGAGCATTTATGGACATGCCAACTCTTTACTTTGTCGGTTTGCCATCTCCCTGTGTGAGGTCAGCCCCATTTAATATAAAACCATCACTGTTTAACACTCTCTCTTTGTTTCCCTAGCAATTAGGTCCTTTTGCAAATGATATGGAAAAAGTATGTGAATCATGAATTTTTTAGGGTGATTAGAGCTATACTGTCATTGGTCATGCAAGTTTACAATTTTGAACTTTGAAGAATAAAAATAATAGCGGTTCTCATTCTTATCCTATGCAGGTACAGAGTACCAACAATAATCTCAAAAAGCCTTTGCCTTTGCCTTCCTATTCATCGGGCTATTGGAGAAGCAGCTTCACTCCTGGACTTGTTTGCTCAATCAAGCTTCTTTGTTCCTTAGTGTAGCCTCGGTCTGTAGTTTGAGACTCCGTTCCTTATAGTTTAGTCTATATTCACAGCTGATGTGACTCCATACTGATGCCTTTTGCTTCGTGGAAGGCTAAGAACTTTGTAACCTTAACATACGTTCTTCCTTGTTGTACCATAGGTCCTCATTAAGCGTAATAGAAGGATCCATCAATAGAAGGATCACCCTATGTTGACTATTTCATGACTATTGGGAACGAATCAAATCGAATGTCTATTCTCAAACTTGTTCCTTCCTCGAGGCTAGGGTACTACAAAAGGAAGTTGAATATGGATCACTAGCTTAAAATTGATTCTTGTAAGTCAAACAAAAAAAACACTAGTATTGGTGCCATATCCAATTCTCAATAGAAAAAGTTACCCTGTGATGATTATTATTGGGTAGAGTCATATATTTTTTGGAACGTTCATATCTTTGACTTGCTCTTGCCATTGTATGCTTGATAATTGGCGGCAATATAAGGAGGCTGCAGATTCAACTTATCATGATTTGAACATATTTTGTAACATTGAAATTCTAGCATGAAATACGTTTTATGGCTTCCCAGTTTCTATGTAGACATATGGTGCTTAATTGTTGGCAGCATTCCCAGCATGGCGTGGATTGGGATTAGGCATTTATTCCTGTTATATGCACACACAGACACGCATATATTTTGTTTGGGGTGAGATTTGTCAGCCATTATGTGGCATTTATTTATTTGACTTGGAATTTCAGGGGATGGAATCAGTAAAAGTGGTAGAAACTATTTTGTCCGTTGCATCATCCTTTAATAATTGTTTGTTTTTCGCCTTTTCGTCTCAGACCCTAGTAACGTTGTTGTGCTTTCTGTATAACCTTGACCTGGAAGATTATCAGATTCTACATTGTCCCCTGCTCAATATAAATGAATTTTGAAGTTGGAGGCTTCAGTTTGAAAAACTGACTGGTATTTATCTTGATTCAACGAAACATAGCATGGTGTGGAATTTGGTTTTGTTATTCAAACTCATTAGTTAGACGACTAGTCTAATGCTTTAAATTGAAGTAAGTATTAGAAGTTAAACTTCTTATTAGCAGCAGTTTGCTATCCATATTCCATGGCCTTATTGTGGACCGAATTAAATAGCAGGTTCTGAGCAGCTTAAATCATGTTAGGGCCATTAAGGATGTTAGAACTAACAGAGGCTGAAGAGTGGGAGTAGGAGAGGCAGTGTGGCGCCCACTTTTTGCCATGTTTTGGTTATATATTTCAACCAAACATCTGTATTTAACGTTCAAGGTCAGATGGATAGGTAACTCAACTGAAAAAGGACCCTTCAGGTACGGGTACATCTGGCCTGACCCAATGAATTAATCCTAATTAGCGTAGATTAATCTAGCTGCAGTGGCACGTGGGCTTGGGTAACTCTCTCGTGAAACTCTGTTGAGCGATCTACATCAATATTTTAAAATCCGCCCTGGCCCAGTGGGTCAACCCAAAAAATCGGGCTGGTTCTAATAAAAAATCGTTTTATGTACAGAACCTGATATCAACCTATTGAATCGGTTAAAAATCGGTGAACCCGTGGGAACTGGACGAATTTACTAAAATCGGACGGTTTAAGTTTACTTGTATAAATATGAGATTTTTTTTCCCTTTTTGCCTTTTTTGTTTTTTTTCTCCTTTTGTTTGTTGCCCTAAAGTAAATCGATCAAGAGTCACACACCCCTTCGCCTCCACCACCAACGACTAACCGCCACCTTGCCTTCAGTGCAGCAACGATCAGACCACCACCTCGCCTCCACCAGCGGCAAGTTTCCCCCTCTCACTCTCTCTCTCTCTCTCTCTCTCTCTCCAGAGTCCAGTGACTCCATTCACTATAAAATCCTTTGGTTTGGGGCTTTTATGTGCAGAATTTATTTTTATTTTTGTTTGCTTTAACACATTTCTTGGAAATATAGTGAAAATGGAATGAGTTTTGGTGCAATTGGAGCTGAAGTTTGATTTGTGTTTTGTTATGTTGAAAACTCGTTTGAGATGTGTATTTACTTGTGGATTGTGATATGATCAATTTTCTCTGAATATATCTATTTATTTGTTTTATAGGTGCTATAGATATAAACCGACAATTTGTTCTTAAATTTCTTGTGAAATCTATGCTATTATTGTTGTCCATGAGTTTGCTTGATCTAAGATCAAATTTTGCTGAATGTTTGGTATCAAATATGATATATTTTTTTGGTATCTTAGACTGTTAGTTTATAACTTAAAGTTTAAATTTGGAGTCTGAAACTTTAATAGAGGTATTTTTTTCTAGTTAACTTTACAAATTGTATTGAAAATTGAATACATTGAAATTGGATACATGTTTGATGTTATTTTTATAATTAGTGATTTTTTAGCCTATTTATTATTATTTATAATTATTTTTTAATTTTTTATTATATTACCGGTGGGACCAATGATCCAACGATCGAACCAATGACCTATTAATCCGATCCCTTCGCTCAATTGATGTTTGGGCCGAATTTTAAAACTATGATCTATACCGATGTTGGATGAATAATAAATGTGTTTGCGTTGTGTGTTAAATTTCTGTGTTGCTATGGTACGGTGGGGCCCTGTTCTTCAAACCTGCCAGCCAACCCGTCATTAAGTTTACAGTTATGGGTTCTTTTCCTCTGCAGTTTGACATATTGATAGGCCACTGAAGTTTCCGTATACACAGTGAAATCCTGATTATCACGGCCAGAAAGACACTGGAAACTTATCATTTGTTATGCTAGCTGACCGAACTGGACTGAAAGCAAGAGGTCAGAGGAGAGGCATTTTGAGCAACTAGGTGTTTTCTTTGAGTTAGCCTTTGGTCTTTTTTTTTTTTTTGGGCCGATCATAAGATAATATGTAAAAAGGTTCTATTCTTTTATTGTTTTATGTTATATATTGTTATTTCAATTATTGATGCTAAATAATAATTTTTTGGTTTGGTATTATTATTATTATTATTATTATTTTGTTAGCATAGTGTCATCGGTGTTCTTTTGCCACTTTGCTCTCATGGTGATTATTCAACTCAGCTGGTCCGGTAATTTTAGCAGCTTGCAGAGATCCATGCCATGATGTTGCCATTCGGAAAGGGCCGACTGCCTCATAGTGTCCAAAGAGTTGGGGTTGCATTGATGGATAGTCTTTGCAGGATAGGACTGCCATTAGTGATTAGTCTCACTATCTATTTTATCAAAATTTAAAGCCGGTACTCGATGATTATATGGTGGCCAGTTGGTATTCCCATTTGAACAATGATAGGAATTTCAAGTGACTGTCGACCCTCGGATCATTAGCTCCCATGAATTTTTTTAAATGGGGTCTACTAATTCAAATTTTGCATATTCGTTTGAAATTCCAAATTTAATGCCCATAATATTTTTCTTCTCGACCAACCCGGCGGATTGGTATCTATGGCATCATCCACCACCTTGGGCATAGTGAGGGGCTCTTTATATGATAGGACTTAATATCGAATGTACACGATTATTGAATTACGTATGTTAATTATTCTTGTGGAATTAAAATTCATTCAATACACTTCTTTTTTTATTTTTTGATAAAGCACATACCATGTATTATTGAAAACAAATATATATATATAATAAGTTCTACATAAATTCATGGGTAGATAATTTAATTAAAAAATAGAAAAAATGTGTATTAAAGTGGATTTCACTCTATGTTAGGGTTATAAAGTGAGATTGAGATATAAGCTGCTGGTCTCTACTTTTCACAAGACTTTCTCTTTTGGGATTGGCCAAGTCTTGTCTCTAAAAGTCATGTGACCTCCCTAATTTTAGAACTGTCTGTGGCATCTAGTCAACTATTGAATCATACTCTCCAATGGTGAAGAAAAAAAAAAGTCTGGTAAATTGAAAATAGGCACTTGATCCCCTTTCACCATTTTTGCCCTTCAAACTATAGTAAACTACATCCTTTATATATGAAATAAAAAATCAAATTTATAAAACATGGACTACCACGCAATTCTTATTTCCATTATTTTTATTATGTATATATGAACTAAGAAATTTCTATAGTACCGTCAGCGGTATTAGTATTGAAACTTACAACATCTTAAGATTAAATTATAACTTTTTTAAAATATAAATTATAATTTTAAAAGATATGATCGATTATAAAATATTAAAATTAATACTGCATTATTTTTTTAAACAGTTATAAATTTTTTTTTAAATTATAATTTTATTATAAAAAATAATAACCAACCGTAGAGCGGTAAGTTTCTTCTGAATAAGACTGAATTAAACCCTATGGTGGGTTTTGAGTGGAAGGTTGGAATTGTTACATCAAGAGATGTGAGTGAATTAATTGTTCAACCGTACAAATTTAATATTGCACTGGGCTGGGACCCAGAGTAAATTATGGAAGAGGACGAACCAAACCGCAACAGCTTAATTACTGTGAGTCACCGCTTAGCTGTTGACATGTAGCACTGCGCTCTCTCTCTCTCTCTGCTTTTCTTTGTCGAAGTATGTAACAGAAAACGGCACGAGGCGGATTATTTGAAGAAGTCAGTGGGATTGCATTAAATGGAAGCGTTAAAGAACCAAGCACCAGTTATTTCTGTCAACTACCATTATCGGTGGATTGTTTTTGCTTTTTGAGTTTTTACCATGTCTTTCTCTATATGAACTCAATCCACCTCCACCTCCACCTCCACCTCCACCATCCCTGTCACCATAGTAAGATTTTTTTGATTCTCAACTTTCTATGCAAGTCTCTCTCTTTGTCTTTACATATCTATGTTTGTGTGCGGTTGTTTGTATATTTGTTTCTATACATAATTTTGTTGATGAATAGATGAGTAGTGGTCTGTTAAGTACAAACCATAACGAAAACTGGGCAAAGGAAGAATCTGGGGTTTGTTGGTTTGTTAGGAGGGAGGGATTCGGTAAATTTTTGATGTTTCAGTTGGCGCTGAAATTTGTTTTGTGGCAGTTTTAAGGTTGTCAAGAGTTTCTTTATTAATTCTACCTTTCGTATACTGTTTCAGACATAAGGTTTCTTACAATATTATAAGTTTTCTTTTGATTAACACTATTTGAGGTTTTCTCTTCTTTATTTTGTTTTCTTTCTCTCCTTTTTAGAGGGAGTCTCCACATGTGGGTTTGTTTTGTTTTTTACATTTATTGTTCTTATTTCTTCTCTTTTTTTCTTATTATTTGTGCTATTATCAGGTGATAGTCTTCACATCTCTATTCTTTTATTTTTACGGTATTATATATATATATATATATATATTGTTTTTTATATGAAATTTCTGTTAACCAGCAATAAGTTTGAATTTTGAGGTTTTATTCAAGTTTATTGAATCACTCTGTATTAGCTGAGTTTTGGTATCACTTATTTTTTCTGATCTTTTCATCCGTACGTTGCCAATATTCTGTCCATTTTTGTATGTTAGGCTATTTATTACTCTTATATTCGCTACATCGACCTCTTTCTAGGCTACTTGATTGGTGCTTTATAAATTATAACGTTGTTTGGACCTGTGGACCATACCTTCCATGTAACTGTTTTGCTGAGGTATTGGATGTCCAGGTTTTGCAGGCAGTCATAATGAATAAGTTTGCAGTTAAGGTAGAGGAGGGAAGGGAAGGCCGAGATGGGCTGCCATCAGTTGGTCCAGTATATCGCAATCCTCTGGCTGAACATGGGTTTCCACCAGTTGATCCTGATTTAAGTACAGCTTGGGATATTTTCAGGTAATTTGGCAAAATACATTGGTATGCGTAAATCGTTATAGCTGAATGTACTTGAAATAGAAAGCACTGCAAAACGAAGGGGCCACCATAGAAGGGGAAACCTATTGCTTTTGGTTATCACTTGGTTATGCTAAGTAACATGAACCCCCCCATGTAGATTGTATTGAAGCATATAAGTGCATTTGCTACATATTCTCCAACACTTGAGTTTTAATTTGCAGTAGTTGTGATTAGCATGGCATTGAAGGAGAATGCATTGTATTTGAATCTCAGAGTTACCCTATGATTACACTAATATTACTTGTTTTTTGGCTTTTTACATCTTCTCTAACAATTTAAGTTTTTAGGCGCTATTGTTATTAATAGATTGTTTGAGATGTTCATAAAACAATCTTATCTCCTGCTATTTGTACCACCAACGTCACGAAGATTTTTATCTGCAGGGTATCAGTTGAAAAGTATCCTGCAAATAGGATGCTTGGATGGCGTGAATTTATCAATGGGAAGGTATGTATTTGTCAGAGAGCAGTATAGTCAACACATATGCGTATTGGTTGTCTGGTTATTCATTACTTGATTAAATTCCTTTGTTGCTTAGTGGGGGCCTTATGTCTGGAAAACATACAGTGATGTTTATGAGGAAGTTTTGGATATTGGTTCTGCATTACGGGCATCTGGTATTGAACCTGTAAGCAGATACGTACATTTTAATATTTTTGTTGTAATTATATATATATATATATATATATATATATATATATAAGACCCCAGATTCTTTGGCAGTTTATTTATTCCATATATATACATGTATATAATCCTAGTTATATAGTTTCAATGGGAACTTTGTTGACAAGATGTTTGCATTTCTTCTGAAAGGGCTCTCGAGTTGGGATCTATGGCACAAACTGCCCTCAATGGATTGTAGCAATGGAGGTTGGTTTTAACCTTCTTTCCCCAGTTTTGTTTTGTTGATTGCTGTAATTTATGATGAGCATGCACTGAGTAATTGGTTTGATTATCCTTTAGGCTTGCAGTGCCCACAGTTTAGTCTGTGTGCCTCTTTATGACACCCTTGGTAAGCTTCTTGCTTTAATTTGATTCTCTTCTTTCTTAGGGTTCCTCCTCTCTGAATTTTTTATTCTTTCTTTTATCTTTTTTCCCTTAATATCAATATCCAAAGTTGAATTTTTCTCATTTGATTTCTTTGACATGGGTGTAATATCCTGAACATAATTGAATTTTGTATAGTCTTTGGGATAAGATACAGACAAAGTGGGAAGGAGTAAGGACTTAACAAAATAGCATACATGGTTTTTCATTGCATGAAGCAGACTAACCATGGATGGTGATAGATACAGTTTTGTAGGCAAATACTAAATCTATAAGTTTGGTGCCCTAATTTGAGCACTTTTGGATTGTATATTATTTTCACTGTTCAATTCCATTTTCGCTCCAAAAGATTGGAACAAAATCACATTTTTACAGTCAAAATTGGTTAGATATTCGTTTAGATATCATAGGTTACTACCACTGAGCAGCCCATCTCTTAATTAGAACTGTTATTGAATTCAACTTATTCCTGTGTTTATTTAGTTCCATCTTTGTAGGTCTGTCCATTATTTTATTTCAAGAAAAACTCAACACTTACGGCTTGTGTTTGAGACAGGGCCAGGGGCTGTAGATTTTATAATGGGCCATGCGGAGATTAATATCGTTTTCGTCCAAGATAAGAAAGTGAAAGAAGTGAGCATAAAAAAACTACATCTTCTTTCCATGTCAATAATGGATTCACCATTGACTTCAATTCCAAAGTGATCACCATAGTTTGATTGTGTATATTTTTGTTTGCAGTTATTGAATCCTGACTGTACACATACTCAAAGGCTGAAATGTAAGAATAATTTTTTATTATTTGTGATTGCTGGAAGGCATTTTCTAAGTTTGATTGTGGTTGTAGCGATTGTTTCCTTCACTTCGATGACAAAGGAAGAGAAGGATAAGGCAGCATCCATTGGAATAAAACCATATTCATGGAATGAGTTTCTCCATAGGGCAAGTATTATATGTTATATGAGTACATTCTTGACCTCCTTTTCCTCGTACGAACTTTTGAGTAAAACAATGGAGAATCATGTGATTCTCTTTGAGTGATGAACTGAATATTTTTATCAATTTAGCTTCTAATGACCAGTCAGTAGTATTTTCCAGAATCCATCCTCATTTTCAATGAACTGAAGCATATTTTCATCATCCTTCAAACTCTGTCATTCCTTAAGTAATTGTTGCATTTGATGCTTTGACCTGATAAATGAATGTCAGCAAACCAAGTTGTCATGCGTTTGTGTGTGTGTCTTCATTGCAATGAGGAGTGTCGTAATTTTCCGTGGTGAGTTTCGTAAAACACCTTTTACTATGTTTTACATGGTGACTGCATAGGTTGGTTGAATAAGAGATTTTTCTGGTGTGTATGGTGTTTTAAACAGTTCATCACAGGCTGTCTTTTGATTCTTACTGCGGTAAATATGAACCCTTGCTTACCAAAAAAAATGTGAACCCTTATAAATTTTAATTACTTCTCGATATAACTCTAGCTAACTTAAAACTTATGGAGTATCCTTCAATTTCTTGTATTAAATAATATTGTTAATTCTAGAAAGGATTGTTTGTTGTTGATTTCCACTTTCTTATTTGACAGGGTAAAGAATTCCCATCAGAGCTTTTGCCGCCACATCCATTCAGCATAGGTACCATAATGTATACTAGCGGCACCAGTGGAGAACCAAAAGGTGTTATACTAACTCATGAAACCATTGCAATGTGCGTAAGAGGTGTTGATCTCTTCATGGCACAATTCGAAGACAAGGTAAACAGAATGCTAGAAAGGCTAAATCTCTAGTGATTCATGTATTTTTACCTTATCTCTCATGGAGTCTCACACTATTACTACGTGGCCTCATAAAGTGATATTTTTGCCGGGTTCTGTCCAGATCTAATATTTCTGCTATCTTGAAAATATTGTATTATGTATTATACCATGCATCAACAGAATAGAAATTGGCAAACCACGTGTGCTGTACTATTTAAGAGAAATAATGTTCCAACTCCAAATATCTTCTATTACCATGAAATTGATAGTATGTTCTGATGCCATGTCCACCTTATTGAGTGGAGTTTTCTCTGAATTTTGTGCATTGAAACAATTGTGTAGTTAATGTTAGAATTGTTAGATGCAAACCTAGGATTTTGCTCTGATACCAAAGTTGAGACACAAATAATTAAGTATTACGGTTTAGATTTAGGAGAAAAAGAAGAAAGAAATCTATGAAATAATATTGTGTGTAGGATGTGTGTTGCTACCAACCTATCACCTTTTATATTAGATTGATATTCATAATAGGAAGGGCACATATTAGGAAAGTAGACAATAGGAAACTCTAGATGAGAAATTCTAACAGTTAATATAACATTCTATGATACCTTTGATAAAATTTGCTCTCTGGCTTTAACTTCTTGTCCTAATATTTTCCTTTGGGACTGACATCTGGATAGATGACAGTGGATGATGTTTATATATCGTTCCTGCCCCTTGCTCATATTCTTGACCGCATGATTGAAGAATATTTTTTCCATAAGGGTGCTTCCGTTGGCTACTATCATGGGGTAAGCTGCTGCATTCTATTTTTTCCGCAAATCGAACTCCATATTGTTTTTGAAGAGAGTAGAAAATGGGAAAATCACTTAAAAGAAAAACAATGTGAATCTTGTTCAACTTATTGATAAGACAGAAGGCATGAGAAACAGTTGTATAAAGAATACAATATAAATCGTCTTAGTCCAGTGGTAAATCTGGGGACATATCCTAGAATCAAGAATACCCCATCTTGTTGTCCAGTGATGATGGTGCCAAAGACAAATGGAAGGGACATGAAGTTACATTGTAGGAAGGAAAAAATGGGATGGCCAACTTAAATCTCTGATTTTTCCTGATTCCTTCCCATTATACCTCTCACGTTATTTTCCCAAAAATCAAATGGTGGAAAATAATTTCAATATTTTTTCTCCGTTGTGACAAGTTCTTTTAGAAAACAAAAGGAGAGCAGAGTTTTCAATTTCACATCTGGTTCTCCATATATAACAATTTCAATTGCTGATTTCCAATTTGTTCATTTTCTATCACTTGAAGGATATAAATGCACTAAAGGATGATTTGATGGAATTGAAGCCAACTTTTTTGGCTGCAGTACCCCGAGTATTAGAGAGAATACATGAAGGCATGGATTTTTTGCTAGTTGTTTGTCATCCAGAACTTACATACTTTAATTGACGTGGAGTGATATGGGTCGGAAGCACATAAAAGTCAGTTTCATTTGCTTTCCAGGGGTCATTAAAGCTCTAGAAGAACTAAATCCAGTGAGGAGGATGTTTTTTGGGATTCTTTACCAACAGTAAGTATTTCTTATGTTTTCAGAGTTATCCCTTCATAGGTCATTTATTTTGTCCCTATCTTATATGCAAGAAGCATAGGTAGCATTTCTGTGATACTTATGTGCCTTTATTTTGCGATACAGTAAACTCAACAGGATGAAGCGAGGTTATAAGCAGAAAAATGCGTCACTTTTGGCTGATCTGCTGGCTTTCAGAAAGGTTGTGTCTATCCTCTGCCAGTACTAGCCTTATGTTTTTGGGTTGTCATGTTCGTTTTTATTGCAAAGAGAAAAATAGTTTTCATGTTTCAGTCTCTCAGAACTGAAACTCTAACCACAACTGGCAGCTGAATGTGGCTGTTCTGAGTGATTTCACTGCTAGTTCCAAGCTTCCAGTGCCCAGCATTCTGGAAACCAGAACTCATGAATGTGAATCCGTACAATTAAGAACTCAGGATGTAAATCCCAAGGATACAATTAAGACAGTTTCTCTGTCGTTGGTTCATAAGAAGGGCTATAGGACCAGAATTTTTGATTGATACCTCAGGGCTACTTCTGTAAAGTGAGAAGAAATACTCCATTTTTAATACCTTTCTTATCATTTGCTTAGCTTTGGAAGGAAACTTTGTTTTGTTAAACAAGAAAATACATTCCTTCTGACATGTTCATTTTTGGTTAGGTGAAAGCTAGACTAGGGGGTCGGATTCGTCTAATTGTGTCTGGAGGTGCACAATTAAGCACTGAGGTGGAAGAATTCTTGCGAGTTACTTCATGTGCTTTCGTAGTGCAAGGCTATGGTAAAGAACTCTATTACCGACAATAAGCTTTTGTATTACCAGGCCATTGTAGAGTAAATTATATCCAAGCAGCATAGAGAATAAGCAAATGCCATGTATGGTTGGTAAATCAAGCAAGATGAATATGATGGTGTAAGACATGAGCTTCAGTTATTCTGCACTTGAACACTCGAAACATTCCACCCACAATCTTACTTGGAGTTGGGAAATTCAGGGTCTGTCAGAAACCATCGACTTTGATAAACTGACAGCTCATCATAGGGTATCCTGCAAAGTTTTTGTTTTCCCTGCTTCAGAAGTTGTTCAATAATCAAATCTTCCAGCAATATAACAGACATGGCAAATCTTCCCGCAATATAACAGACATGCATTTTTGTTGACCTTTCCGACTAATTGTTTCCATTTTTAGTCTCCTCTAAAATTTTAAATATATCCTTCCTACGATTATCGCCACATTTTTGTGCCTATTTTGTCAATTAAATTGTAGTGGGATTTAATGAACATCTGTCTTAAGGCAAAAACCAACGCCAAAATTCAAATTTTCCTATACAGTTTTTATGCATTTTCAACTAGTCACTTTGTTATTCTTTCAGGTTTGACAGAGACATGTGGTTTGACGACTCTTGGCTTTCCAGACGAAATGTGTATGCTCGGAACTGTTGGTTCTGCATTTGTATATACCGAGGTACGTCTGGAGGAGGTTCCAGAAATGGGATATAATCCACTTGAAGATCCTCCACGCGGTGAGATATGTGTGAGAGGGAAAACCGGTTTTTCAGGTTACTACAAGAATCCAGAATTGACAAGGGAAACTGTTAAAGATGGGTGGTTTCATACAGGTATCATTTCTGGTTAGAAAATTGTTTGTGGGAGACGTATTCTGATTTCTTCCATCCTTCGGTATTTTTAGGTGACATTGGGGAGATGCTACCAAATGGAGTTTTAAAAATTATTGATAGGAAGAAAAATCTGATTAAGCTATCACATGGAGAGTATGTTGCAGTTGAATATCTGGAAAAGGTTTACGTAATCACCCCCACGGTTGAAGATGTGAGCATCATTTTCTGAAGTTAATTGCATAGGAAATAGTACTTTAGTAATGTTGATGGAAGTCTGATGTATCTGTTCATTCTGTTAGATCTGGGTCTATGGGAACGGCTTCAAGTCAATGTTGGTTGCAGTAGTTGTACCTCATGAAGAGAATGCCAAAAGATGGGCATACCAAAATGGCTACAGTGGTTCATTCTCTGAACTATGTGCCCTTAACCAGCTACGAGATCATATTCTCCTTGAGATGAAGTCGACAGCAGAGAGAAACAAGGTAAATTTAGTCAAATTTTCAGAAAAAAATAATGACGTTGCAGTTGTGTTCCTCCATTAAGTTTCATTTCCAGCCAAATAGTCAATATTTGTGCTAATCATTGTGATCATGTTACTGTATCACGGCCATATAGTCTCATTATTTTGGCTTTTCTGATTCTTCTGCCTTTGTTCTACCAGCTGAGGGGTTTTGAGTTTATCAAAGGCATCATTTTAGAAGCTCAGCCCCTTGAAGCAGAAAAGGATTTGGTTACACCGACTTTAAAAAAGAGACGAGATAAACTGCTTAAACGCTATAAGGTAGTTGAATTGCTCCTTTATTTTCCTTATTTCCTGTCAAATAATTCTTAAAATGAAGGAAGTACTTCATGAACTCAACATTGTGCAGGTGGAAATTGATGAACTTTATGAAAAATTAACCGGATCAAGACGCTAAGTACTTACATTGTTGAAAGCGCTGGTCCCATGACTGAAGCAGTGTGGTGTTTATCCTATGAGTGATATAGGTTTCTCTAATGCAAGAAAGTATGCCTATTCCCTTATTTTGTTAGTTATGAAACCTCGGCCCTGCTTAAGCTGCAGCGCGTCTGTAATCCATCATTAACATTTAAACGTTTGCGCAATGCATTTTCTGTCGCACTGCTTGGCTTTAGTGAATTCATTGTATCTTTGACAAAAATTCTCTCTTTCACTTTACAACTTTCCGAGGGCAAATTTCCCTCACGGTACTTAAATTCTGCATATGGGTGCTTAAATTTCCAAGGTCTGTGTCGAGAGTTCTGACATGAACTAATATCACTTGATTGAGTATTGTCTTTCCTGGAAATCACTCATCTGAGGTTGCCTCGGAAACAAACAATTGCAACACGCTCAAGGCCTGTTTGATCAAAGGTCCCAAAGGGACTTTGTTTCGTGGAAGACCACGTAATTGGGTTTTCACAATACTCAAAACCCAAGGACAGGCTGCCAATATTAAGTGGACCTGGTCAAAGACCCAAACAGTTATCTTCTTCAATGGTAATTACAGCGTTCAATTATCACATCCCACATCTTCATGGTCTTATACTTCGTCAAGCGCTTAATTAGAGTTTGTTTGTTGGGTCAACATTGGTGAGAGATTACACTGGTTTTTGGGATTGGGGAATTTTCTGTCAAGCGTTTGAAGCGATTTCCATGAAAGATGTAATATCGTGGAATGCCTTGTTTTATGAATTTGGGACCAACAGTTGAGGCTCAGAAGGTTTTCCACAAGACTCGGGAGAATAGTAAAATTTCTGGGATTAAGTTGTCATAACAACCTTAATGAAGCTCGGGCAGTTTATAACAAGATGAGCGAAGGAAGTGTTCCATGGACTGCAATTATTTGTCGATGCTTCGGGATTGTTTCTTTTGATGTTAAATTCAGGAACTCTTCCTAATCAGTTTACGTTTGCATGTGTCAGAAGCTTGTGCGGGTTGTTCTTTTCTTATTGCGGACAATCAAGTTCATTCGCTCCTCTTGAAGTCTGGTATACCTACTGACGTGTATCTTGTCAACCTCACTTGTAGACATGCATGCGCAACGGGGTACATTGAAGATACATCATGCATTCTTGATGCGATGCCAAAGAAAAACACTCGTGGAATTCAATTGTCGGAGAAGAAAAAGAGTGGCATTGCCCATCCTTGAACAAACTTGAGACAATGATGTGTTGTCAGCGTTTGGAAATGAAAGATTGGTGGAAGAAGGTGAAAGGCATTGCAACGATGGTGTCCAACCAGATAAAAAAGCATTATGCTTATCTGGTGAATCTCGATAGGAGAGCAGGTCAGGGATGCCTTTTGACCTTGATGTACAGGGGCACATTGCTTGGAATGGAACCTGCTTGTTTCATTCATGTCTCAAACCTTGGTGAGTTTGCATCAGAGAATTTACAAACTAGAACAAGATCATACTGCCTGCCTTGTATTCAATGCACCCATTTGGCTGCTTGCACTTCACATAGTCCACATGCATGGCAAAACACTAAAAGAGGGAGGCCAATCTGCATGCTATACTGGACTCTGGGTAAAAGCCGAAACAGTCGATACCAAAGGGAACAAATTCGCAGATTCACACAGTTCAAACTTCAGACACTAAACTACTTCCTAAATAGTACAATAAATAATAAATAGGTATTTCTTCCCTGCCTCCCTAAAGATATGGACTCCACTAAGAGGCATTGCTGGCCAAACTTCAAGTCACTGGAGATATCCAATACAGAAGGTCTGAAAAATATAGGCAAACCAATCTTCTCACTTTCTGTTCTTGCTCTCCTCCCTTTCTCTCTCACGTTTCTTGTAAAGCTTCTCCAGGACACGCTTTGCCTCACATTGAGGGAAATTCTCAAGATCATAGTAGTGTGGTGCAACATCGATCAACCTGAACCGCCAGACATCCACGGCAACCACAAAAATGGGGGAAAAAAGAGCAATAAAGTTAGTTAGCATAATATTATATACCAAGAAGATTGAAAAACCACACTAATCTCCAGCCCAAAATACTCATCCTCTGACCTTATAGATCATCAACCATACATGAGAGAGAGACAGAGAACTGGGAAATTGTTGCTAAATAATCCTTTTTTCTCTTTTTAAGGAATATGTTGCTTAATAATTCAATAGCTCACTTCAATAGTCTTAAAAAAGGGTAGTAAAGCCCAGCAACTGATTAAAATTTGAGAAGCACTCACAAAGTCCTAGAAAATAAATAATTTGTGGACAAGCGGAAGCATCTGAACCCACCCCCCACAACACTCCCACAAGAACTGTACACTACAAATCACAAGAAACAATCCTCGCATGAAGAAATGTTCAATAGAATTTATCAACTGCATGTAGAAATCCCAACTTCCTTAAGAAACAACCCATGGACCTGACAAATCTACTGGTGGTCTGCCGAAAAGACTTTACAAGGAAAGAAAGAAGTTGGCAAGCAAACAAGTCTGCTTTCTAAAAGAACTAAAAAATCACTGTCCTGCACAAAATGTGCTACACAACACAACAAACAATCCTCGCATGAAGAAATGTTCAATAGAATTTATAAACTGCATGTAGAAATCCCGACTTCCTTAAGAAACAACCTGTGGACTTGACAAATCTATTGGTGGTCTACCGAAACGACTTTACAAGGAAACAAAGAAGTTGGCAAGCAAATTAAGTCCCATGTCAAGAAGAGATCCAGAATATATGCAAAGAATCTGTCTCAATTTGTTCAAGAATACTAGAATTCAGCAAAATTTCATTTCCTCATTAGGGTTTGGCTTATATATTTTAAAAAAAGAAAAAGAAAAAGCAGAGAGAGAGAAAGAGAGAGAGAATCTGAGAACAGAATAAACAACAGTATGGCAGATTTATTGCATAAAATGACAGAAACTGACCATTCACCACGGACATCAGTTACTGTACGGATGAAATTCCTGCTTGTTAAAACATACTCGTTGTAGATAACCCATTCTGGTTTGTGGTCCAGGCAATTTGAAGGGTGCAAGTGAACTACCTGTATATACCAAAAAAAATTCACATATTTGGCGACATAGCAAAATTGAATAGAGTACTTCTCTCCGGTGGGACATAAACAAAGTTCCCAAGAGCTTAAATCAAGTGATAGACCATCCTACATAATCGTATTTGATAAGTCACAAACCTGATTATCTTTCACAGTCAAATAGTGCCCAGTCCGCTCCAAATGAGCCACCTGCATGAAATATCCAGCCAACATAGCCTTTCTGATGTTGATGTAGTAGTCACGGCTGTTAAAATCTGTGCTGCATAGCTTGAGGTTGAACCTGGCCATAATGCGAGTTAGCTGCTGCCTCACATTATCCGCAGCTTTAAGCGCCCTATGATTGACAAAATTTTCGTAACACCATTGTTGATCTTCATCTGTAAATAATTCAGATACACAGATATCAATGATTCCTAACTCAAAATTAAATGAAAATGGCATTAACAATTTCTGAAATTAAGAGAATATGTGAAAGAGAGAATAGATGTCAGCACTTACTATTTTGCTTGTATGCGTGGTACACGTTCAAAAGAGTAAGGTGATCCCCATCAATGTGACCAAACCGAGCTTTCGCTTCATCCGCAGCTTTTTGAGCCTCCCTAGGCCGGACAAAGCAATTGGGTACTAAAGAAAAAATTGGTTATCACAGACGAGGCCCACGGTAGGTCAGCAGATGCATAGAGGCGAGACGACACCATTTGCTTCATGAGAGAATACTGAGAAACTGCAACTATCTGCATCAGCACTTACTTAGAAATTCTATGGTGCGTGCCAACTGGGGGCACTGAACCCAGACAAGACAGTTGCTGATGACAACCTAAGTGGACACATACCTAACCACATGCATATGTACTCGTGCATACACATCTGGTCAAGTATATAACATTATTATATGCATAGATGCACACCTGATGGGTATGACTTCGTGAATGTTACAGACCCACAATGAGACTCAATACAGAAGAATAAACCAAGATAACAAACTACACAATACCTGAAAGCATGGCAGATACCGAAAGAATTTCATTGGAACAATTGAATTCGGGACTGACCACAAGCATCTTTCCCATTTGAGGATCCAGGGGAAATTCGCTCATGATTTCACCCAGCTTGGTTAGGTTTCCTTCATCATCCAATGCCCCCAAGTAATTCAAAACCTCTAATGCTCGCATCAACGTTTCTGGGGCAGGAGGGTCCATAAAATCAAAATGAACAAGATCATCTATTCCTAGCTTCTTCAATGTGAGAACTGTATTTGCGAGGTTTGAACGCAATATTTCTGGGTAGGTCTGCGGCTGAAGATCATTTTTGAAACTCCTCTCAGTATAAAGTCTAAAACATTTACCTGGTTGAGTTCTTCCAGCACGCCCTGATCTTTGGTGTGCACTAGCCTTGGATATCGGAGAGACCAACAAAGATTCAACTCGCACTCGTGGGTTATAAACTTTTTGTTTGGCGAACCCTGGGTCTATGACATAAACAATGCCATCTATGGTCAAAGAAGTTTCTGCGATGTTTGTTGACACTACAATCTTTCTTCCAGGAGGACCACCCTCCACCAGTGGAGGTGGAGCAGGATCAAATATCTTCTGCTGCATAGCTGGAGGAAGTGTAGAGTACAAGGGCACTGCTTTTATGGGCCCAACCTGATCTCCCAAATTGGAAACCTCTTTCGTTATTTTGCGACATGCATCTTCTATTTCCTCCTCTCCAGTCAGAAAAACAAGTATGTCACCAGCCGGTTCGCACATGTGTATCTGCACAACAGTTCGAATTGCTGCTTCAAGGTAATCCCTCTCAGGATCCTGAGTGTAAAAAATCTCAACAGGGTGAAGCCTTCCAGGAACTTTCATAAGAGGCGCACCATTGAAGTAACCCTGAAACTTTTCTGCCTCAAGTGTAGCACTCATTACAACTAGCTTCAGATCAGGTCTATTTTTCAGCACTTCCTTAATAAGACCAAATAAAACATCTGTTGCCAAAGTCCTTTCATGAGCCTCATCAAGAATGATCACTTTATACCGTTCCAAAAGTGGATCTGTCATTGCCTCTCTTAAAAGCATACCATCTGTCAAATACCTACAATGCCGAAAGACAAGTGAGTACAGACCACAAAAGAAACCAAGGAAAAACAATACGCAGATTGTGACAAATTCCAAGTCACATCTACTAGTTTAAAAGTGACAGTGAGAAATAATTGTGCACAAAGATATGGGCTTACTTCAAAACTGTCCTTGCACTACTGCAATCCTCAAAACGAATGCTATAACCCACTTCCTCCCCTATAGTCACATCCATTTCTTCAGCTACTCGACGAGAAACAGACATTGCAGCAACCCTCCGAGGCTGGGTACAGGCAATCATGAACTTCCTACGTTTATCTGGTCCCTCTACCTCGGTGGCTTCCAGAACAAACTGGGGGATCTGTAGAACATAAATGAACGAAGTCAAAAATCTCCACTCCACAGGCAAGAAATTCCTGCTACCACATTTGCACTGAATAAATTGTGCATTGTCCAAACTTGCTAAAAGATAATAATCAAATAAATAACCCAAGGACTAGAAATATAATGCATAGGAAACCCATATTATGATGAACAACAAACACAGAATACTCGAGATATCTGCAAACTTGATATCACGTAAATCTGCAGGCAAAGTTGCAGTGACTCTTATGTCCTGGTTGGTTGGATAAAAGAGTGGAAGGAATGAAACAGGAAAGAGGAAAAGCAAAGAGAGGGAATGGGAAAGGAAGATAGGGCGGATAAATAGAGTTTTCAATAGTTCACTTGGAAAATTAATGGGAAACAAAGGAGGAGTCGAGGGAAGAGCTTACTCCAGGCCTACCGAATTCCTCCCCTCAAAAAAGTGAGAGGAAAGAAGGAGAAGAGTGAGAATCACCTATGATAAATTCAATTCGGTTCCATTGTATGTAAGTGGGTCATGGAGAACATGTGTATTCGAGCGGATTTTGGTCCAGAGGGTTAGGGCTTCTTTTCCCTAAAATAGACGATCGAATCACAGCTTTCCAGAAAACAGAGGCCTTCAAATTCAACCAAATCCAGGAAAACCGATGATATAGACCCACAATTATGTCACTATCAAAAATTTCCAACAACAATGCATTGAACCAAATATGTGGTGAAACAAATCAAACACCGCAACAAAGAGAAATCAAATAGCCCATCTATTTTCAAGATAACAGAAGATGAACAACGAAAGCGCAGAATCTCCCGACAACAAAAGCAAATAAGCTAACCATATAGGGTCCAAACAGTACAGTCCTGATAAACAAATGTTCCAAAGTTGATTCTCTTCCACGGGCAAACAAGAAAATCAAGTAATTTTTCAGATACTGATATATAACTAGCATCATTTAAAGACTACTGACCTGCGTGGTTTTACCACTGCCAGTTTCACCGACCAGGATTATGGTTTGATTAGCTTTTAAGACCTGCAAGAACTCATCTTTCTGGTGCCAGACGGGCAGAGTTTTCCTCTTCTCCAATATCTCATAATACCTCTGCGAGTAAGGTCTTCCATTCCACCTATTGATTAACGATGGCACGTTGCTGTTGTTGCCGTTACCTAAGCCTCCATTAGATTTTGCGAGCTTCGCCGATGCAGAGGTGTCATCCACCACATCGAACAAGCTCACCTTCCTCTTCCTCTCCGTACCCATATAATCTGTAAGACCTAATTTGCCACAAAAACACTATTAAACAGCCCCAATATTTCGATTCCGAATACAAATCGAAATCGAAGGCTATTTGGAAAGTTTTTGGGTGGGGTTAGGTTCTCGTCCGGGTCCAAACCCTAAAACGAGTTCCTTCAGAGGAAACGAGGTCGGCGGTGTCGTGTGAGATGTGTATGTATAGTCCATCAACAAAGAACAACCACTATGGTTGTTCACCCTACCCCGGTAGAAAATATAATTTTTCATATTCTTGTCCGATATTTTAGGGAAGAAATTTTTTCTTATCTTACCATATACGATTAGATGTGGTAATTTTAATCGATTTTTTACCCAACTACTCTATGGGTAGGAAATATAATTTTTTATATTTTCGCCCAATATTTTATAGAATTTTTTTTTTTTATCTTATCCTATCCGATTAGGTGTAGTATTCCTACCTGACTTCCTACCCGATTAATCGGGTAAAAAATCGGATAGGACGGGTAAACACTTTTGTAGTTATTAATTTTTGAATCATTTTAATAATTCAATTAAATAACATACACCAATTTAACAACACAATAAACCAATAACACTAAAACCTAAAATAACTACAACAATAATTATAATAAAACACAAGAAATCATGAACATCAATCTAAACTATATGAAACACATTAAAATCATAATTGTTCTAATAGATCATTAGTTCACCACAAATAATATAACCTACACAAAAAACAAATCCATATTTTAGCAATTCAAACATCCACAATAATGATAATGTTATAACATAAATTATACCACACAAATACTCTTATAATTACTAAAAAAATATTAAAAAATTAAATATATTTTTTTGCGGGTAGAGTAGGATAGGAATACAGAAATTTATTGGTATTTCGCATTCCTACTCGATTTAATCGAAAGACCAAAAACTCTTCTGCATTCGTACCCAATTTTTTCGGCTAATCGTTCAATAGGGTAGGATAAAGTAGAAAATTACAACCAATCAAAAATTTGAACACTCTTGTCAACAACTATAAGGAGAGGTAAGAACTTTCGAGAATCACTTGTCGGTCATGGCTTTCTATTAGGGAGAATTATATTCACCTCCCAAAGTTTATCACTTAATTATTTAAATTCTCTGATATTTGAAATATTACACACAAATCACCTGATATTTGTATGCGCATAACACTTATACCCCTGTCGTAAATATATCCGTTAATAAATTATACTTAGACCTCTTAAAGTTTGTAGGTATATAACACTTAAATCTTTTAAGTTTAAAATATTATATTTAGACAAAAAATATTTCAATTAAAGATAGAACATCAAATATTTTAAATTTTATAACTAAAATTCATGTTCTATTGTATCATTTATTGAAATAAAATTTAAAATAAAATTTAAATTTTTTTTCTTAAAAATCGTAATTAATATACAATTATATTATCTATTGAAATAAAATTAAAAAATCAAACAAGGAGTCTAAGTCATTCATAATATAATATAAATTTTACATCCAAAATTCATGTTCTATTATGTTATTTATTGAAATAAAATCAAAAATAAAAATTTAGTTTTTTTAAAAAAATTATAGTTAGTATATAATTATACTATCTATTATAATAAAAACTAAAAAAATTAAATAAGGCGTCAAATTGTAAGAAAAAATTGAATTTTTATTTTTGATTTTATTTCAATAAAAGATATAATAAAATATAAATTTTAATTGTAAAATTTAAAATATTTGATATTTTATCTTTAATTGAAGTATTTTTGGTCTATGTATAACATTTTAAACTTAAGGACTGTAAGTAATAAATGTTTATAAATTTTAAGAGGTCTTAGTATAATTATTAAAAGATATATTTATAGTAGGAATTTAAGTGTTACGCGGGTATAAACTTTAGAGAGTTTGTGTGTAATATTTTAAATATTAGGGATCTGACTAATTAAGGAACAATAGTTTGTAATTCTCTCTTTTTATTAAGGTATACATGAACTAATTATAAAGATGCCCCCTCTAGTTTCTTATATTTTCAATGACTCAACTATCCGTTTTACCCTCAATTTAGAAATGGACAGTGAACCGTATTCAAGTCTCTGATATAGTTCTTGAGTTCTGACGAAATGCAAGTCCTGATTTAAATGATGTATGAGTTGAGAAACTGGTTCATACACTCAGACTTTGTCTTTTGTTCTACTCAGAGTCACGAGGCTGAGCGATATAAGTTCGTCTATACTCACTGAAGATAGACCATAGAATTTTCCCATAGCCGAAGAAATGGACAGTCAAATTTGTCAATATTAAAGATAAAAAAGTAGTCATTAAATTTGCCTAATTTGCCCTTGCAGAGAAAATAGGATATATATGCTCTAGCAACTCTAATAAAAATTAAATTTTTTCAATACCAAATTTACTTCTTTATTCAGTCCATAAAAATTGTCAAAAATTATCTGAAAGTTTTTCCAAAATCTATCAATAAATTTGTCCACCAAATTAAGTAGCTAAATTTTTTTCCCAACAAAGTTAAAGTTCAACGGTCAAAAATTGGTTTTCCCCCTTGAGGGGAATATTTGTAGCTCAAGTCATGACATTTGATTAAAATTGAGTAAATACAGAAGCTGTTATAAAGTATTTCATACTCAAGGTTTCATTGTAATTTTAGAAATAAGGGGGAGACTAGTGAAAATGTTAGGAAACAATAACAGGCATCATTATAATTCATTCAAGGGTATATTATTTAAGGTTAATTACAAAATGCTCCAGCTAAATTTGGGTCATGTTTCAATAACAATTTGTCCTCTTCATATTTTAACATTTCTCAATCTTCACATTGCAGTTATCCTTCACCATCTAAATTAATAGAAGTCAACGTCAATAAAATTAAAAGACAGATATATCCTTCAATCTCTAAATGTTTTTAAAAAAAACATAAATCTAAAAACCTATCTAAACCCCCACCACTTGCACTCATGCCCAACCACCTCTCAACCAACACACCCCACCTATCCTCATCCATAAATAGCAATTCCGACAATCGTTAGCCTTGTTCACCTTGCTGACAAACAGACGTCCAAGTCCACACCTAGCCCTCTTCAACTTACAGATGCTGCCCACGATGGAAATAACAACCCCAACAAGGCAGGAACCCTTCAGCAAGCATAACCCATCCACATCTCTCCCAAACCAGCAACCCTAAACACCATTCGTCTAGTAGACTAGCCCCTCCTTACCGGGCAACCAAACCTCTCTATCAGTGTGACCTTCTTCAACCATCAACCTACAACCACCAATGTCGACGAAATCAAAGTGGAATTTGGGGTGAAATTAGAGCTATGCTTAGGGTTAGATGTCAAATAATGGAATCTAGAGCATAAGGAGTAATAAAACTACTGGCGACAAAATCCGCCCGTATTTCCTGAACATGTAGATCACTACAAGGAAGAGATTCGAAGAAAGTCTCCTACAATATCGACCGTCTCCTTGGCTACCACTCCCATGAATCAGTTAGTGTCATACATCCCACCACAATCATCCGATCCTTTGATGGAGAAGATAAGTCACCTTGAACGAACAATTAATAAGTTTAGTAGGGGCAACTATGATGTTGCAGATCTTGACCCTATACCCTAATGTTAAGCTTCCGTTGCCTGATCGATGAAAATAACGTCAGCCTGTTAATAGATAAGAGGACTAAACATACTTCGAATAAAATAAAAGAGTTTGATTGAGATAGTGAGTTCATTATTGGAAGACTAGATGAGAAGACTCATCCCTCTCTTTCCTAGACCTCAAGTTTGAAAAAAGTTCTTTACCTTCAAATTCAAACATGTGGGCACAAAATACTTTACTCTTGAACCAGTTACTTTTGTTACGATTATTGTATTAAGCACGAGTTATGAAAGTAAGAGCGTTAAAATTTTTCGGGCCTCAGAACTCTAGTCCACGAAAGAAAAGCTCAAACTGTATCTTCTTAAATTGGTCCTCATAACTCACCAGTATTGTCGACCTGTAGCTAATTTAACTAAGAAAAGGATTTTACTTGGAGACGAACGTGGGAGAACAACAAAGGTGGCGGAGATTTCAACAACTTTTTATTTGAATCCTTAATCCTTGAATTTTCTTCTGCGCCACGATTGCATGGACACTGTTCTCCACGGAGCTATAATCTGGTGGGCAAGGATTTTCAGTATCGTATATCTGACACCAATTGAGAATTGTGGTTTTTAGGATTAAGTTTTTTTTTTATTAGAGATAAAACGTTACGTTTTTACTTAAAAATAGAAATGTCATAGCCGTCATATAACCTACACACATCCAAAAGCTATCTGATGTAAATTGGAGATTACAATTTTGAAGGTTGTTTGTGAATATTACTGTTGAATGTGGGCAATAAAACTTGAGTGAAACACATCTTGTAGTTTGAGAATTAGAATGTTTCAATTGATAACTTGCGATGTTTGTTATTATAAATTCAATACTTAAATTAAATGTATTTGACACTTATTAATTAAACTCATTTGATAATTAAAATTTTAACTCTCTTAATATGTTAAGTGCTCCTTTAAAATAGACTATAGTATTAAGTATGAGATCCCTTATTTAATTCTGAAAACTGAAAACGCTAGTAAAATCATTTTTAATAATATTTATAATATGATAATTATACTCAAAAATATTTTACAATCTTATTAAAATTCTAATTAATGTTATCTGCAAAACTTCTAACCTATTTATCCTCATCTTCAATTGTCTTCTTCAACCATAGGTTTTCTTCTTCTTCTCTTTTCTATTTTTCTTTGCTCATCTGCTAAAACACACACACACATTCACTGCACACACTCCCACCCACCCACAAGCACAAATTGCACACAAAGACGCACATATATTATTAATGAAATTTAATTTATTTAATTTGATTATTTATTATTTATTTATTTTTTGATCACCCACCAATCCACACACAAGCACAAATTGCACACACAGACACACATATTATTAATGAGATTTAATTTATTCTATTTTTTTAATTCAATTATTTATTTATTTATTTATTTTGATAAGATGTTATTGTTCAATTATTGTGTTATTCAATTTATTATTGTTCATTTATTGTAATCCGATTATTTATTAATTATTGTTCTTTTTTTGATCAGATGTTATTGTTCACTTATTATGTAATTTAATGTATTATTATTCACTTATTGTAATTCGATTGTTTATTTGTTGTTGTTCTTTTTTTTTTTTGATCAAATATTATTATTCAATTATTATGTTATTCAATTTATTATTGTTAACTTATTGTGATTGTTCACTTATTGTTATTCAATTATTTATTAGTTATTATTATTATTTTTTTATCAAATATTATTGTTCACTTATTATATTATTAAGATGTTATTTTTTTGGTCAGATGTTATTGTCATTTTTTATTAGATAAAAATATATTTTATAAATTAATTTATTTTCAAACGTCAACTCCGTATAATTATCAAACAGTTTAATTTAATTCAATTTTTAAATTTAAGTGGATATCGAACATTCAATTTTCGGACTTCTAACTTTCAATTTTATCAAACACTCTCTCATGGATCATACTGGTTCCAAAAAATGTGGCGCAGACGACAAAGGTCACATAGCGCTCGCGTTTTACAGAGACAGACAGAATAGCATTTGCTCAGGCCTGTAAAGGCCCACAACAAAGAGTTAACCCATCTAGGAAATTTTTGGCTTTCTGACTCCGCCCAATTTAGATCAGTGGCCTGGACAGTTAGAATTTATGAAAATTGGCTGAGGCTAACCAATTTAGTAATCTTTCGAATATTTTGAATGAATAAAAATATACACTACTTCTCTTTGACAAAATAAGTGGAATATATAGTTGGACAATTTTTAAGATTAAAGTTTTAAGTGTTTCTTAATTGTTCTATCATCAAAATATCAAGGCATGGTTGGTCGGTCGTTACTATCAATCTTCTCTTAATACAAATTGCTTAACCAAAGGCATATTATCTTTTCTTTTCCAAAAGATTTCAACACTTGAATGCGAATAATTAATATAAACAACTTATAATAATAAGTACCCCACTGCCCCTTCATCATGGCACACCATACGTTTTAAATTGGATTTAGATTTTTTTTTTCTCTATTTCTTTTATTAGTAAATCATGCACCATGTCTTAGTAAGAGATTCGTTTATATATGATGAGCTGTTAAAAAATAAAAGAAAAATATATTAAAAGAGATCTTAATTGTTCTAAAAAGAAATCAAAACGAGAGCGATTTTACATGCAGTGTCTAATAATTATAGGGTCTGTCACCAGCAGAAACTATCCCTTCATTGCCAGCCAATATCAAGTACTTATCCTTCCTCGTAAACCGAGTGCATTCAAAGCCCAGTGCCTTCCCCAGCTCACTTTGTACGAAATTAGCAACATCAATCCTTGATTTGGCACCATCACCATATGATGATACACAACATACTTGATCAAGAATTTGAACGGTGTAACTTGGGCATGGGTTCATGAGGAAGAAAAATGGGTCCAGACACTTGAACCCACCTGCGGTTGTACCATAGAACATGCTAACACTAGCGTCCATGGCCACAGGGACTACACCATCACTCAACTCTGAGAACAAAGGGCTAAACCTCAACAAATATGGTTCCCTACAAGTGGTCCCTTCAGGGCAAACAACCAGGTCCCCTTGATTCAACAAGTTCTCCATCATTTTACCATCTTGATCTCTGTCCCTCGTTAGTCGGACGGTCCTGATTGGAGCCAAGAGCTCTGATAATCTGCTTAGGCTGTACGTAACTGCAGTGAAAGGTCTCTTCAGACCATAAGAAAGAAATAGAGGGTCCAGTAACGTTCTGTGGTTACATACATATAGAAGGCCTTTAGGTGGTTTGTTTTCCTTTGGTTTTGAATCCGAGTGGAGACTGTTGTGTTTTGAAAGCTTGAGTTGCATCCCAGTGAAGGCTAAAAGGGGGATCGCCACGTTGTAGGGCAATGATAAGGCAATAAAGGCCCTCACGATGGCAAGTGCGAACCCAAATGGGAGCCATATGAACAAGGCTAGAGTTGCTAATGGGGTTGGCCTGAAAGCCAATCTACCATCATGGAAGATTAGTGGCTTTGGATATCTGTCCCTGGGTAGCTGATGCCACTTCCTCTTGTCTCCTTCACTGACCAAGTAAATCTCCTGTTCCACAATCATGAGCAGGATTATTAGCAATTTAGCATATGAGTCAGTGAGACAGAGAGAGAGAGTTGCAACACTATCACTGGTAGATATCAGAAACTCACCTTGCAAAGGGAGAATGTGTGATGATCAACAGATTTGTGGAGGCTACTGATTCCGATAGAAGGGAATGCCATCTTCCCATCTTGACAATGGCATATATCTTCCAAAGCAGTTTTCTTCTTGTGTTCCATTAGTCCGACAAAATAACCACAAAACACTTTTAGGTCTCTTCCAACTACAAATTCAATCTCCAAATAATCCCTCAAGAAACTCTCGACCATCACCTGGGGCAAATCACTCATTCCAACTTTCTTCCCACCTCTCCTCAACACCTCAAATCCTTCCATCCCAACATCTTCCATGAAAAACTTTGGCAACACAGATTTTCCTACTCTAAAACTTTTCTTCTTTATCCCACAAAAGCAAACCATGACCATAATCTTTAAGGCCGTCTCTTCGGAAACCAAACAAATAGCAGGGTATAAAACGAAGAGAATGAGAGCCCTTATGAGGCTTCCAGCTTCAAAAGCCACTACCATGAAATAAGGAAAGAGGGATGAAGAGTTTAACAAAGCTCCTTCAACGTCAAAGATCAAAGTGTGATTTGATAGCTCTAATCTTTGAATCAGAGAACTGTAACTTTGAACTTTTAACTGGGACGCATGAGCATTGCTGCAGTTTCTGTGTACACTTTTAGAGCGTTTTAGGAGGACACGAGAGAAGAAGAAGACAAGTCTCCTGAAAGAGAAAATCGTAGAAATCATATTTACTCTCAATTAGGCATGTTGGGAAAGTCTCAACAATCAGATGCTATTTATCGTATTCCGCTATGGAGCTACCCTTGCTATCGACTATATTCACGAAAATGGCAATTTGTTCGCGAAGAACCAAGGAACGTGCTTCATGAGCTGGAACGTGCTTCATGAGACTGGTAGCTAGCTAGCTAGCAGGGTCAAAGAAACAATAGAATATAAAGAGTTTTGACTCGTTCTAAGGCTTTTTGAAGAAAAAATTTCAACTAACAGTTGGTTTGAAAACAAGCCAACGTTTTTAAGTTTGGTCTATGACTTAAAGATGTCAAACCATTTGACATGTTTAATTAGAAACGTTTGTGCATGCTTTTTTTTCTTTTCCTTATTTTCTCTTCTCTTCTCTTTCCCGACTGCTTTTGAGCCCTAACTCACTCAGGCACATCCTCAATCAGCAGCACCCCCATAACACCTAGCCCTCAATCAGCAGCTAATACCACGACCATCGCAGCACCAAGTCCTTATCTGAGACCAACTGTTACGATGGAATTGCCGTTATCACTTATCAGGGTTTTGACCGACCTAGGCTCTCAATCTCAGCTCAACTTACCATATAAAAAAGAGTAACCAAATTATTGGCTGTACCAGACCAGGGGAAAAAAAGACGAAAGTCCTTGTAGGCCGGTTTCCTTAATTAATTAACCAAGGCTTCCAAGTTCTAAGAACCAAACCCTAATCAAGCTCATCTAGTATTAATAGTGTGTTTGGTTAAGTGGATAAAAAAATAGAATGATGAAAATTGGGAGTCATATACTTCACATTTTCTAAGAGAGAAATCTTTCATTCTTTCCCTCTTTTGAATTTGGTAGGAGAGATAGAAAGTAAGAAGATTTGATTTTTTTTTTTTTTGTATTTAGTTGAATAAAAAAGTGGAATGATGAAAAAAAATATAAGTACATATTTTATCATTATATATATTTATCAATATATAAATTTAATGTATACATAATATATAATATATAAATATGATATATGCATACATTAAAGGATATATTGGTAAATATCATATATTTTAATACACATAATTAATTTTTCGTCTACTTTTTTTCTCAATTTTAGAAGAATTAATTTTGGTAAATTTGAAAGAAAACTAATACATCCACTTTTTCATTATTCATATTTTTCTTCTTTACTAAATATAATATTTTATGTATCCCTTCTATTTTTCATTCTTCTATTTTTCATCGTACCAAAAAAAAAAAAAAATAAAAGATAACCAATTCCCGAGTATAATATAAGATTTAGGACTAGGACTAGCTACTTGAACTTAGCCCTTTGAATTGAAACATACACCTATGCAGTTGTTCTTTACATGTATTTTTTTTTGGAAAGTATAATATATTCATCATTGCAAAATTATATGTACATGTAAAGAATCTATCGGTTTATCAATTAGAAGTTCTGCCTTGTGACAGAACTTAGGGCAGTTCAGAGCATTTATGATGGAAGATTAGAGGATCATGCATTAGACACAGAATTGTTCCAATGCTGGAGAAAAGGAATATTTCGGGTGGATTGTTTGGAGTTGGCAGTGAGAAGTTTACTGCAAATAACATGAAGAATAGACTTCAAAACGGTAGTTGCATCCCTGAAGTCATTCTTGAAAACTCTGGCATTTCTTTCTCTCAAAATTGTATAGATATAATTGGAAATGCTAAGTTTGAGCACAGTAGATTTGAGGGATTTCCCCTTCCACTGGTTGGAGGTTAAGTGGATAGCTGGTAACCAACATAGGTGGAGCCAAGAGGTCATAGAATGACTAAGCACCTTGTTCCATATTTCACCAGTGAAAAGGCATTTAAAAAAAGGGGCTCAAAGAGGTTGGTACCTCTCTAAAAACTTAATAAGATAAAAGTACATTTTTTAAAATTATTGAGATAGAAGTACATCTGTTAAAAAAAAATTATAAAAACCTTTTTACCCCTACCATAAATAGTGTATATCTAATTGAATGTGAGATTTTCAATATTCCTTTTGATAATTGTGTATCGTTTGAATTTTAAAATTTCATATATATAGACACACACACATATATATAATAATATTAAACAGTAGCACACTCAAAAAAAAATAATAACATCAAACAGTAACATGCTCAACAAAAAAATAGTAACATGAAACGGTAACACATTCAACAAAATAATAGTTACATCAAATAGTAACATTTATATATATATATATATATACACACACACACACACACACACATATATGTGTGTGTGTGTGTGTGTATATATAATAATATTAAACAGTAACACGCTCAATAAAAATATAGTAAAACGCTCAAATTTTTTGTTAAGTGTGTTACTGTTTAATGTTACTATTTTTTTGTTGAGCGTGTTACTGTTTGATATTACTATATGTGTGTGTGTGTGTGTGTATATATATATATATATAGATACGTGTGTGTGTACATATATGGAATTTTAACATTCAAATGATACAGAAATATCAAAAGAAATCTTGAAAGTCTCACATTCTAATATTTAGATATTGAAAATATAAAATCTGTCAATTAGGTATGCACTATTTATGATAAGAGTAATTATGAAATATAGAGATGATATTTTAAAATATTTTATAAAAATGTTTAAATTATAAAAATATTTTAAAATGTGTAATTATTGACAACTATTTGATGAAAAAAAAGACTCAAATGATGATAAGTTTAGAGATGATAATTAAAGCCAAATAAATTTTTAAAAATGTATTCATATCCTATTATCTCTTTAAAAAAACAAATAGTTGATGCTTTTCTCTTTTAGTCTACAAAACACCCATGTCGTATTAATGTTTTGCATATATTTCAATCTTCACTCAAATATTAACTCATTTATTTATTCTTTACAATGCCAAGAAGCATAATGGGCCACTTCAATGCCCGTAGCATTAGTGTTTATGTCATTAGTCATTACTCCCTTGGGGCTGGAAAAAAAAAATCGGGTGTAAGAATCACATAATGTAATTATCGTTACGTGATATTGTTATTCATAAAAAGATAACAAATAAGTAGGTGAATTTTATATATTATAGTAATCATCATGTCATGTCATTTAATAATCGCACAAATAGAGTTTACATTGTGTATTTATAAATTTATTATTAAATAGTGTTAGTACATATCAATAACGAGTAATATTTACTTTTTTTTGTGGGGTGGGGTGGGGGAAGACAAAAGTATGCAGTTGTGTAATGAAAGGTTTGATTTCAAACAACGGCACCGAAACGTGTGGGCATTAGTTGACTTTCATAAAAGTGACAGAACGCGAGGGGGATCCTACCTCTCATCTTCGTGTTCCAGCTTCCCTTTGCACACCCCATCCGCGGAAACTGAATTTAAGTTGAAGAATCATGGCGTAAGAAATTACAGGCGAAGAAGGTATGGGGAATTGCGTAACCAAAACAGCGTGTCATCAATAGAAATTGATGGTGTTTAGGACACTAACTCATGCAGACACGAAATCAAGAAAAGCTGTTTCAAAAATGAGATGAATTTTCGAATCAGGTTTTTAGTTCACTAATCAACAGTTGTGTCAAAAAAACCCATGCCGATCCGAGGACGATGGTTTGCACTGGTAAAAACGCACCCAGAAGGTTTCATAAATGTCTTGACCTAAATGATTCTTACAACCATAACCACCTCCTCCTCGATTGTTCTCATTTTGATGAGTTTACTCTTAAAAAATGTGTCTAGAGGATTTTTTTCCCCTCGCCAATACCATCAATTTAATTAAAGACGAACTTGAGCCGGGCGGTGCTTTAATATATATTTCACAAAGATAATCGTGTGATTTCTTGGAAGAGTAATGTTACACAATTCGAATAAAATTCAAAAATTGTAACTTAAATACATATTATCTCTTAGATGATTAGGTACCGTTAACTTTTTTGTGAGATTCACTCATCTAATACTCATCCAAAAAATGATATGCATTTGAATTATAATTTTTAAATTTGATGTGAGTTGTGTACTATTTTCCTTACTATGTCACTTCTATCCATGTTTGTCGTATATTTATAACTCTTTTAAGTCAACATGAAATATACTCTTTTAAGTCAACATGGAGATCGGGGAAACCAATCCATGACTTGTGATTGGCTAACCGGCCAAGATTTAAGAAAAATGTAATAGATGACCCAATTCCCATATTTGCTGTTCTAACAATTGGGGTAGGGGGGGAGTTCCTACATGAACCAAAACCTCCACGTACAATAATATAACTTAACAGGATGGGCATGTTAAGGGTACATCATGGGATTGTAGCTGCGAATTTGAATGCAGAATGGCCCATTTGATGTTCATCGGTTGATACATGTGAATCAAAATTCCGCGTACCCTATCAAGACTTGATTTATAATCAGAACTCCCAAAAAAATTGGTTATGCCAAAAAAGTTGGAACTTGAGAATGATGGTTCATGGAATTTATCAGATTAGCCTCAGATTCTTAAGGCATTCATTGGTCATGGAACCATCTGTTATTGTATTTGCAGAGGGGAAGTTCCTTATGGTCCATAGAACTAGTGTAGTTTTTTCATTGACAGATAAGATGCCTCCCCCTTGAACAACGTTTTAAAGAAAAGAATGGCCTATATTACTTTGTCTTTTCGAATAGTTTTTATTACGTATTACAACGGATTTAACTAATTCACAAAAGAAAAAGAATGGGAGCCGCTAAGTGACTGAGACTATCAAGCCTAGCCATAGACTTTGTTAGAGTTGGTTGTTGACTTTGCTTGTGTCTTTAACGTGACTTGAACCCCTAATCTCCCTTTTAAAAAATAGATAGGTCGGTCAGGACGGAATTAAAATTTTTGTTTATTCCGGGTTAAGCTAAACATTTATACAACTAACAAAATTCAAATGTAAACTCATAAACATAACCATTAATGGTCCAAAAATTTAGTTTTTAATGTTGGCCCAAAAATTTTAATTTTTTAATATTGGGTCAAAAGTTTTTGTAATAGGTTTGAGTTGATTTTAATAAATTTGGGTAGATAATATTAGGCTCAAATTTTTTTGTTTTAAATGGGTTAAATTTTTTAATTTTTTTGGATAAATAATGTAAACTTAATATAAATGAGGGTGAGTACACATAATATATTATATAAATATATAATACATATATCCTACTAATAAATTTTTATTTTTTTTTAAACTTTGGGCTTCACGTCACCTTATCCCACTAATGGCTACGTCTTTGTAGGTTGGTCATCCAGATTAAGCACATTGTCGTGCTGCCACTAAAATTTCATAGCATTGATTTGCGAGAAGATACCTAGGAAGTCCTAGATTGCACACCTATAAATAGAAAAAAAGAGATTGCTATTGAGATGAAAGATAAAAAATAAAAAAATAAACCCCAAGATTTTCTTTTTTTATTGAAACGAATGTTATTGTGCATTAACCAATAACTCGACTTTGAAAACAGAATTATAATGTTTTGAGATCTCATCGCATTTGATAAATAAAAGAGGACAAAAAATGAATAATAAAATCCACTTTTGTAATTTTGAAATTCGTTTTTCTTTGATCTAGTCGGGTCAAATTTCCATCCATGATTAGCTGGAAAATCCCACACCTATTATGGAGGAAGTTGAAGTTACTTATCTAGGATTCAACCTGGCATTGAAGGAGGATACAAGCAGAAATTTTTTTAATCAATGCTCTCTGCTCATTCTCAGCAAAAGGACGTGGGTGCAAGCTGTTCACTGGGGTATGGACTGCTGTGATGGTACGGTCAAGATATAAGTGCAGGGAAAGCCTACAATACCAGGAAAAAAAAATTGGTACAATATTAAAAGTTACTATTTGTCATGATAAGGTTACATCTTTGAAATGTAAAATTATTATTATTTGAGAGAAATTATTGAATTTTCTCGAACAATTGTAACTTATCTTTTATAAGTTGTAACTCAACATTTAAAAATTGTAATTTATTTGATCGATTGCAATGTTTTAAGATCAATCATACCTTTATAAGTTATAACTTACACATCAAAATATTATAATTTAACTTTAAAAAATTATAATTTTTTAGTAATACCGTTGATACATAGACTTTTCCCAAAGTTTATAAGGTTGAGGATTCACGAACGACCCAATTACCAAAGTGTTGGCAAAGGCAACAATTGAAGAAACATTTTATTTGGTTGAATTTGGTTCATATCTTCCCATTTGAATTTCAGATCAACTGCTTATTCTATATGCGATCCTAGAGTAACAACATCAACTTTTAGCTATGGTGAAAAATGGGCTTCATGTTGCAGTATTTACAATGAATTTAATAAATTAAAAAAGAGAAGTTCTACAAACTGTCATCCAATGCTCCAATAATTTATACACATATACAGAAACAATTATCGTGGTTACTAATAAGCCACTTTTTTTTTTGATGCCAGATACGGAAAAATTACACGACCATTGTTGTTACTGCAGCTGAGTGCCTTCAGCGAACCACATTATCCAGTAACTCATTCAGGCGGTCTAAATTCTGTTCTACAGAACGACATCGCCAAGAAAAGAATACAAACTGGGTAGACTTGGAACTCAGTCTAATGCTATCGGTTCCAAAAAGGTCATTGTAAAACTGAACTGATATCAAGCCATTTGTAGCAGCAGATGACCTAGGAAACCCATGGAATTTCTCACTGGAACTGTTTCTAGGCCAAATCCTACAGTCTGAATCTCAATAACGTAAGGGTTTGTAATTTTGACATCCATTTTTTATCATTTTTTGTGGGTTAGACAGAAAATTAGCATGTCATCTTCAAAATAAACATCCTGCTCCATTTTTCTACTTTTTGGTGGCCAACTAATCTATTTTGTATATAAATGCAAAGGAACACAACCAAAACAAACTACATCTCAACAGATTAGGGAGTTACCTAGACAAGAGTTAACATACTTTACCAGAGCACCCACTTGCACTGCCTTTTTTTGCAGCCTTGTGAGCATTCGATATAACCACCCTATTCAAATATATAACAATAACCCGTCCAAAACAAGAGATGATACCCTATTATCTCTTGAAACAGAGCCAAAACACTATCCAAGTACTTATCTAGACAACAAAAAGAAATGACTTAAGATGACTATGTGGAACAACAACATCAAAGCACTTAAGCTTACTTCAGTATTTGGAATGCAGCATTCTAAAACCAAGCACCCCCACCCCCACCCCCACCCCCACCCCCACAATGGACGCGTCATTGATAAGACGGTCTAGGCTCTAACCAGAGGAGTGAATTTGCATCCAAGACTGCAATACACGATAGTTTTTGGTTCATATGAACGTATATTTAGGGAAATTGCCTGCCTCTTCAATAAGAAATCTTTGTATGGTTCTATCCTATGCTTCTTAACATGTTAAAGGTCCAAAGAACTAATAAAAATCTTCATTACAATCATATAACACAGATAAATTGCAGAAATAAGGAAAAAAAAAAGGAAGGTTTCCCTATACCTTGGAAGGTTATTATGAGATGGACGACAAGTGTGTCAACCATGGCAGATAGGGTGCTGTTTGAGGATAACAATGGTTTGGTTGCTTTCATCTTCTTTATCAATTTCATGTGTTCAATCCTTGCACGCTTTTTCATGGCAAGCTCAGATATCTCTTTGACCAACTTCATGTCAGTGGCATCCAACAACAACCCTGTCGGAGGTCGCGGTGGCTTGGGAGCTTTTTTAGAATTTGTTGCTTTACATTTCTCTTTCGATTTTTTCTTCTCAAGAGCCACATGGTTGCCATTTTGACCTCCTCTTGAGCTCTTGTCTATTATCAAATCGACATTCTCATGTGGAATCTCATTAGCCTTTCCCAAATCATTGTATGAGCTCACACCACATTCGTCCTTGCTGGATTCCTTAAAAACCAAAACTCCACTAAAAAGCTTAGTCGACAAATTATTTGCTGGCCTGTTGTTCAAAACAAGATCATTGTGCATCTCCTCTTCACAACTTATCACACCTCTCAAGATCGACTAGAAAGTCTCTTTCTTTTGAAGTGTGGAGTCCATCCAACATAAATCTACCCTTGTTTTACCCCTATCTCTATGGATCATATCATAACAACAGATCTTTGCTCTCAAAATATTCAATAACTACCCCTAAAACATAAGATCATTCAAACTGATATCCACACCAGGAACCTTAATTGGCAAAAAAATTATTTTCATAATTCCACGCAAAAGCGAACAAGTGAAAACAGTGTTCAAGCGCAGTATCTTAATTTATGGGATTACAAAGTACAAACATCTCACATGGAGACAACCAAAAACCTCTATAAAAATGTTCATTGATAAATAAACACAACTTGTTTCCATATTCCCTCCCCATATCAAATACCTCCAATTCACTGAAAATAAAAGACCCAAAGTTTAGACTTCTGATCACAGAAACAAACTCAAAACTTGAAACAAAAATTATAATTCTGCAATTAAAAGCACAAGAAAGTAAGAAAATTATATTAGATAATAAAGAAGTACGTTTTCCCTCGAAAAAAATTATGTTCCGAAGCAAAAGTTACAAATTTGTATAAGCGCGCATATACACAAGAAACAATTGAGATGTTGTTTCAATTGCCCTAAAAGTTCGTTTAGGTGTCAATGCAACTTTAAAGACCAATATTAGCGCAACGATCATCTTCAAATTTAAAGAATGACAAAAAAAAACTAGAGAAACCAAAGGAAAAAAGAGAAAGATTGAAGAAATTGAGAAGGAAAATGCAAGAATGTCAATCACTTAAGTATTTCATTGACAGAATCATATTAGCATTCAAAAATCAAGCAAGTAAAATTTTCAATTCAAATACCTTTTTTCAAGGAATTATACAATTCTAAAGTTGACGGCGTAAAGATCACCGGTCAAAAACCAAGAAGCATCAATGTTTTGGTATCATTGCTGCATTAAATATTTTCTTATAGTTAAGTGAAAAAAATATTTAATATAACAATTGCCTCACATTATCAAAAACACGAGGTATGACACCACTTGTACATTAGTAAGTAATTGCTTACTAACAGAGGAGTATCTTCCAAAATGCAAATCCTAAGTGAAAAACATAATGTAATTTTGAAGTTATAACAATACCCCAAATGATTAAAAACTACATAAGGTGCTATTGTAAGTTAACCAATAATAACTCCAGAAGAGACCAAATTAGTATGATTAACACCACGACACAATCAAAGGTTTGTTGTTTTTTTTGTTTGTGCTCACATGTAAGTGTAAAATGTCTTAGCTTAACTTTATTAGATATATTAACCACTTGTCAATTTTTGGTTGCTTCTAATTTTCAGATACATTTTTCTGGGAAGTAATCAACTGGTCAGCTATAAACTCGGGGAAGATGGAAGATAAAATGAGGTTTTACCCTAATCTATGGGGTTTTTAAACCCAAAAGAGGGTAGTTTTAAAACTATTTTCCAAACTCATACCCTTTTAAAAATGCTAGTTGGAATGACATTTTCAGACTTAAAACGTCAGTTAGAATAATGTTGTTAGCGTAAAAACGTTAGACCAAGTGACGTTTTCTGCTGTAGTACACAAGCATGTAAAATGGCTCAAAATGTCACCTGACGTTTTTAATGAAAACATTAGTTTAACTGAATTTTTCTAAAAACGTTGGTCCAACTAGCGTTTTCACTAAAAACGTCAGTTAGACTGACGTTTTTAGAGCTCCCTCAAATTTTTATGAGTGTCCAACTAACATTGTTACTGAAAATGTCAATTAGACTAATGTTTTTAGAGTTTTCTCTCTCTCTCTCTCTCACTCTTTCTCTCTCTCTCTTTTATGAGTAAATGTTTAATTTTATTTATTGAAAAAATTAATTATATTGAAAATAAATAAATTTTAATGATCATATCAAAATTAAAAAATTGAAAACGTATACATATAATTAATTTTAATTTTATAATATAATTTTAAACGTATACATATAATAAAAATAATTTTTTTTTTAATTTTGATCATATCGACAATAATGTTACTAAGCGATGTAAAAATAGAAGTTAGTCATAACCAAAAAAATTGAGCATTTATTTCATAACAAGCTGCAATGAATCTGATGGGGTAAAAAATGTTGTTAATAATGTGTTTGATGTTCAAAATAACATAAATGATTATCGAGTGCACATAAACATGATGAGATAAAAGTGTCAGACACATCATCGTTCAAATCAGAGAAATCAAAAAGTTTAGGATCGAACACAAGTAACAGATCCTCTAAAATTTATATTTCGGCATATTCAAGATCAAAATGCTTTATTTTTTTATAATCGATGGCATGGAACCGATCAAGACAACGCTACATTTGATCATTTTCACGTTCAAGTTTTGATATGATCTCGTTATGATTATTTGAATTCTGTGGATCGTAAATATCAGCCGAACGTACCTTTGGTACCGCAAGTCCATGCCAACAACAAAATACTTCAAGGTCACAACATTTGTAATATAACTGTCGTCATCTTAGTGTGGGTTCGATATAAGCACCTGGAGATGGATAGTCAGTTGCAGACCCAACAATTACATGTCTAGCTTGACCAAATAAGTGATAAGGGTCGATAAGCTCATTGCAGAATACACGCTTTCATCCATACCACCACCACTGATCAGTATATGATACAAGCAAATATTTTTTGAATCAATGCTTTCTGCTCAAGCACATCTCATTCTCAGTAAAAGGAGGTGGGTGCAAGTCGTTCACTGAGGAATGGACTGCTGTGATGGTACGGTCTAGCTCTAAATTTAGGGAAAGTCTACAATACTGGGAAAAGAAATTTTGGTACCGTATCGAAAGTCACTATTTTTCATGACAAGGTTACATCTTTGAAATATAAAATGACAACTATTTGAGAGAAATCATGAAATTTCCTTGAGCAATTGTAACTTCTCTTTTACAAGTTGTAACTCAACATTTGAAAGTTGTAACTTTCATGATTGATTGTATTGTTTTAAGATCGATCATACATTTATAAGTTATAACTTACACATCAAAAAATTATAACTTAACCTTGAAAAATTATAATTTTTTTAATAATGTCGTTGATATGTTGTGTTGTGAAATCAATCGATGACAATAAAGTGAAACTAATGAAAAGAACGATAAGAATGCAATCTAAACAATCACATAACACATAATTTATGTTACGTGGTTCGGAAATTTACCTACATCTACGAAGCTACAGAGATTTCACTATTATCTAGAAAGAATACAAAGTGCGGCCGCTATACAAGATCTAAAACCCAAATCACCAAAATAACAATTTTTATATGTCTTGTGCATAGGGCTACAAAAATGGGCTCAAGCACATCGACCCAAGCCTCTGCTCCATGAACTAAGCCTAAGAAAATATTTCATTAAAAAATCACGCAACATTATTTCAGATCGGGTCATCATCCAAATTAACACACAACTAGACTCCACAAAAAATCCAATAAATCTCCCACTTGGAGACTAGTTCAATCACTAACATCAACCGCAATCCTCCATAAACAATCTCTCATCCCTGCAACTCATCCTTCTTTCCTCAAGCTAGAAGGCCAACTGAAGTTGCACATAACTTCAGCTTCTCAATAATGACACCCTTAGTCAACATGTATGTCGAGTTCTTAGTTCTACATATCTTCTCAAGTATCAACTAACCATCATCAAGTAAGGACCGTATGAAATGATACCTGATCTGAATGTGCTTCGTCCTGGAATGAAATGTCGGATTCTTGGCGAGGAATATGACATTCTGACTGTCACTCTAAAGAGTACCCTTATGTTTCTTTTTACCCAGTTCCTCCAAGAAACTCTGTAACCAAATCATCTCCTTGGATGCCTATGACACTGCAACATACTCAGCCTCTGTAGTAGAAAAAGATATTGACTTCTACAGGTTGGAACCCCAAGACATGACAGTACCACCCAAGGTGTAAACAAAACTGGTGGTGCTCTTCTTACTATCAATGTCTCCGGCCAAGTTGACATCAACAAAACCCTATAACTCCAAACTATCTCCGATGAAACACAAACATGCTTCTGAGGAACCTTTCAGGTACTTCAGAATCCACTTCACAGTCTCCCAATATTGTCTTCCTGGGTTGCTCATGTATATACTCACAACTCTCACTGCATGGACAATGTCCGGTCTTGTGCAGACCATAGCATACATGAGTGAACCAATAACTGAAGCGTAAGGAACCTTACTCATGTACTCATGTTCCTCCTCTGTCTTGGGTGATTAATCTTTGTTGAGTCTGAAGTGAATACTTAGTAGTGTGCCAACTGGTTTGGCTTGGTCCATGTTAAATCTACTGAGTATCTTTTTTACATACTCAGCCTGCGACAGCTTCAACGTGCCCTTGACTCTGTCTTTGATGATTCTCATACCAAGGATTAGTTTTGCAGCTCTCAAATCCTTCATTACAAACTATTTTGACAACTACTTCTTTAGATTGTTAATCTCCTCAATGCTAGACCCTGCAATGAGCATATCATCCACATATAGCAACAGGATAATGTAAGAGTTGTCAAATTGCCTGACATAGCAACAATGATCTTCCTGACACCTGATGTACCCTGAATTGCACATAAAGCTGTCAAATTTCTTGTACCACTATCTAGGAGCTTATTTCAGACCATACAAGCTGTTCGTCAGTTTGCAAACCAAATTCTCCTTGCCTTGCACTGTGAACCCTATAGGTTGGTGCATGGTGAATGTAGATGTCTTCTTCAAGATCCATATGAAGAAACACGATTTTCATATCTAACTACTCAAGATGCAAATCTTCAATAGCAACTATTGCCAGCACTAGGCTGATGGTTGTCATCTTCACTACAGGAGAAAAAATCTCAGAGTAATCAATACCCTTCTTCTGTTGAAAGCCTTTTATAACTAGCCTTGCCTTGTACCTCTTACTGCCATCGTGCTCAATCTTCACACGATACACCCACTTGTTATGTAGAGCTTTCTTCCCAGATGGAAGTTCTGTCAATTCCCATGTCTGATTCCTTAGCAGGGAATCCATCTCCACTTTCATGGCTAACTCCCACTTGCTCGAATTCTCATCTTGAAAAGTTTTTTCATAACTCTGATGTTCTCCATCATCTATCAACATAATGTAACTCAGTATAGGTGAAAATCGTTGTGGGGGTTGGATAGTATTGAAAGACTTCCGAGTCGCTGCTGCAAGTGTGGATGGTTTAGGATCTAATTGCGGAATAATGGGAATTGGCGCACTGGACCCACTTTCACCATCACTGTCATCCCTGCACTACATTGTGACCTCTAGTAGGTCGACAAACTTGGACTGTTAAGGAGTTGTATCAGCAACTGTACTGGACTTGTCCTTGTACAGAACTTTCTCATTGAACAACACATTTTTGCTCCTGATGATCTTTCAACTCTGTTAATCCTAGAATCAATAACAAAATGCCTCATCTTTGTAACTAAGAAAATAACATTTTATTGATTTCTTCTCAAGCTTACAACGAGCATTAGCATCAACAAGAACATAAAAAACACAACCAAAGGTTCTAAGATGAGAAAGTTTAACCTCTTTCCCACTTCAAGCCTCCTCAGGTAGTCCGCACTCCATTGGGATCGATGGTCCACGATTGATCAGGTACACTGCAGTGTGCATTGCTTTTGTCCAAAATGTAGGTCGTAGCCTTACGTGCAACCTCATGCTCCTAGCATGCTCATTGATGGTTCTGTTCATGCGCTCAACAACGTCATTTTGTTGTGGTGTCCTAGGAATGGTATTTTTCATTCTAATACCTTGAGCTGCGCAGTACTCCTTGAATCCTCCATCAATGTACTCTCCACCATTGTCAAACCTTTAGCATTTTAGCTTTAGGTTTGTCTCCGTCTTAACTAGGGCCTTCCACTTTTTGGACACATTAAACACATTAGATTTATGTTTCAAAAAATAGACTCATACCTTTCTACTATGGTTGTCAATGAATGTGACATACTATCGGGAACCTCCAAGGGAAGTCACTGGGGAGAGTCCTCATACATCTATGTGTACAAGATCCAACTTTCCTAATTTCAGAGCTCTGCCATTCTTCAAGAAACTGACCTTTTTTTTTCTTCCCAAGTATACAACTCTCACATATGCCCAAATCAACTATTTCTAGTTCTGGTAGCTTACCTTTTGACACGAGTTCCTTCATGCCTTTTTAACTCATATGACCAAGTCTACAATGTCATAACTCTGCAGTACTCTCTATAGTGGTGGTGGCAATAGTATCACTGGAATTGTCTATCATGTACAAAGTACCAGTCTTGTTGCCCCGGGCTAGCAACATTGCTCTTTTAGAAACTTTTCAGGTGCTATTTGAGAACACTACTGAATGGCCACAATCGTTGAGCTGTCCTACAGAGATAAGATTCTTCTTCAACTCGGGAATGTATCTAACCTTCTGCAAGGTCCACACGTTCCTATTAGAAAGTGTAATATCAACATCTCTTGTCCCCATTAGATTTAGTGTCTGTCCGTTAGCCAAGCACACTTTTTCGAAATCACTGGCAACATAATTCTGCATGATTTCTTGGTGAGAGGAGGTATGAAAAGGTGCCCCTGAATCCAATGTCTAGTCATCAAATGGACTGTAAATTACAAGTAGTAGCACGTCTTGTACTTTTTCAACCACTGTATTCACGCCATCACCTTCCGTCTTCTTCGAATTTTTGCAGTTCTTCTTTATGTGGCTAGTTTTGTCACAATTCTAGCAAGTCGCCTACTGTCCACAAGTCGTTTGTAGTCTAGACCTTGACTTGCTCTTTCCCTAATTCTTTGAGATCTTCTTCTATTTGAGTTCCCATCATTTGACCTTCCATGAGTATCAATATTCAGAGCGGAACTCGATCCCGAGGTTTCACCAGAATCTCTCCTGCGCACCTCCTCAGCCAAAATTAAATCACAAATATCATCGTATTTAAGTTTCATCTTATCAGCAGAATTACTAACAGGCATCCTCATGGCTTCCCAATTATTTGGCAGTGATGCCAGCAATATCAGAGCCCGAATCTCATCATCAAATTCAATTTCAACAGATGATAATTAATTGGTGATGGTATTGAACTCATTCAGGTGTTGGGTAACAGACATACCATCCGTCATCCTCAGATTGAATAACTTTTTCATTAGATGCACCTTATTATTCGCAGACGGCTTTTCATGCATACTTGACAAAGCCGTCATGAGATCTGCAATGGTCTTCTCCTTGGTAACGCTGTGTGCAACTGATCTTGAAAGGGTCAGCCGAATAACCCCCAGAACTTGTCGATCTAACAGTTTCCAGTCTTCATCCTTCATGCTCTCTGGCTTTGTCCCCAATGGTGGAAGATGAAGTTTCTTCCCATAGAAGTAGTCCTCTATCTGCATCCTCTAGTACCTGTAATTTGTGTCATCAAACTTCTCAATCCCAGATGTCTTCACTTCTTCTCTAGTCATTGTTTATTTCAGAATCAAACCTTAGCTTTGATACCAATTGTTGTGAAACCAAACAATGACAATAAAGTGAAGTTAATGAAAAGAACGATAACAATGCAATCTAAACAATCACACAACACATAATTTACGTGGTTTGACAATTTGCCTACATCCACGAAACTGTAAGAATTTCACTATTATCAAGAAAGAATACAGAGTGTGGCCGCCGTACAAGATCCAAAACCCTAATCACCAAAATAACAAAGTGCGGCCATCGTACAGGATCCATGGACTAAGCCTCAGAAAAATTTTCATTAAAAAATCACGCAACATTATTTTAGATCGGGTCATCATCTGGATCAATGCACAACTAAACTCTACAAAAAACCCAACACGTAGACTTTTCCCAAAGTTTATAAGGTTGAGGATTCACGAATGACCCAATTACCGAAGTGTTGGCAAAGGCAACAATTGAAGAAACATTTTATTTGATTGAATTTGGTTCATATCTTCCCATTTGAATTTCAGATCAAGAGCTTATTCTATATGCAATTCCAGAGTAATAACATCAACTTTTAGCTATGGTGAAAAATGGGATTCATATTGCAGTATTTACAATGAATTTAATAAATTAAAAAAGAAAAGTTCTACAAACTGTCATCTAATGCTCCAGTAATTTATACACATATACAAAAATAATTATTGTGGTTACTAATAAGCCACTCACTGCCCTGATGCCAAATACGTAAAAATCACATGACCATTGTTGTTACTGCAGCTGAGTGCCTTCAATGAACCACATTATCTAGTAACTCATTTAGGCGGTCTGAATTCTGTTCTACCGAAGTGCATCACAAAGAATCATAAAAACAACAAACATATAAGATGGCACTAAAATAACCTTAGATCACCTTCTGAAGAAAAAGAAAGAGATCAAGACGATTCTAAATAGGGCAAGCAAGGAATACAAACATGGTAGACTTGGAACTTGGTCCAATGCCATTGCTTGCCAAAAAGGTCATTGTAAAACTAAACTGATATCAAGCCATTTGTAGCTGTAGATAATTCAGGAGACCCCTATAATTTCTCAATGCAACTATTTCTAGGCCAAATTCTTGTAGTTTGAATCTCAATAACGTAAGGGTTTGTAATTTTTTTTCCATTTTTGTGTGTTAGACAGAAAATTAGCATGTCATCTTCAAAATAAACATCTTGCTCCATTTTTCTGCTTTTTGGTGGCCAACTAATCTATTTTGTATATAAATGCAAAGGAACACAACCATAACAAACTACATCTCAACAGATTAGGGAGTTACCTAGACAAGAGTTAACATACTTTACCAGAGCACCCACTTGCACTGCCTTTTTTTGCAGCCTTGTGAGCATTCGATATAACCACCCTATTCAAATATATAACAATAACCCGTCCAAAACAAGAGATGATACCCTATTATCTCTTGAAACAGAGCCAAAACACTATCCAAGTACTTATCTAGACAACAAAAAGAAATGACTTAAGATGACTATGTGGAACAACAACATCAAAGCACTTAAGCTTACTTCAGTATTTGGAATGCAGCATTCTAAAACCAAGCACCCCTTCCCCCACAATGGACGCATCATTGATAAGACGGTTTAGGCTCTAACCAGAGGAGTGAATTTGCATCCAAGACTACAATACACGATAGTTTTTGGTTCTTATGAACATATATTTAGGGAAATTGTCTGCTTCTTCGATAAGAAATATCTGTATGGTCCTATCCTATGCTTCTTAACATGTTAAAGGGTCAAAGAACTAATAAAAATTTTCATTACAATCATATAACACCGATAAATTGCAGAAATAAGTAATAAAAGGGGGAAGAAAAAAAAAAGGAAGGTTCCCCTATACCTTGGAAGATTGTTATGAGGCAAAAGACAAATGTGACAACCATGGCAAATAGGGCGTTGTTAGAGGATAACAATGGTTTGGTTGCTTTCATCTTCTTTATCAATTTCATGTGGTCAATCCTTGCACGCTTTTTCATGGCAAACTTAGATATCTCTTTGACCAACTTCATGTTAGTGGCATCCAACAACGGCCTTGTCGAAGGTCGCGATGGCTTGGGAGCCTTTTTAGAGTTTGTTGCTTTACATTTCTCTATCAGTTTTTTCTTCTCAAGAGCTACATGCTTGCCATTCTAACCTCCTCTTGAACTCTTGTCTATTATCAAATCGATGTTCTCATATGGAATCCCATTAGCCTTTCCCAAATCACTATGCGAGCTCACACCACATTCGCCCATGTTGGATCCATTAAAACCCAAAACTCCACTAAAAAGCTTAGTCGACAAATTATTTGCTGGCCTATTGTTTGAAACAGGATCATTGTGCGTCTCCTCTTCACAACTTATCACACCACTCTCAAGATCGACTAGAAAGTCCCTTTATTTTGAAGTGTTAGAGTCCATCCAACAAAAATCTACCCTTGTTTTACCCTTATCTCTATGGATCATAACGATCGATCTTTGCTCTCAAAATATTCAATAACTAACCCTAAAATATAAGATTATTAAAACTGATATCCACACCAGGAACGTTAATTGGCAAAAAAATTATTTTCCTAATTCTACGCAAAAGTGAATAGGTGAAAACAGTGTTCAAGTGCGGTATCTTAATTTATGGGATTACAAAGTACAAACATCTCACATGGAAACAACCAAAAACCTCTATAAAAATGTTCACTGATAAATAAACACAACTTGTTTCCATATTCCCTCCCCATATCAAGTACCTCCAATTCACTGAAAATAAAAACCCAGAGTTTAGACTTTTGATCACAGAAACAGGTTCAGAACTTGAAACAATAACTATAATTCTACAATTCAAAGTACAAGAAAGTAAGAAATTTATATTAGATAATAAAAAATTACGTTTTCCCTCGAAAAAAATTATGTTCCGAAGCAAGAGTTATAAATTTGTATAAGCGCGCATATACACAAGAAACAATTGAGATGTTGTTTCAATTGCCATAAAAGTTCGTTCAGGTGTCAATGCAGCTTTAAAGACCAATATTAGCACAAAGATCATCTTCAAATTAAAAGAATGACAAAAAAATATAGAGAAACCAAAGGAAAAAAGAGAAAGATTGAAGAAATTGAGAAGGAAAATGCAAGAATGTCAATCACTCAAGTATTTCATTGACAAAGAATCATATTAACATTCAAAAATCAGTAAATTTTCCAATTCAAATACCTTTTTTTGAGGAATTATACAATCCTAGAGTTGATGGAGTAAAGATCACCGGTCGAAAACCAATAAGCAGCAGTGTTTTCGTATCACTGTTGCATTAAATATTTTCTTATAGTTAAGTGAAAAAAAATTTAATGTAACAATTGCATCACATTATCAAAAACATGAGATGTGACACCACTTGTACAGTAGTAAGTAATGGCTTACTAACAGAGGAGTGTCTTCCAAAATGCAAATCCTATGTGAAAAATATAATGTAATTTTGAACTTATAACAATACCCCAAATGATTAAAAACTACATAAAGTGTTATTGTAAGTTAACCAATAACAACTCCAGAAGAGACCAAATTAGTATGATCAACACCACGGCACAACCAAAGGTTTGTTTTTTTTTTGTTTGTGCTCACATGTAAGTGTAAAATGTCTCAGCTGAACTTTATTAGATAAACTAGTTAGCAATAAACCCGGGGAAGATGGAAGATAAAACGAGATTTTACCCTCATCTATGGGGGTTTTGAATGTTATACCCAAAAGAGAGTAGTTTTCAAACTATTTCTCAAACCCATGTCCTTTTAAAAAAGCTAGTTGGAATGATGTTTTCAGACTTAAAACATCAGTTGGAGTAACGTTTTTAGCATAAAAATGTCAGAACAAGTGACGTTTTCTCTTGTAGTATACAAGCATGTAAAATGGCTCAAATGTCAACTGACAATTTTAATGAAAATGGTAGTTGAATTGACTTTTTCTAAAAACGTTGGTCCAACTAGCGTTTTCACTGAAAACGTCAGTTAGACTGACGCTTTTAAAGCTCCCTCAAATTTTTATGAGTGTCCAGCTAACGTTTTTAGAGTTTTTCTCCCTCTCTTTTTTATGAGTAAATATTTAATTTTATTTATTGAAAAAATTATTTATATTAAAAATAAATAAATTTTGATGATAATTTCAAAACACATACATTTTGATTATATCAAAATAAAAAAATAAAAAATGTATACATATAATTAATTTTAATTTTATCATATAATTTTAAATGTATACATATAAAAAAAATAAAGTTTCATTTTTAATTTTGATCATGTCGACAATAATGTTATTAAGCGATGTAAAAATAGAAGTTATTCATAACCAAAAAATTGAGCATTTATTTCATAACACGTTGCAGTGAATTTGATGGAGTAAAAAAGGTTGTTAATAACATGCTTGATGTTCAAAACAACAGAAAAGATTATCGAATACATATAAACATTGTGAATAAAAGTGTCAGACACATCACCGTCAAGATTAGAGAAATCAGAAAGTTCAAGATCGGAAACAAGTAACGAATCCTCTAAAATTTATATTTCGGCATATTCAAGATCTAAATACTTTGTTTTTGCATAATTGATGGCATAGAACCAATCAAGACAACGCTGCATTTGATAATTTTCATGTTCAAACCTTGATATGATCTCGTCATGATTGTTTGAATTTTATGGATCGTAGATATCAGCCGAACGTGTCTTTGGTACCCCAAGTCCATGCCAACAATAAAATACTTCAAGGTCACAACGTTTGTCATATAATTGTCGTCATCTTAGCGTGGGTTCAATATGAGCACTTGGAGACGGATAGTCAATTGCAAGCCCAACAATTACATGTCTAGCTTGATCGAATGGGTGATAAGAATTGATGAGCTCATTACAAAATGCACGCTTTCGTTCATACCACGGTACACCACTGAAATTAGTATATGATCCAATAGAAGGAACTTTGTTCAGCGATGTTGATCTGTTAGTTGAGCGTTCACATTTGTTAGCCGAAAATGAACTATTTTGGTCATTGCGTGAAGAAGAACCTTCATTGGTTGTGTGGCACCCCTAAAATTGGGGGTCCTTTGTCGACTGTTGATCAATCATCAATCCACAAAAATACCCGTGAATACCTCATAACCCGACACCACGTCATAACATCCTCATTACTGGGATCACGACTACTCAAAGTTTGGATAGAGTCCCCCTTAAACCGGGCACTCCTAACATATAGCTTATATACCATTCAACCACATGACTCATTCAATGTCCAATATACAACAATTTATACTCCATTATTGCTCATTTACATCTCTAGAATAAAAGGACACAAAGCCCGAAAACTTGGCAAAGCATTCTTCAAATTTGAGATTTTTGGAAAACCTACCGGTAGGTTTGTCATCGTCCTACCGGTAGGTTTTGCCTACTGGAAAAGTTCTACCAGTAAAAGTACTCGACGTTCTACCCGTAGGTTTTATCAATTTTCTTATGATTCCTTCCTTTTTCAATTTCAATCCATCCCAAACTTATACAACATCATATCAAACTCATATAACATCAAGTTTAAGCAAAATGAGTTCATATAAGTTCATATTACAATTATTTCCAATATTGCATGTTCAAAACTAAATAAAATAATAGTTTTTAAAAAATATGTTTCAAAAGCCACATCTTGCCTTTTCTTTAACCACGAGGCCCCGAATGAGAGCCTTCCACTGGACTTCTACCAACGACCCCGCATATGCCGACACACTTTATGGGCTCGATACCAATGGAGTGCGTATCTATAGTAACCAGATCTCACACCCGAAGGATTGTCTAGCCCTTCTTACTAACCCCGACCTAATTTTCAATGCAAACAATACGACTCAACTGGATCTTTGATCCAACTTTTCCAAACCCATCCATCATCCACCAAGTGTGGTGTTTGATGACAACTATGCACACACACCCACATAATACAATGCCTCCATGCATATGCAATGCAATGTACAATTGTGATATCAATATCATGTCCAATATGTATGTATGTCATATGAACAATCTCAATCACATTTCAACATACATCATGGTTAATTATATTATAAGACTGTAATTTTTATAAATCCTCATAATATCAATAAATCATCTAACATATATCAACATCTACATTCAACGACAATTTCCCAGGCATGTTATACATTATCTATGCAAAACACACTTAACTTCACATAGGCATTAAATCAAACACGTTCTAGACACCAAATCATGTAATCACATAAAATGTCCAATTTCATCACATAACTCAAGAAATCACATTAAGTAATTTCTACATACCCAATTCAAGATAGAATTTATTCTACCCATTTTTAATACTCATTTCATCAATTTACAATAATAGGCAAGTGTTAAATACATCTAACAACCTACCCATTTAATATAATTATCCTAGGTTGGAAATAAATTCAGTTAGGATAAAAACTCTACCTCTTAAAGCGTAAAATAACCGTAGGAAGCTTCAAAAACCCGAAACAAACTCTAATCCAAACTTTTTCTAAATTCACATTTTTTAAACTTCGGTGAAATCCGTCCTTTTTTGTATGGTCACGTAGCCCACGACAAGGAGATCGACTTTTGTTCTTGGCTCATGTTGATTCAAACAACGGGAAGGCATAGATCGTAGAGAGAAATTTATAGATCTCTCTTTTTCCCTCTCTTCCTTCTCCAACATGAAGACCCAGCTGAAAATGGGGAGAAATCAAATTTTCTCCCCTATTTATACCCTTTAAATCAAATTTTCTCTCCTATTTTCTCCATTCGTGCCATACGTCCTCCATTCCCAGGTCCAATTTCATCCCGAAATAATTAAATTTCGTCCCGATTCAAGTTTAAAATATTTTTATTTCAACTAGATTTAAATCGTTATCTAATTTTTAAAATTTTATTTCTAAGTTCGTTTATGAGGTCACCTGACATCTAATTATTTCATAAAACGTGAAAAATCTGACTGTCTCAAAATTCGACAAAATTAACAGGATAACTAGATTTCGCGAGATGAATTCATCGGTGAGGTCCATTTTGTCATTTGAGTACTAGAAAAAATTGAATTTTTAACCCGTACTGTAACAGTAAATTATCGTTTTTTTCTTTTTCATAAAAAATTTAAATTTACCCGAATTTTACATATTTGGATATATTGTGTATGTGATGTGCAACAATACATTTTGTTTAGTGGTGATGAATTTAGAGAATTGTGAATGCTAGTATTTATATGCTCAGTTTAACAATTTAAAATAATAGCGAACGGACATCACGTTGCAAAGTTCGGAACTGATTTGACAATGACAAAATGTGACATTGACATAGTTGATATGACAAAACACTGAATAGACTGATAAAACTATGATATCGATTAACACTAAATAAGATGTAGACATAAACGTTATATGCTTAATAAGTTGCACACTAATTACATTTGTTAATTTTCATTAGACATATACTCATCTAATAGGTATTGTTCATTAGACAATATAGTAGATCGCTCAGTATCTGTCAACTCCCTGTCAAATGCAGTTGCCACCATGTCAGTTGTTATTTGGAGCATATAATATCGATACTTACATAACATCATTCTATTATTCTCCTTTCGTACACGTTTAACTGCTGCTTCATAGTTCACTATATTCCTTCGTGGCATGGTAAGTGAAAGTCAATGTGGCACTGGTATACCAAGTTCTCTTAGATACGTGCATAACAAGTGTGATTCATTAGCACGAAAAAATCCACTCTCGTCGGAGTCTGGCATAATACTCTTTTGGATCAGAAAATCTCTTACTCTTGTAATCATCATCTCGCTCTTGTAATCATCAAACTGGTTGATGACTACGACTGTTATCACCGGCTCGTGGTCTTGATGTAGACATATGGTGCAATACACATTATATGAATCACCCCTGTATTGTGTTTTTATGGTAGTTTCATTGTCTTAAATGTAGTAGTGTGCAATCACTTATTTTGTCGTATAAGCCTATTTGTCAACTTTGCAGTAGTGTGTAGTCACCTTTATATTTGAGTTGACCGTCAAACATTAAAAAAGGTGTGCAGTCAATGTGACTACACACTATTATCTGTCAGCGTAACCACACACTGGTAAATGTCAATGTGATTACACACTAAGAAGACTAATACATTAAAGTTACTAGACCCTTATTGACATCGATTCACGCCGATGATACATTCAACAGTATGAGAATTTTTTGGCATTGAACTAGTGTGTAGTCACATGATTTTGATTGTGACTACACGCCAGTGCATTGAAGTGCAATGCAAAGTCTTCATCAACATGAGCTGATGAACAAGAAACAAGTACAACATGACAATTGCATCATTGTCATTCATTGTGACTACACATTGTAAAAATGTAATGGAAAACAACTGCTTATTACCATCAAAATCAATTGTCACTAACAACTTTCCCTTGTCCTTCCTGCGCAAAAATGTCCCATCAATACTGATAACAGATCGACAATATTTAAACTCTTTAATGCTAGTCTTGAATGTTCAAAATACTCGTAAAAAATATTGTATTCAGGAGATTCATAATTGTATCGCCACTTCACAATTGAGTCAGGGTCATACTTCTTGATAACACCCAAAAACTTAGGCAACATGTCATACAACGAGTCTTAATCACCGAAAATCTTAGCAATGATTTTTTTCCACGCAATTCATGTTTTCTTGTAGAAAATATCATACTTAAACTTTTCCTTTATATTCTTTTGAATTGTTGACATTTTTATTTGTGGTATATCACCAACAAGTCCTAGTATATTATGACATATAAAATTAGAGTCTAATTGTCGATGGTCACGACTCATTCGAGGGTAGAAGCACGTATGAGGTCCATCATATTTTATAATCTAAAACATATTGAGTTTTTTCTTGAAACAAGCACGTAGTCTCCACATGCAATTAGGCTGCATGTACATGTTGCACTGCATAGTCCACACCGTTACGTTCGTCTCAACCATGACATAATCCTGATCCAACTTGATGAAATACCATTTAACTACCCTAATCAATGAAGTTTTATTCTAAAAAATCATGCCCTTCGCCAACTCCATCTTCACCAGATCCCACAAATTTATTTCAGAAGATAATACTAAGTTATCTGTTTCAGAATGCTGACCAAATTCAGTAATTATGAAGGAGGTGGAGTAAGGTTTATGCATCCGAACTTTCGTGCTAGCCTCAATGTCTTCACCATTCCCATCTTTGTTATCCAGCTCAGTAATCATTACTTTCTCAAACTCTTCTTCTTCATCATCAAAGACATTTATACGATCATTTGTACACATTTCTTCATATTTTCGGATTGGACTTTGTTACAATATTGGTTGATGGACATCATCTTGTTCACTCAACTCAATTCTCACCTCACCCATTTGAAAATTTTGATTCAATGAATTATTGGCTGAGTACCCACCGTATGTTGCAGAGCCAGTTCTTTGGTGGATGTATGAGTACTGTCCAGACTCATCCATTACATGCATCCCCACGGAAGTTGAACATTCACCTGTCAATCCGAAAGTTAGAAATGTCGAGGTACCCATCTCTCACCTAAGTAACTCAGTGTAAGATATGATAGTGGTTGTTAGACACCTTCCGGTCTAACTACTGCCTATGCCAGCATTGATGTCCTCCGTCTCCACGTACAAAGCAACACTAGTAATGTTGGGGTTGTTAAGTACCACATTAACCATAGAAGTCACAAGTTCATCGTTCATAATTTCCAAACCGACATATGTATTCATGTTTGGTCATATTCCAAGTGTAAATTGATATCTACATGTCAACTTCAACTTGTTATGCGCCCTGTCCAATCTCATTACAATATAAATTTTACTCAACAACTCCGGTAGTTGTGTGCCACTATTAATAAAAATTTCACCTCTAGGAGGATAATTATATGATAAACCCTCCGATCCATATTCCATTTGTCCACCCCAATATAACAAAACAGTTACGTGTTTTCCCACCATTTTAATTGTGGAATAAGTTCTGAATTCACAAGAACTTGGGAATTGATATAAAAGGTTAATACTTGACAAAGAATATATCCATAATTAATCAAAGTCCCATGGAATTTAACGCATTCGACATACAAGAATTGATAAAATATGAAATCCTTAGAGTTAGAAATGTTGAGCAAGCAAACAAACAAACTAGGAGATCAAACCAATACCATGAACTTTGATACAAACAGTGACATTGGTGGTACTTGCTGACTAAGAGACATAACTACAATGTTATTACATCGTGAGCAGAGGTTTAGGTCGTCTTAAAACTACTATCGCAGAACGGAAGGAAAGCTTAGACTTTACTAAAAATGTGGTTTTCCTCTTTTTGATAGGCTTTTATGGGGAGCTATATGTTATTTTCATTTTTTTCGAGATATGTGAACCTTTCTATTATATCCAAAAAATTCAAGTCTAATATATTCAAGAGACGTGCCCAATCCAAAACATTATAAACATAAGAAAAAATATAGATTTATCTACACAAAACTCATCAAATTAACCAAACCTTAAGTAATAATTAAATTAGAATTACCTAACTCTCATATACACAATACTTATACACACCTACAATAAAAGACACAAACTACTCCAATAAACTAGTCCTCAAGAAACATATAACTCAAATTGACTAAATCAATAAATCATAAATATTTGTAGATCTACTTCAATATCAATCGGTTGATAGTAAAAATCAATATGTATATACAAACACTTGATCAAAAAAATTGATTTCAATTTCATTAACACAATCTATTTCGTACTAATTGACACAAAATCTCCAAAATAATGGAAGTAAAATAAATTAACATATAATATTATATAAATAACCCTAACATTCATCAAATGAAGACACTATAAACCTATTTCACAAGAAAAGAAAAATCAAGTTGAAATTTCACAAACTCTGTTCAACACTCAAATTGAAAACCCAATTAAAAAACAAATAAGCCTACAATTTTCACAAAATAAACACCCAATAATAATCAACTCAGCATGTATTCCATGCGATTAACAAAAACCCTAACACCTAAAATCCCTAAAAAATCTTATTGGCTGAAATTATCACACAATCTATTTCAATTAACACACAAATCTTACTCTAAATCAACACCCTATAAAAACCTATTTCATTCAAACGAGAGGAGAGTTACCTATTGTGGAGGTGACTATGGTGGAGGCGTTGTCAAAGTAGCGGTGGAGGAGTGGTTGTTGCATTGTGACGTTGTTCCGAATGATGTTTGTGTGTGTCTTGGTTTGCGAACGTGGGGGTGATGGTGATGATTTGTGAAGGTGGGGGAATTGTGGGGATTTTCAAAGGTGGGGGGATGGTGGAGATTTCAGAAGGTGGGGGTGGTGGTGATGATTTCTAAAAGTGGGGGGTGACTGTGGTGGAGGCCTTCTCAGACCGGCGGTGGAGGAATAGTGGTTGCTGTGTGGATGATAGGAGGGTTCTGTGATGGAGGTGGTGATTTCCGATGGTGGGGGTCGATGGGGGTGGTGGGGATATCGGGTTAGGGCTCCAATCTCATAAAATGTGGAAAAGGAAAGAGAATGGAATAAGATAAAGAAGTGGGTGGAGTGATTTCCGATGGTGGGGGTGGAGTGGGTGGTGGTAGGTGGTGGCAATTTCAGGTTAGGTTAGGGCTTCTAATTCTCAGAGAATGGACGAGAAAGAAGAAAGGGGGAAATGGGGGGTAGACGATAGCATTAAAAACGTTGGTCCAAATGACGTTTTTAAGAAGATGTCGATTCCATTAGTGTTCTACATTAATAAATAGCTTTTTATCTTCACTTAAAAACGTCATTGTCAATGTCTTTCAGTGAAAAATATCAATTCAAGTGACGTCTGATAATTAAAAAGGTCAACTGAAAATTAGAATGACATTTTAAAAGGACATTTTAAAAGGGCATGGGTTTGAGAAAATAGTTTAAAAACTACCCTCTTTTGAGTATAAGGTTCAAAAACCCTATGGGTTAGGGTAAAACCTCAGATAAAACCGTGCAAAATGCATATAGACAGCAATTTGGACCACCTCATCATGAAGTGCAAAATATTCAAAGCAAAAGATGAGCGCTAATGCTGAAAGAGGCAGCTAAACAATGCTCAGGTCAAACCCTGATTACCAAAATAAGCAGAAAAGCTAGCGCTACGATAGGATACTATATAGAACCACCCATCTGACAAAACTAGAAGCCAAAATGCGACACAACACTGGAGACCATTTTCTATCTGACAAAAACTGGGGACAAAACACACAGCAATGAACCCCACTTACATCCGCGTGAATAACTTGTGCCTAATTCTATATGAAGCATAAGCATCAATGCAAGCATACTCAACCTGCTCGGCATCAAGAACTCTAGCCTCCCAATTACTCTGGCAAATATGTATAGGCTTCTGAATATAGAGCCCGACAACCTCATTAGCAAGATATTTCAGACCAGGTTTTCCAAAAAACATCCAAGGCCAACTTGCCATGGCCAATGCTTGAATGTCTGATGTTCTCGTGCAATGTAGTCCGTATTCATCTCTTAGCTTCAAAACATCATCCCCAACCTCAACTTCAACGAAAGTAACATTAGGGTCACTCAGAAAACTTTTGAGGGACTGGGGAATGTAGTCAATGTAAAACATTTGGAGTATGAGACACTTGGCGTCAACGCATAACTGTAAGGTGGCACTTCTGTTGCTCATAGATTGCACAATAGGAGGCTTCCATTCACAGTCAAGGCCTGCAATGATTTGCCGTCCATGGTAAGAACGTATTTGGTGAACCCAATCTTGCACCACAGAAGCCTTGTCAGTGGCTGTTGCTTCTATGGTAGAGTCATAGAATTGAACCATATATTTGGTAGCCATCTCTTTAGATCTTTGGCTCCCTCAGCCATGACCTTCAGGCTTTATATACAAGAATCCACCCATGGAAGCCCAAACGGTGCAATCACTTTGGAGAGCATACGGCTGTTGCCTTGACCTTTTTTGGGAATTTACATTGCTTTTAACCACTAGAAACAAGCAATAATAAATATTTGTCTGCTAAACAACAAAAATTGTAGCCATTTTGTTCAATTTATTCAACAAAACTACGATTTTTTTTTTTTGGAATTAGTATATATCTGGGGAATAATAGTCGATTTACAAGAATCCTGGACTCAATTAAGGTCAAGGAGTCGGAATGGACATCTGAACCTGGTCAGTTGGTCCTCTTAAGAGCAGGGTTTGTGCTTGACGGAGGGAAGTCTGTGCTCAACTCATCACTCTAATCAGTGATTCTTACGGACGAGAATCCAAAGTTTATAAGAACAGATTTTTTAGTAGCAAAGATGAATATACAAAAACATTTGAACGATGATAGCCATTCTGTGAGCATGGCAAACTTTGATATCACGAACACAATTTTAAAGAAATATGATTCAGAATCTGTCATTTGATGTGATCTTGTTATATAATAGGCCCGTTTAGAGCTAGTTTCTTTAGGGCAAAATAAAAGTTTAAAAAGTGAAATAAAAAAATGAGAGTTAAAAAAACTTTTAAAACTGTTTGAAGTATTTCCAAAAAATCAGTTTTTCCTTGAAAACTCTTAGATAAGTCTCATTTTTCAATTTTTTTTAGTGCTGATAAAAATTATTTTTGCTTCAAACGGATCAGAATAAAAATGCCCCCAACATAAATTGAAAAAAATAGATTTTTTATTTTTTATGCCAGACAATTAAGTGTGATCCTCGGTTCCCTGTCTTTCTCTGTGAAGATGATGTTAAGTATGCAATGGACTTCATCTGTATATTTTAAGGGTTGATTGTACCGGCTCGCATTTTTTACAATAATGCTACACAACTCAAATTTGCATCTCAAATCAATAAGAGTGATTGGAACAATGGGTCATAATAACTTTTTTTAACGGGATCCACTGATCCAACCATCCTTGTTGATTTAAGATACAAATTTGGTAAGTAAAACATTTCTATCTTAAATGTTTTAACAACTAAACAAATGCAAATTAAACAAAAACAAAAAACCAATCCTACATACATTGGACAATTGAGAAAAGGAACCAGAAAGATCAGTAAAATACATTAGCATTTGTTTCAAGATTCATTAAAATGCCCAAAATATGTGAATAAGGAAACAAATTAATGGGCAAATTATATAATACCAAAATCCTGAAACTATGAAGCCACTACATCTTAAGCAGCTCGTGCCCAATTCTATACAAAGCATAAGCATCAACACAGGCATACTCAATCAGCTCATCACCAAGATCCCTACATTCCCAATCACACTCAGAGCTGTTCTTGCGTTTCCGCGTGGAAAGCCCTGCCACTCCATATGCAAGAGCTTTTAAACCTGCAGGGTTTCGATGACAGCTTATCGGAAACCATATTTTTGCTAATGAACGAATATCAACCTTGTTGCGACAATTTATCCCATATTCTTTCTGTAGCTTCAACACATTGTAATAAACCTCAATTCCAAGAAACGTAATGTCAGGGTCGACTAACAAATTCCCAAGGGAAATGGGAATGTAGTCCAGGTAGAACAGTTGGACTATAAGACAGTTGGTCTCAACACATAGCTGTAAGGTTGCAATCTTGTTACTCATTGATCTGATGGGGTGAGATCTAAACTTACAGTCCAAGCCTACTATTATCTTTTGTCCATTGTGCTTGGATCGAATGCTCCGCACCCAATCATCGGCTATGGAACTGTGGTATGTGATTGTTGTTTCTATGATTCTGTCGCAGAACTGAACCAAGTGAGTGGTGGTCATCTCTCTCTCTCTCTCTCTCTCTCTCTGACATACACTGATACACACATAGACATGGAATGGAGGTATTCATCCTTGAAAGATGAAGGAGATGCATTCACCAGAACTGGAAGACGTATGAGCTATTGGTGTGAATGAATCATAAAAGTGACGTTTCGTTCAGGTTTTAGAACATACATGCATGCAATTAATTAAAGTTCACGATTATATAGGAATAAATGTGATGGTTCCCTCCAAAAGTGAACAATTTAATGCCTAAAATGCCACTTAATGGATAATAAAAATCCATTTTCGTCTTTCTTTCAAACAACCCCACATTTATGGCACAGTCCTGCTATGAAGAAGGGGGAAAGCGGAAAGGGCTTATACATCTCTCTCAGCACCCATTTTTTGGTTCAGCTCTCAGCACCCTTTCGAAAACCCAGATTCTGTGTCATTTGTAACTTTGTCTACGGACTTGGCCATGCATGCTTGCTACCTATTCGATGAAATGCCTCATAAGGGATTTGTATCTTGGAGAGGCACTTTAATTTTTTGATTCAACGAAGATTTCAGAATTCAACTTCCTATCGAGTTCAAGATTCCACTTTTAAACAGTGGACATTACAACTAGAAATTAATATCAAACATTGCAGCAACCAAAAAGCAGAGATATCAAAGCCCTCTAATGGCCTTCTCCCTCCGCCACCACCAAGGATTGCACCTCTACCACCACTCACAGCTGCACAACCTCTTCCAAAATTCAAAGCTGTATAATCACCCGTAGAAGTGTACGGCTCCTAGTGAAACCTATGTGAAGTTATCGTCACATCCGAAATATTTATATGAACTAAAACGAAAAGAACACCACTCACTAAATCTCAACGCGAAGGCAACCAAAGCACACCCGAGCCACTCTCAAAACTGACTTGCTAGCACTTCAGCCTCGCATTCAATGAGATTAGGCAGAAAGGTAAAATCCTCTGTCTGTTGATGATAGTTTAAAACGACAAGTAAATCACATGAAAAGGGACAAACCACAAGGAGACAATTCATAATTTGCCATACTCCTAACTATTCCGGCATCAGTAATACTACGCCGATCAAATTTTGTGATCAAATTAAAAGTTCAAATGATATGACAGCTAACTTGAACTTCTTTATTTGGTATCATGTTATTTGAGCTCCAATAAAAATTCTAAATAATATGTTGTCATGTTATTTTGGCTCTTAATTTAGTCCTAAAATTTGATCAGCGTAGAATTATTGTTCCGGCATATATGCTTTGCAAAAGGAATAAATATTGGATATAATGGCAAAACTACATCGTTAATAACACGTGGTATCACAATTTAATAATAAATCTACAAATGAGAAAAATTAAATCTCATTTGAGTGGTTAATAAATGACATGAGTGGTTACTATAATATATACATATATTTATTTGTTACGTTTTTATTAGATGGTATCATTACATAATAATAATAATGATGTAGTTACACCTAATATTTTTTTAAAAAAGGACGCCTCACCCAATCGTTACAATCAATACTCTTAACTTTCTGAAAATTATCTACGCCATACACAAGAAGCATGTCTCTGACCTTGACAGACCACGGCCCCAATTCCGCTGCAAATGTAAATTCTATTATATTTGGAAAGGTTTTATTTTCTTGAGATCAAGGATTCAAACTCTCCTCCTCAAAAAAAAAAATGTAAGCAATACACTACTTACAAATGCAAATAGAAATAAGAGTTGAATGCTATGTTTATACAGGAGGACCTCAACTCGAGTAGTCCAGCCTGTGTTAATTACCGATGCTATAGTTGGAAAATAGACTTCATGAAGAAGTCTTCTACAAATACGAATTCAAATGAATTTGTTTGGAACCTGGAAGGTTGCATCCGTCTACTTATATTACGATTTCCAAGGATAACCAAATTTCGAATTTGTCTACTTCGGAATAAGGTAGCAGAAATGGAGTCTTCACACCCCACCGCTGGCACACCAAACAACCCCCCCCCCCCCCCCCCCCAAAAAAAAATAAAATAACTACCACCAATTCCACGAATTTGTCTTATAGGAATTTTTTTTTTTTTTTTTTTTATCTAATTTAGTGATCTTGTCTTATAATATGGTAGATCCCAAAAAATGATAAAATCACCAATAATAAAGTACATTTAACATTGCACATACTCTTTCTCCACGTAATCTAGAAGAGGATTTTAGCTTATTCCAAAACTAGTCCTCTCTTATCTGAAAGGGTAATTTACAATTTATAACCCTAAGGTATGCACATAATTTTTATTTGATCCCTAAAATTTTAATTGAAGCAATTCTATCCTTACATGCAAATCTATTAATTTGTTCCGACAGAAAAAACGTCACAATACTTACCCACAAATGTATATTTATCAAAAAAATATATATATCTCACATATATCAATATTTATCTATCTATCTCACAATATCTCTCCATTTCTTACTCTATATCTTTTCTTTTTTTGAATTTGTTACCTTCTTTTTCTCAATATCAAATGAATAAAGTTTAGACCATACACAAGATATTTCACCAAATAAGTATAACTCTTCACCCAAGTAATGTGTTTGTCACGAAAGGTCATTTCATCATAATAAATTAGTAAATTTTAATGTAAGTGCTTAAATTAAGACTCTTAAAGGTTTGATTGTTACAATTGAGTGACCAAATAAAATTTAGTTTCATACTTTAAAGATATAAATTATAATTTATCCAAGGACCAAAATTTTATTTCAAAATTGTCAAACCATTTCCATTTTCATGAAGACCAAAACATATCAATAATAAAATTAAAATTTCAATATTTTAAAATGTTTCCTAATGTTTTAGCTTTGTTTACACCATTGTTTTAAAATGCTTCCTAGTGTTTCAGCTTTGTTTACACCATTGTTTTAAAATGATTCGAGGTATTTAAAAATATTCTCGCATATTTTAACCAATATTTCAGAATATTTTAAAATATTTCCAAAAAACATTTGCGTTTCCTAAGTGTCTGAAACAGTACACTAAAATAAAATTTTAATCCTTGAATTTACCAACTGAAACGCCGTACTTACTGACAATTTTTTCAAATATACCTGTTAATAAGCAGCATAAGAAATGATGCCCAATCAGCCATAATATCCTGTTTACAAACCTTGCCCAAGAAAAATTTCATTTGGACATCTTCTCAAATCTGAATCAGATATGCACCACCATCATTCAACCAACTACATAAAAAAAAAGGGAAAAATTGTACCAATCTTGCCCACACTACTCTCTCGGCACATAAAATGACATTGCAGACTCAATCATAATGACTATAGAAAAAAGAGTGTCTACCCTTTTTTCAGAATCGATAAAGAGATTATAAACTTCTGGCTTACCCTCCGTACTAAACCTGTTTAATTTTTTGTCGGGACAAGAACGGATGCAAAAAATGATGCACATCGATTCCTACCTTGATATCAAACAAAAACTCGATCAAAGTTGGTTCAGAACTTCAGGAAAGAGCTCAAATCATTTTACTTGTCACTTTCAAACACTAAACAGCTTAGTTAAGAAGTGAAAACCATGTCTCACTTGTCTACAATGATGATGTTCCGAAACATAACCACCAAACTTAAAAGGAACAACCTCACCCAACTATAAGGTTTATGCAAATGTGTCCTTCTGCACGGGCCAAAAGCACAAGTAACATACATACCTAGAATGGGGCTCCCCTGTGCATGCTTGTACCAAACCAAGAATTGCACCCTGAAAATTTCCGGAGTGGTAATTTAGGCTCATGCAGTACAAGGAAAAGAAAACCTGCAAAACCCGTAAATACAACTTCTGCATCTGGGAGAAACATCGTGGTGTGTTTTGCTGAAAAATGCATAAAGCACATCTAAATTTCCCAAATTCATTTTGGGATTGTATCCCGAGCAAGGCCCCCTTCAAGAGCCAATCTAATGAAGCCTGAAACTTACCCGATAACTTGGATGAAGAGATTACGGGAAATTCAATTCCTAAATAAAAGACAAAATTTAGATTTAATAGCTTGCGTGATGAGTAAGACAACTCACCAAACTTAACTCCAATGTTCTAACTTAGTATCGATTATAAGCTTTCCCAAAATCTTCATGTCTCTGACGCTGGAAGTCGCCATAAGTATCCTGAGGCCTTGAAGAAGGATAATTTTCCATGGGATTTGGATATCTTTCCCTAGAGTCCATTGGTAAACTGGATCCGGCATAGTGAGGATTGCCCACAGAGTTATCAAACTCGGGAAAACTGGGCTGTTTATAACCACCAAACACTGCAGTAGACATTTCCTGGCGCACCCGTTGTTGCCTCCTTTGGGTATTGAGTTGAAGAAACTCTTCCCATTGTTTTGCGTGCATTCCCCTTAGAATAGCCAGTTTCTTCATGTGATTCTCCCTTAACTCTCTCACAACCTTGGAAGTCATAAAACCATAAAAATTCCTTCTCAACACAACCAAGAGTTAAATGCACTGATGTACAAATTAAATTATGTTCTATCTTAACAAATAGGGCAATGGAAATGGCTGCACTGGGTTAAGCACCCAAGGAAGCTTAAAACAATTCTGGTGCATAGAAGGTGCTTAGAAGCCAGATATGATCGGAACGGGAAAACACAGAAAAATCAGAGAACAAATCTTCAATTGTCATGAATCATCTGGCAGTTACATTTCTCAAAATGCCAGGGCATTTCGAATTTGCCATCAAGTCATCAACCATCTGAACAAAAATATAACGAAAGACTGACACCGATTTACTAACCTCGCGATGTTTGTAATTCTCTTCATCTTCTTCCTTGTCTCGTATTCTTCCAAGATCCATTGCCTCCCTCTTATACTCCAACTCTAACTCCTCTAAAGTTTGTGGGAAGGCAGAATGGTCAAACTTACGGCCAGATTGAATGCCAGATCCTCGTCTCTCAGCATCCCATCCATCAGTCCTGTATACTCCCGCATTCTGACTATGACCATCATATGAATTGTATGAGTTGCCCCTGTAAGGGGGACGTGCTGGAGACTTTGAATGGCTTGAACGACCTCTAGCTCCATCATTACCATAAGCTTCACCAAAGGAAGTGTGTGTTAAGCACTTCGATTCAAGATAATGCTTGAACATAAGAACTTACCTCTTGCTGCAAACAAAATTATAAGCAACAGCCAACATTATTAAAAATATATACAAAACACAAATGAAACTAAACCAAAAGAATTAAAACAACATATGGGTAAAGTTTGTAGAAGCCTCAAAAACTACAAACCTATAGATGCCGTTAACATATCCTAAGCTGTCCCTACCTTGTGGGGAACTCCTTGATAGTTTTTGTAAATCCTCACGAACACGGTCTTCCACAATTTTCTCTTGTCTGGAAACTTTTTGTTGGAACTGAGATGCATTATAAGGAGTGGAATCATATCTCTGGGAATCAGAGCGTGCCAACCGAGAGCCAGCAGGGCTTCTTCGCTCAGGTGACCTGGATCTGGACATGTGAGAACTAGACGGACCCTTCTTTTCACCCTCCTCTTTGATTTTATGAACAGCATCCACGCCTTTTGCCAAAATCAACCTATCCTTGCCACTAACAATTATAAATTTCTCCTCTATTTTTATTTTGCAGCCAATATCCTTTTCAATCTTGTTTATCACTTTCTCCGTAAAAAGTGCTTTGACATGTTTATCTCTTGCAGGTACTCTCTCAAAGAAATCTTGAGACTTGCGACTTGCTCCAAGAGTAGACGGACAACCCTATGATTGTACCAAACAGCATATTATAGAACGCAAAATATAATTTGCTAGATAGACTAGAAAAACCTGGTCAGCTCCAGGGGGCATGGGTTGTCAAAAGACAAAACAGAAGAGGATATAAACAACAAATTTGTATGGATGTATGCTATAACCAAAATTCCTTCAGCATGCATATCCTGTTCATGCTGATAGAAAGATATTTATAACAATTATTGTCACTGAAAACAATCAATAATGTAACTGGAATTGTACGAGCGATATATTCAACAAATTCAACAATTTTCGAAGAACGTAGGTATCGATTGACAGTTGACAACCCTAAACAAGATTTGCTATACTTGCTGAGAAAGTAACATAGAATAGCAAACAAGAATCCCGTCCAAACGTTGTCAAAATCAACCCAATTAAAAACCCCTCCTCTCCCTGCAAAACCTCTCCCACCCCAACCCAAACCTAAAAAAATGATACAACCATTCTCTACCACCACCTCAACCACATTGCTGTTCCTCACTACACACACTAGTACCCACACCATGAATACCAAAAAACAGTGTATAACACAAAGCATTCCAGAAGTAAAACAAAAGATGGGTGGAAACGTATTAATACACTTAGAACACAATACTCAAAAAATGAAGACACTTAAAACTCAAGACAAGATCTTTTTAGGTGCTAACATAAACAAGTCCAAAGAATAACTACATTAGATTTCTTTCTTTACTAGGGAAAACCTAAGGGTGGGAGGAGGGAAAGAAGATTCTGCAACGCTAATACAAAAATACAAGAACTTATTTTGCAGAATATGTTAGATAAGCCCTCTATAACTACAAAAATCAACATCTGAAACATTAAATTTATCAATTAATCTTTTTACTGGCACATGAAAGCATAAGATTTCACTGAAGCATCGAGTGTTTTTAAATCAATGGAAGAGAACTTCAATTGTAAGGTTGAAGTGATGGACTAACAATCACGAGGTTGCAGGTTCGAAATTGAGGACAACCACCTTCTGAAGATAAAGCAAAGGTTAGGCACCTACCTACTTTACTTCTCCCCGGACTCTCGATTACCCGGAAGCAAATTACTTACTATCTCTACATTCTACAAAAAGGGGCACTTTCACTATAACAACTTTGGATGACTACTAGTCATACTTTCCAAATAGACACGACACTCAAAAAAAATAAGAACAGAAAAGAGGGAGAGGGGAAGTGGAGGTCATCCTCTCAGCCATGCAGAGACCTTCTAAAAAATTCTCCCTTTCAGCCATCAGAACCTGAATCCAAAGATCCAAAGGAGATCTGAAGGAAGCACCTAGATAATACAAGCAATGCCTCATAAAAACAAGAATAGAGCCAAAAGGTGCACAGCAGACCAAATCCCCTACACAAAAAACAAACGCATGAGAGTATAACTTTCTTCAAAGTGACATTCACTGAAAAATAACAACCCATTTTAGTAGCAACCTTTTACCACATAAAAAAAAACAATATTAATGAGTTTCAAGTTGTTGCCAACTATTTTCCGTAATTTTTCAATATCCGAGGTAAATTTTGGAGAACAGCTTATGTATGTCAATTCCTTACATACCCAAAAAAATACCATCATTATAGGGATACATATTGAAAGGTCATACCCCCAAACCCAAGATTAGGCAATATACGTGAAAAATGGATGGCAGACAGTAAGTAAAGATGCAACTTCAACCCTATTTTCTTATCTTACCTACTCTCAATATACAAAAATGTTAATTGTTCAACAATAAAAATTACACAAATACACATAGGCTTGATGATATTCACCTCACCAACGACAATAACTCCTAAACCAAGTCCAAATAAGCTATCAAAAAACAATCTGAACAAGGATCCAGGCCAGACCCTACAAACCACATAAACCCCTAGTGAAATTTTAAGGCAGGCATGAAGCCAAGTAGTAACACTCAACTCCTTGCTTGGCAACAAAATGCGGATGTATCCCTTCTCGCCTCCAAGTAGATACTGAAGAGCTTCTGAATATCACAACTTATACGAACAAACTTTGTGTTCACCTTTTCAAGCACTTATGCAGAAAAAATGAACATATGATATTCTGAGACCAATTGAGAAATGTTCAGAGAGAAACAAAAATACCTGAGTAAAATGGCCTGATTCCCCACATATTTTACAGATCATTTCTTCTTCTTTTCTTTTCTTCCAGTTCCTCTCAGTAGCTTTAGATTTAGCCTCCCAAACTTTAGCTTCTCGACTGGTAAAATCAGTTGGGACAGCATTAGGGTCACGAGGTTCCTCTTCCTCGTCAGAACCTGCATGGGATCTTTTGTTTGTTTTGACTGTGTCCTGTACATTGCTGGCATTAGATCTGGGAGGGCCAGTGTACTCTTTGTACAAATCTCTAAAGTCGTCATCAATATCTGAATCTTGTTCATTTGCCATCTCAAAACAGTCAACTAGATTGAACTCCTGCCCTATGAAAGATAACCGATGCACAATCACCCTCATTAAAGGGAAGCAAAACATAAACAGAAGGGAAATAAATAAAAAAACCACGAAAAATATAATCTAAAAGGTTGTATTATCAGTAAAAACAAAATCTATGTCTTTATGTTGCATGAATTCTTTATCTTATAACTAATCTTAGATCCATATTTAAGAGTTACAGAAGTATGAAAAAGCAATTACTAGAATCCTAAGGCCACATTGGACATACTTCACTACTACAAATAGTAATCAAAACCTTCAGGAGAGTACTTCAATAGATACAACTAAAAGTCAATGTGAACGACGAACTTACTGGGAAAAGAAGCATTACCATGAACAAAATAAAATATATATAGATCATATTGACATCATTCAAATAATAACCAACATCCCAAAAGAGGTTGCGCATGACAACCAAATGGATTATTATTTGTCTTTCATGGCATTCAAAACAAGTATGATTGGTCTAGCATCTGTTTATGCCTTTTAAAATGAGCCCTAGCCTAATTCAGTTCGGTTTCTTCCTTCATTCTTTCCTCCCCCCTCCCCCCTCCATCTCCAACACCTCCGATGCTTGTCAATACTGACGAAGTATCGTGTCATGGTCATTACTTTACCAGAGCAACAGAAACCTTAAAAATACCTGCCAAATCATGACTTCCTATAATGCATGGGAAATTAGCAAGTGCACACGACCAAAACCCCATTGCAAAACACAACAACAATTGCCATTGAAAATAATCTGTCTAATTGAAGGTTAATATTATCAATGGTAATACTTACAAAATCGAAAAATTCATAATTTCACTAAACAATGTAGCATGCAATTGTATGATGTTATATACAAAATGAAAAGATTTCACTTGTGCAATTAATTCTATGATCCTTACAGACATTTCTAAACCACCGTACTAAAAGTCATCAATATTTGTTTCTTTGCACTCAATGCATGAAAATAATCTCTGACAAGCTCATTATGCAACTGTTATTTTTGAATATGTCCTTCAATGCATGCATTATCCAAGAATCAGCACACAACCATTAGATCTGGATAAAGAAACCAACAAAACAATAAATCTGAGCCAAAAATACAAGCTCTGAAAGAGGCATCTAACTAGTGTTATGCTACCAAAATATAATCCTACGGCCTTTGAATGTCATGTTCTTGCAACTACTAATGTAGTGGAACCAGAATCTAAAATAAATCATATTCAATAGTAAACATAAATTCAATCCAACTATACACTCAATTTAAAACTCTCGTAGCAGCTACAATTAAGCATGTGCGTATGTGCGCCCGTGTATGCCGATTTCTAAAAGGTCCCGATACAGGGAAGGCTGCCGTATATACATACATGCCTAGGGTTTTGGTAAAAGCTGGCTCTTGACATTAACAGGGAAATAAAATGACAGATTCGATTCCAAACAAAAAAGTTAGTCCAGTCGTAACAAAATTTATTTCATCCCTTGATGGCAAACCAGTTTAAATCACATTAACAGCATTCATGACTGACTCAAACACTAGCCAATACGAGATAGTTGAACAAGAAGAAGAAGAAATAAAGGAATTCACCAGAAGAGGAGAGAGGGAGCGGCGGACACAGAGTGGGGAAAGTTGAACTATGACGGGCGGCTAGGGCTCGGTTGCCCTTTTGGATTTCGGTTTTCGTTTTGTCTTCTTACTTGTAAAATATCGACATGCCTCACTATGTCTAAAATCCGGAATATCACCCCCTATTATTTCTATATTCTCATCTTCCCCACCCTTTTTTTTTCAACGGTCAAGTTTAATTTGCGTGTATCTCAACTAATATCTCTTTTTTGATTAAAAGCTTAGGCAATTATTTATGTCGAGACTAAGATATTAATAAGAGATAAATTTTTCATGACCTGATTTTAAGAGATTATCAAAATTTAAATTTAAGTCGTCTAAGTTTATTTCACGTTTCATATGCTAAACTAATAAATTGGTATTTTTTGGTTGACTTGTGTTGTCAAGATAAAGAAAATAGATAACTACACTTGATGGACAATAATCAATTATATAATAAAGAAATCATTCCTATTTACACTAAAAGAAAGCACCAAAATTATTGTGTTCCGATTAATAGTCCCTTTCTTTATTATTGTACATTTTATGGATGAATTTGAAACAGTGCGAGCTTTGAAGCCTTGGGCCTAAATTGAGGGGAAAACACATGTGACTCTATTGTGTACTTTTTGGTTTAAATGGTTAAGGATTGGTAATAAATTTTAACATGTATGAGTATTTTTTTTTTTCAAAACCTATACAAAAAAGTTTTATCAACACCCAAATATAGAATTCTGAACAAAATTTTATAAATTAATAATTGCAAAAATATTTAACCTATAAATTATTTTCTTTGTGTCAAAACAAATATATGCTTTCTTTTTTAAAAAAAATACTTGTAGTCAAGTGGTCTGATAACTGATAGGAGAAATGTTTAAATCAATGTCAGAATTAATAATAATAAAAAAAAGTTATACATTGTAAGAAAGGGGATGACGATGACAGAAGGGGTGGGGAAAGGTTTGTTGCAAAGTGTGACGACAATATACCTTGGGCCAAGGATAGGAAGGAGAATATTGACATGGATGATTTGTCTATTTTTATTTTTATTAATATTTTTTGATTTTGACTAAACCCTACAAAATATAAATAGAGAGAAAAACTTTTAAGGGAATTACCATAAACTAACGTATGATAATTTTTTTTTATGAAACCATAAACTATTTATTATATATTTTGTTTAAAGTGTTAACGCCCCCCACTCATTTTCCGCTTGGTGTTTTATTGATCTTCAAGAAATCTCACGCCGTGGTCAAGGAATAAACATTTAAAATGGGTGCTCATCGTAATTTATCAAATTAAAAGGATCAGCATTAGCAATTTTTTTTGGCTACCTCGCCTGGTTCAGGGCTTCTCCTCTCCCTAATTCCGTTAAAAATCGTGTGGAGAATGGAGAGATTGACAAACGGAAAAAGAGAATCGCAAAAAGAGATCAATCGAGCTTCTGAGTACTTCCTTGCGACCTTATGCTGAGCTCTCTCGTCTCACTCACCTAATCACCACCTCAATAACTAGGTTTTGGGCTTTAGTTAGATGGATAGACCCAGAGACCGATATGGTGATTATGCGGAGTCCCATAACAACTCGCATTCAGCGACGTCGTGTTGGTCGGAAGACCGTCCGACACATTACGACCGAAACTTCGAGGATCACAGAAGCAATTTCCCCGGCGATGGCAACAACCATCATCACCGCCATAACCACCATCATCATTCGAACGACCCCCACCATCACTCGAGCGACCCCCACCATCACAGTTCCAACAACACACCGAATGACTCAATTGGAGGCGGCGGAGAGTGTGGTACCAGTCATTCTTTTCCTCTTTCTGGGCGGAAGAGACAGTTTTCTCACACCGGCCTAGGAACATCTCCTGGTAAACGATATTTTTTCCTCGTTGGATTCTTTATGTATCTCTCTCTGTCTCTACACTATATATACGTACATACATATATTTATCCATTGATTGTTCTGTAGCTTCGATGAATTCTTCGTTTTAGTTTTTTTATCTGAATATCTCATTGAAGTTTTTAGATATTATTGTTTCATTAGATTTTATTGATCGTGGCGGTTTTGTGAAACTTTATGTCGGGGCGGTCCCAAGGACAGTTACAGAGGAAGATGTAAGTTCTACCATTGAGACTCACAATGTGCATCTCAATTTCCAAAATGTATTTGCTTGAGTGTCCCTTCCAGCCATTTGTTCTGGGGATTTTTTCAATTTCCTTCTTTTTTGAGTGGGGGTGAGATATAGTGGTCATCCAAATAATATTTTTTATGCAGGTCAATTGATTAACATCTAGAATCAGTGAGCCTAAAAGTCCACGATGATACATATCTAAGAATATATTCATTTTGACATGCAAATGACAAAATTTTCATATCCTAACACACTTAATAGTGTTTGTCAATCATAATTTTCCTTATATCGGAGATGTGAGGAAGTTGTCTATAATATTGTCCCACGTTCGTTTGAATTTTGGCCTCTGGAACTTGTGAACACTGATTTATAAGATGAGCTTTAAAATTTGGCATATCTAGTATTCTTCCTGGTATCTATGTTTTAACCTTGTATTAGAAATAAAATAATTGCTTTGATGCTAGATTCGCTCTGTGTTTGGAGAACATGGAGATATCATTGAGGTTATCCTTCTCAAGGATAAAAGAACTGGTCAACAGCAAGGTATGTAGAAATGGCGTCACTACAAATTAATTTGAGTTACCAGCATATTTTCTCAAGTCTTTGCTGGGTGCTGCTGGGAACACCAGCCTCCTCATGTATTGTATTTGGTCATCTATTTGTAAACTGAAGAAGGTTGCATCAGAGATATGTACTTGAAAACTGATTTACTATTTTGAGACTTCGAAAGAAATAGGTCATACATTGTACTGCATACTGGCATCAGAGATATGTACTTGAAAACTGATTTACTATTTGGAGACTTCGAAAGAAATAGGTCATGTATTGTACTACATACTGCAGCGCTGGTCTCTTCTTTGACATGGTGGAGTCCATTGTCTTATAACTGTCACTCTCCATCCAATTGTTTATGCATTTGCAATTTCTGTAGATGGCGCATAAAATTATGCTCTAAAGAGATCGTAGACCACCATTCTCTGGATAATGTTGCGACTTTCTAGTATTTCTTCGTTCTCATTTGGTTTAAGTGGGGAACTTTTTTTATAATTTAATGTTTTTAATGTCCATGTTCAAAATTTAATCGTTAAATAACTGGAAGAGTTTCTAAGTGTCTTTGCTGATCAGTACCTTTTTTGACATGACTTATCCTATTGCTAAGTAGTTCATGACTATCTTATTGATACCCATGACTTTTTATATACATAGATGAATGTGTAAAATTAATCATGAACTAAGCAATGATATAATTTACATGGCCAATGGTCCTTTGAGGTAGTCTCATCCTGTCTTCCTGTAGTATTTTCTACCCAAACATGCTATGCAACACTTCGTATGTCATCATGCAACATATATATAGTATGCACACATTGATTTCTGCCAATCTGAAAACTATGAAAAGATAATCCAGCGGAATTTGAATTCTAAATATTTCGTATTTGCAGAATGTTGTTTTGTAAAATATGCGACGTTAGATGCCGCTGATCGAGCTATTGGAGCATTAAACTCTCAATATACTTTTCCTTGGGTTAGTTTCCTCATGGTAGAAACTTAAAAACAGCACCCCCTAAAAGAAGAAGAAGAATATGTGATAACTGTTGTGTTGTGTTGTGTATTTTTCTTTCAGGGAATGATGCCCATCAAAGTTAAATATGCCGACGGGGAGCGAGAACGCCTTGGTATTTGCCAAAGCAGTAGTGGCACAGGTCTGGTTTAATTAGTATGTTAGGTTTGCATTGAGTGCCACAGGCATAATTTCATCAGAAAATATATTAGTAGACTTTGCCTGTATAAATCTAGGTGAAAGCTGCTAGTTGCCTTTTTGATTTGTTGTGAAAAGTTGTAGGGTGAAGTATACCATTATGAAATGTGCAAACTATCCAAAATTGTTTTTATGGTGCCCTTGGTTCTATTACTTAGGTAGAGTTCTGGTGGCTTTAAGGGAAAGTAATTAGAATTAGAGAATGCACAGTAATTCTCATGGTAGTTGTGCTTTAAGTCACAGTTGAAGGCACTTATTGCTAGTATCCTTTTGGACCACCATCAATATCATCACAGCAAGAAATCAGTTTGTTTAAAATATTCTTATTTTAATCTTGAAAATGAAGAAAAATTTAACACAGTGGCTGCCATGTATGCCAAAATAAAGCTATTGCTGGATTCAATTCCGTGGTCCAAAATCCCGTATAGATATGAAAATGGAAAAAGAATCAAATGTTTAAGGTTCATTGTGGTTATAGACGTACAGCTACAGCACAATCTCACTGGTAACATTTGAGAAATAATTTAAGGAATTGAGTTTTTAAGAACATATTGATCTATGAAGGGGAAAATTCTTACAGCTATACAAACTACAAAGACAATATGGATAATTGGTGATTATCTAATCTTAAAATGAACTCCAAATTGTGATGAGAAATTTATTAATCACGCTGTTTGTCCCTCCAGATTATCTATGATTTATAGATGGAAAGATTGAATTCCCTCTGATGTACTGATTTTCTTTTCTTTTTTTTTTCTACATTAACAATGGTCTTCTGAAATTTTAGTTGCATGCTTCAAGGGAAAAACATAGAGTTTTGCATTTGCTGGCTATGTTCCTGCGAAATGTTTCTGAAACATTGCTCACTTGATTTGTTGATATAACATGGCGTATTAATTTTCAATAAGCTAGCAGACTTTGTTCTCATCCCTGTTCATTGCTGATGCTCTTTTTTCTGACTTATTATTTGTCCTTTTTATTTGTGACAGGGAACATCGGCGCACATGTATACAAACTATATGTTGGTTGCCTGAACAAACAAGCTTCGAGAAGAGAAGTTGAAGAAGTATGGTGCACACTGTTCCCTTTCAAATACTTCAACTTATCACAATTTAAACACACTATTGTTCCTTGTGTTATGATTATGTGAACCAAAGAGTAACATAGATGTGGTGTGGACAGGCTTGGTGCTGCTTAAACATGAGACTGCTTTCTTTAATGCACTTTTACGTTAGAGGCTTTTACTTACTGAAAAGGATTATTGCCCCATTCAGATCGGCGCGGCAATGAGTAACAGGACAGATGCTATAAATAAAAGTGTAGGATTACAAATTTTTTTGTATCATTGTGATTGGTGGTGAAAAACTACTGTTACTTTTGGTTGTATGACTTAGTCATATGTGAGGTCGAATATTTTTTGAATGATGGACGTGAGACCTGCTGCATGTCAGTAAATGGCACATTGTATGGAGTGATTGCTGGATAATGTCATCTCTTCCTCCCAAATGTTGGAGCTCTTTGCTTGTTTATGTTATTCAAATGGTCATAAGACAAATGCCTGTTTTAAGTATTTTTTTATGTGGTGATTCATTTGTTCTGTTATCTTACTTTTTGAGCCTGCTGTCAGATGTTTTCCCCTTATGGTCTTGTTGAAGATGTCTACATTGTGCGTGATGAATGGAAGCAAAACCGTGGTGAGTCCATTACTCTATAGTTATTCTTTTATTGAAGAAAATAATAGAAAACAACCTCTCGTTGCCCTGCATTTTGACCACATTATGTGGATTTCACTGTAGAGATCTTCAGTTTTCAGATCAACTCTATTCATTCTTCTACTGGGTAATTGTTCTTTCTGGTCAGGGATGCTTCAAGGTTTATTGAGAAAATTAAGAATATTAATTTAGAACATGGTTTTAGCCTATGAAGCATGGATACTTCAACAAGGATAAAGTATTCATATCCAATTAGTATTGGATATGGATGTGCCTCAGCTTCGGCCAGACACGTGTTGAATACTTATTTTTTAATTTTGGATACGTTTGGGGTACACCGAGCATACGCGGCCTATACTTTCAGGAGACAACAAGGGTACTCTTCAATATGCGGCCTATATGTTCAAGATACACTGAGATACTTCAGGGCTAAATATATCACTTTTTTTCTTTAAAATAGGCTATTGAAGTGAATAATTGAACTAAAGACAATAAATGCTTTGCAAAACAAAAATATGGGAGTCAATTCAAGAGAAGATATAATTTTGATCTCAAAATAGTTGTCCTATTCGGTATTTTATTTGTTGAACCAAACCCTCTTATATCATGTCGTTAGTCTCACATTAAAGATTTTATCCAAGTAAAAGCAAGAGACCAATTTTAATACCTCATTACAATTTCATATATATTTGATACATTATATGAGTTGCTCATTGGAATAACTACATAATAAAACAATTTCCATTATTGTTTGCTCAATTAAGATCCTATGAATTTCCATTATCTATTCTATTGCAATGTACAGCAGGTTTTTTTAACATTAATATCATTTCTTTTCTATTATACGCCTATGAATCATCAATGTTTAATCTGATAACATAGTACATGCCATTGTTTTCTCTCGTTTTGGGGATTGCATCTATTGTCATCTAGCTTGATGATGCCAGCACCCTTCTGTAGTGTAAAAGTAAATTTAGGGGTTCTTGTTACACTCATTGTGATTCTTTAGTTCCAGATTACCTTGTTAATTGATATTTATCTTATATGAACATCCATACTGCTTTCCAGGGTGTGCATTTGTTCAATTCTCTCATAGAGATATGGCCGTTGCTGCAATCAATGCACTACATGGAACTTTCATGATGGAAGTAAGATCTTATACTCTGATATATGTAGACATATATGTCTCTATATGTAAACGCAACTTTGTTGTTACCACCTTTTTTAGTAACAATTGTTAGTAGTTGGATATATATACTTATGAGTATTTGTATACACACACACACGAGTTTTTCTGATGTCACTTTGAAGAATATTCACTTCCTTATTATATTGCATGTCATTTAGGGTTGTGATCAGCCATTGATTGTTCGCTTTGCGGATCCCAAGAAGCCCAGGGCAGGAGAGTCAAGGTTTGCAATCCCATTGAGAATTCTTAGTTTATTATATTTATGACTGTTGTGAGAATTGTAATTCTATGTGTAATGCAGCACTATATATTACCTTCGCAGGGTGGAGGGGCCCACTCTTCTATTGAGCCCACCCCACACTGTCTTTTCAGCTTATGTTTGTTAATCATATGGAAAAAAAATGGATAAAAAAATAAAACATGAACTTAAATACTGGTTTCCTGCATTGATTGTTGACATAATTTTTCAAGAATGACTTAGGAGCTCTCAAGTTTTAGTTCTTCCGCCCTTCATGCTTTTTCATTGGCTTTTTACATCAGTTAGATGTTAGACAAAATTATCAGTTCTCTCTCTCTCTATAGGGGCCATTCAAAATTTGGCGCTCCAGGATTTGGTCCCTGTCTTCAAGACTCAATTGTTAGGTCTGAAATTGTGGCTCCACCCCTCTTTCCCCTTTTAATTCTCTTATATTATTTTCTCTTTTTCTAAGTTGTTCTTCTGGGGTTTACATGTTTCAGGTCAGCAGCATCTCACAGTGACCCCGAGGCTGGGCAGACACTGCATAATGATTTGCATCCACCAAGTCCAAAGCAGGTAGTATCCTTTTCCCAAGTTAGTAATCTTATCTCTGGATAGACTTGATACCCATTTCTTTTGAACTTAAACAGTATTAGGATATAGTACACAACTCTGTGTACAACTTCAGAGCAGTATGTGAATACACTACCCATGTTTCAACTTGATGCATCATGTACACACATATATGGCAACTTGGTCCTCATGCCAGACTTTTAGCTAATATCTTGCAAGCCATCGGTAAATATACTTATTGATTCACAACTCACACCATAATTGCTTAATATGGTGGAAATTCCCAGATTTTGTTTTCTGTCATAATCCAGTTAAATTGACTCGTGACATAGTTAAGGGAGAAACCGTAATTTTTTTTTTCTCCTGATATATATTCAAACAATGTACTTAAAGTGTAGAAAACTAAGGTATATGTTTCCCCATCGGGGTTTAAGTTAGCAATATACCTTACTAGCTTAATTCAACCATGTTCATGGTGGGCTATGCAAGTTACCGGTGCCACTGAAGCATTTCTCTTCTGAAACATGATTTTCCATCTGCATTACAGCAGGATCAATGCTAACCCAATTACTTTGCTTGACAGTGTTCTTTTATTTATTCATTCGGTACTTATCCACTTCACAATTCCAATCTTTCTCTGCAACAATTTCATAATTTAATTCCTGCACTTGCAACATTCACTGCAATTTCTCTACTGCCCAACTCATTAATCATAGTTGCTGACATATTTCCCAGGCATCTGCAGCACAACTAATTCTTGCTGCCTATTTTTTTTATGGGGGCGGCATTGTGGGGTTTGTGTGGAAGGGTGTTGTGGCCAGCTCCTCTTTAGCCAAGCTTGTGCATCATTATACTCGTTGAAACCTGAATAATTGTATGTTAGGGTAAAGGAAAAGAAAGAGAAGCAGAAGAAAGAAAGAAAAAGAGTATGAAACAATATTGTATGTAGGGTCATGTGTTGCCAACACCCCATCACCTATTTATATTAAATTGATATTGAAGACAATTACAATATTAGGAAAGTAGAACATAATAGGAAAGTAGAACAATAGGAAAGTGACATAGACATAGTAGGGAAGAAGAACAATTGCAAGTTACTTTTCTGTTTCTGAGCTTCATGGCTTCAGCCAATCTCCAAAAGCCACAAACCAAAAGCTGTTCTTCCAATCACAAACCAACTGCTGATGTCTTGGTGATAGTGTCACTAGAAAATGGCTTCTGCCACTGAGGCATTTATTTCCACAGTTGTCTAGTCAGATGCCGTATTAACAGGAATGGAATTCATAGGAGAAGAACCAAGTCGTCATACACAGTTCCTAAGCTTTAGAAGTAGTCAATTATATTCATTTACTTATTCAGACTTACAAGGAGGAGCTAGGTTCCGAGGCTGCACAAAAGCAGGTGCCTTGGTGGCTGGTTTTACTTCTTTTTAGCATTTTAGTATGGAATCCTGGGCACCCACTTCCCAGGAAGGATAACAATTAGCTCAAGTATTTATGAGGTTGATTCACATGCATAGACAGAACGATGATGTTTTGAGCTTCCTTGCCAGTGAACGTTAGGGTGATGTTATTTACACTTTCCCTCTTCTCTAATAAGATGCGCATGCATCTTCAATGATTGGAGTAGTTCATCCGGTAATTTCTCAACTCTTGCAAAGAGGGATATCTCTCAAGTATCTCAAAAGCACAAACAGAAAACAACAAAAAAATTGTCTCATTATTTAGTGTATGGTATTGGCAACTTGTGACATACACAATTTGCATTTTCTTCTTGATCTAGAGCGAGCTGGCACCTTCTGAAATTTTTAGTTATTTTCAATGTTTATGTTATCCTGCAGTCTCCACGCATCAGAAGCAAACCTCATATAGTTTCAAGCAATTTTACTGCATCGGAGCAAGTTTTGCCTTCTGGTCCTCCAGTGGCCATAAGTGCTCAGACAGCAGATCTTCCGGACTGCGATTGGAGTGAACATATTTGTCCCGATGGATATAATTACTACTATAATTGTGTAACATGTGAGAGCAGGGTAAGGTTTTTGTTTTCAATAGAATGTTTTAAACTCATCTTTAGTGTTTTACCCACTAAAAAGGTTATAAGTATCTGGAAATATGACAAATAGTGGGAAAAGCCTGAGGAGTATGCCCTTCATGAACAACTACTACAAAAGCAGCAGCAGCAACATCCTTGTCAACACCTTCACTCCCTACCACACCAACAGGATCTTCCTACCCCACATGTTTCTGAAATGCAACCGGTGCAAAGTCAAGCACACCTGTCCCATCAGCAACTCCAACAACACTCCTATTCTACACCAGTGAGTTATCTTTTAAACGGGATTCTTATATTTTTTGAAATGTTGTTTTATAGTGTATCAGGGTTCTGGTGAGGGTCATGAACGAGGTGCATAATTAATGAATGGTGTACTCATATGGCGTGTGTGATATAGTTAGATAGAATATATGTGGCTTTATTATTTATATGAATGCCATCAAGAGCTAGTGTTTCAGGAGAGTGACTTGAGTCCTGCACCACTCAGGTAACTTGCAACTAATATATGCCTACCCAAAAGAAAACACAAGCTGGTCTTATTGCTCAAGTATTCGGATCCTGCTTTAGACTTTGGATAAAAGCATCTATCAATTTGCATTCAGCTAAACTTACATTTATGGATGTAAATCATAGTTATTAGTATCATATGATACACGATACGTATTGTACGATACGTCACGATACACCTGAAAAACGATACGTATCGTGTCTCTATATCGTTTTTTGACTGTATGGTATGCTACACGATACGTGCTATATACAATACGATACGTCCGATACGTATGATACATGAAAATTTTATTTTTTTATTTTATTTTTGTTTTTTTATGGCTAAAATAATATCTTTTCACCCCGGACTTATTTTTAAATCACTAGTCAGTCAAATGACGTCGTTTCAATAGTTATGGTTTAAAAAAAAATAAAGTCTGTTGTTAATATTGTTCAATTGAATTCAAATTTTTTTATTAATATTAAGGTTGTTCAAGTAAGTTTGAATTAGAGGTATTTATATTTTGATATTATTGAACTATGTTGAGAACTTGAATAGCTGGTGGAAAATTAATAAAATGTTATGTTATTACGAGTTTATGATTTTTTTATAAAGGTATGTATAGATTTTATTAATAATTATTTAAAATTGCACATATCTTATGATACACGATACGATATGATACGACACAATACACTATTTTTTAAAATTGATACACCTTCCGATACACAATTTGACAACTATGATGGATATAAATTAGAAATTTCTATATATTGTTCCTTAAGAGGTAGAGTTCAAGATAACCAAGCACCATGTCTGTCACTGCTATTACAGTTTGTGATTGTTGTTTGTATAAAATTTCATCTGTTCATAGAGTGTTTGGGTTTACTACAATTCCAATAAAATGGTGTATGTATGCTTCGGCCTACAGATTTGCAGTTTCGATTTTCGGGTTCTCCTAGTTCAGATTTGAAACATGGATGAATTGTAGTGTAATTGCAGGATAATTGGGTAGCTTTAGTTTTTGAGATCTGCTATTAGAACTCGTAACTTCCTCTCAAGACTGGCATTACCTTTTACTTCACATTTCTCTTGGTTCAGCATTCCTTGGACCTGGCATAGCCTGGTATCCTGTTTGTAATGATCTATATATTTTGTTAGGTTGGGAGCGTGAATTTAATATCAAAGTTGAGGCAAAGCCCTGTTGTTTGACCATGTTAATGTCTAGTATTTGGTTCTGTAATTCAAGTGGTGCCTTATCCCTTGATCTAAAGAATTTAAGAGAAGAGACAATATTTTCACAAACAAAGCTTGCCATATGATTCTCCCAGTGGCATTTGGTTACTTTCCCCTTTCCCATGGTTCACAAACTCGAAGGACATTGCGAGCTTCCAGTAGCATACATGGATGATATGTTAAGCAAGTGATGGATCTGGCAATTTAAACTAAGCAAATGAAGTATATATTATTTGATGATACGTACCTAGTAGGCAGAGTGCTGTTTAGTTCAGCAGGGGAATCAGTATATTGGATTTGATATTCTTTTGTTTCAATCAGATGGTATGTTAAGCATGCTAGTGTTGCATCTTTCTATCAGGGAACAATATATCGGGCGTCATTTTCTATTTATTTCAGTTTACCATGTCGTTGATATGGTTTTTTTCAGGAACATGATCGCATGCATTTACAGGCAACCACAAGCTCAGTGATTCCTCCAGCTTGTGTCTGAGAGGTACTGGTTTTAAAGCTTTTTTGTTCAGTTTACAATTGACGGCAAACAACCAGAGGGGTTTGGCTGATCATTAGGGCTATTTTGAAGCAGGTAAATGTTCTGCGCATCCGTTCTTCTGCCTATGAACTTTTTATCCTCATCAATCTGTGCTCAGGTACTAGGTTTGATCAACATGGATCTGAGATACGTTGCAGTGATGCCAGTCAAAGCCTCCTTTTCCTCACATGTGGACCAGCCATGAAAAGCTAATGAAATTGTACTTTTTATTAGCAATAATTCCTATATATTTCAACTTAAAGAAAGTGAGAAAACTGGGAATATTAGAAGTGAAAGTGCTTACTGTTGTTTCATGACTTATTTTGCCGAGAAATGCATAATGAATGGGTTACTTGCCTGAGCTATTTTTCTTGACAGCTCTTGCACTAAAAAAGGAGAGCTGGGAGAAGTGCATTTTGTCTTCATACCCTTGCTGGATCGCTGGTTAAGAAGCTACAGAAATGGTACATTACTCCCTTCATCCCCCCTGAGGAGGTTCCTGCTACGTGATTGTTTAGTTTGGTTATACCATAAGTGATCATTGAAACTTACAGCGACTTTCCTGGGAGTGATTCATATTTAAGGAATTACTGGGGGCGATGCTGTGTTGAAATTGCACTCTTGTATGATAGGAGCTAATGAATGGATCGAGGTTTTTATCCTTTTTCAGCTGAACTTCCTTCTTATAGCATGAAGAAGAAGTATGAATGACCAATTATTCACACGGTGCATTGTATAAGATTGAGAGTATGAGGTTTTAATTTCTCTCAATTATATCAGATGTCGAGCCAATACATCATATATAAATCAGTATTTTATTAACATACGGGAAATTCTATGGTACCGGGAAAAAAATTTGGTCTTGTATTTTTTATTATAATTTTTTAGAGTAAGGTTACATATTTGAATGGAGAAGTTATAATTGTTAAAGGGAAGATCATGGTTAATCAAGTACACCTATAATTGATCGTAGGCTTCCAATAGAATATTTTAACTTCTCTTTTATGAGTTATAAGTTTATTTGAAAGTTATAACATAATCTTAAAAAATTATAATTTCGGCATTGATTCTTAACCTTTAATAATCAATTATGTCTTTTAAATATAATAACTTACTGTTTTAAAAAATTAGAACTTAACTTAAAAAAATCACCGGTAGTACGTTAACCTTTTTCTTAATATACATTAGAGATGATCTATTATTGAAAAAAATGGAATCTTAGTCTGGATAATATATATACTAATGTGCTGAATTCACGCAATAAATAGTGTACCAGCTTTCACTCCACATCAAAAACAAGTCGTGTAAGTTACAGATACGTACTTTATTTTTATTTTTATTTTTTCCCACGTGCGGTTTTGTCTTTATTAGTATTTTACATGTTACCATTCAATGAATCCAAAAGCCCACTACCGCATCGCACGCAATTGAAGAAGAATAATGGGAGCAGCAATAATTCAAGAGGATAAAAGTAGGTCAGTAGTCGTTAAAAAGCCATTCTTGTTTTCTGTTGCACCTCCATGCATTACTTCAACATCTCACATTTACTATCCTCAAACATTTACGCAACATTGATTTCGCTTCAGAAAGGTTATTTGAACTTAAAATGTAGAATTGTCATTACATATATAGTAAATTTGATAAATATTGAAACTCATAATAAAATCAATGATAGTAATTAATCAAAATTTATATAATAAGTTTGCATTTTAAGTTTACGTAACAATGCTTATCTCTCTGTACTGGATGAACAACTTGGGTTTCTTTATTCAGAGGAAGAGAAAAAGGTGGAGTGGCTATATCCAAATTGCTCCATGTTGAACCAAGATTAAGGTATTAGGAAAAATTATAAAATAAATCTCAAGAAATACTAAAGTGATAAAATATAGACAAAGTGCAAAATCAGACACCGAATTCGATTCTTAATAATTTTTTAGAGTTAGGTCATAACTCATAACCGTAATTCTAACATGAATGACATGTCTTTGATCGAATTAAAGAGAAAATTGATCGAAATACGTTTTGAGACACCCTGACCGTTCAACTAAAAAATAATATACAAAATAAATATTTATCTAGTTGTCCATCATGTGGAGTCCTGCTCGCTCACATTTGTGAAAGCAGTGATATTAACGCTCATTCCTACTGCAACAAAACAATTTAAAAAAAAAAAAAAAAAAGGATAAATGAGACTGTGCAGAATTAAAAGGGCAAAAAAAAATCAAAAACTGTACCACAGATTCAAAACGCCTACGATGGTTTGACTCCAAAAGGGATCAAAAGCCCAAGTGAAAGTGGCAATATTAGGGTTGGCATAATTAGAAAAAAAAAAAAGAGCGGTTGAGCAAGGGGCATCAACACCAGTCAGATTTCAGAAGTAGGATTACATAGCCGTAATGGGGTTTTCAAGTTTCAACAACCAAACCACCCTTTTTCTCCTAAGTACAACTAAGTGCATTACCTGTAGTTAGGGCTCCATCTACTCTTCCTTTTTCATGTTTGAGGTCACAACATCTTGAAGAAGTCCATGGTCTCTTAGCAAAGCAGAAGATGGAGTGTACAAACCCCTCTCCTTCAGATATGCTGAAGGAATTGTGGAAGTCATAGTCATATTCATATTCATATAGCCACAATTCATGGGTCCCAAGCTGTTGAACTGTGGTTGATAAGACAAGGTCATTTGCACGGGCAGAGAAAAGGCCGCGGCTGCGTCGGCAGATATTACGGAACCGGCGGGGCTTGGCCGAGCCATCACCGGGCTGGGATGGTTGTGTTGGCCTTCGTACGTAGTCACAACTATGCTTGGATCACTCAAAGATCGTTCCACTCTCTTCTTCACTATACATGAAGCGCTAGTGCAACGATAGTAACTCCTGAAACCCTTAACAAATCAGCTTTGACTTTAATCCATATTTAAACAAATTAATAGCCGCTACCATGAAACAAATGGAACTAAATGAGTCAACACTATGTGGCCTATGCAAACCCTTCAAAGATCTGCTTGACCTTTGTTTAACAGAGAGAGAAAAAAAAGGGGGGGATTAGAGGATTAGAGTATTAGACCAAGTCAGTGAAAGCAGCATACATTATACATGGGAGAATGCAAACCAATCGTATTCCAAACTGAGTTGGATCCAGAAACTGAACAAATATACCTGAAAACGAATACATGGTTTAACTTCAAGTCTAAATTACCTAGGAAAAGAGCTGTTTTTCACTGCTTTTTGGCCGTACTTTCTCCATCTGTACCCGTCCTCCAGATGATCAACCTCGCTCTTTGTTATGAATGCAAATCTTGGCTCTCTTTGACGCTTCTGACTCGTTTTCTTGGTTTTCAACCTAAACCCACAACCCAAATAACAAAGACCTTAAATCAGCAATTTTCCAAGATTAGATCAACTAAAACACAAAACCCGCCTTTTCTTGTGGTGTTCCCTTCACGAGGTACTTGAAAAGCAGTAAATCAAAAGCAAGAAAATCACAAGAAGTACATACAGTGTTTTGGTCTTCTGCTGTCCTTCTTCTTCAACTGCTTTAGTGATCTGTTCATCAACCAGTGCACCGCTTGATGCCGACGACATAGACGAAGAGTTGGGTGTCGTGGGCTGCTTCAAGTCCTCAGATGACTTAAAAGTCTGAGTCTGATCTGGGGCTTCTGTAGATGCTATGGGAACTTCCAAGATATCAAACAACGACGGACAAAAGTCTTGACTTCCCAGTAACTCCATGAATCCCAATGAGCTCTTTTCACCATCATTCAAGAAATTAAACAAGCCAGTATTGTGATTGTTTGGTGGAAAACAATCCAAAAATGGTGAAGACCAGATCGGATTTTCAACCTTTACTGCCTTTTCCTCCATGAGCGATCAGAAGTGCAGATTCTTCATCTAAACTTTTATGTCGTGTTAGATAGATAAAGTGAGTGACAAAGTGCACGAGAGAGAGATAAAAGTGAATTTACTTGAGTGTATATAAGATGAGGTATGAACACAAAGAAGAGATTTGGGTTTGGGGAGACTGTAGGTTTTGAGTTTTTCAGGTTGGCCACAAAGATTGACCGGCGATGGCCGGTCCAACCCCAGATTGTACGGAACACAACATAGTGGCAGTGGGCATTGAATGCGAGGTTGCTTGTTGGTCGACGCATTCATACGTTAGTTTTGACCCGTAAACGGGTTGTTGTGAACGCGTTTGGCATACACGTGAGTTGATTGCGGCATAAAAGCTTGATATATACGTCGCTCGTGTGCATGCTAAGTCTATCCTTCAAACAGATATCTCTTATTTGGCTTTATTTATTTATTTTTAATACTTCTTCAATTCCTTTTTAGTTTTTGGTATATTAATTTTTATTTCTATATACTATTATATTTTTTAAAATATTATTGCCCAAATAAAAAATAAACTAATCTTATCATTGCTTTCAAGCTCTTCCTTAAAAATGGTCTTTCACTAAACATGCCATGGCAATGGCTTCTGATGACGTATATCAGCGCGAGTGAGTTTAAGGTGAGAGTAATGTGAGATGAGCGTGGATCAGAGCTACGAGACTCGTGTATGATGTTACCATAAAATATTCAGGAGATTAAGGGGATGCACACAGTGAAAATATAGTAGTTCACCGGCTCTGGAGCTCGGCTAGTCCACTCTTCAATGGAGATTCTTGTTCCCTTTGTTTTATTCACGTGATTACAAAGTTGTTATGGCTCCCTATTGTCACTAGGGTTCCCCCCCCCCTTGTTAGGAGGTGTTATCTTGCATTTATAGTGTCATTCCCCACTAAGTGGGATCCTGGCTGAGATTCTAGTCATTACTTTGTGGGGTTCTCCCTAATTCTAGAAGAAGATCTTGGCTGGTTGAGAGTAGGTGCCTTGATTTTAGTTTCTTAACGTTTTAGGAACCTCTCGTGATTATCCAGTTGTTGTCTCGGTTGTTATTGCCCTTGTTTATCTCGAAGGAACCTCCAGCTCTACTTTTTCGAGTTCTGTTTGTCTAGTCTGACCTCTTGGGCTTAGCTGACCTTCTGAGCTGGCACTTGAGATTTATTTTGAGGTATTATTAGTTGCCCCCCCAGCCCTTGGCCCAAGCGAGCTTGGGCATGGGCTTAGCTGTTTTTACCTTGGACCAGACCTGCGCGCTAGCTGACCTTAGTTTGCATGTGAGATGCACGTGGGATGGGCTTTTCGACGGTTGCAGCAATCATGGCTCCCTTGGTTCCCGCGCACGCATCATCCTATGTCTTTCAAGCTTTAAATGCTCAAACGACTAAAAAAAACCGTACAAGACCACCGTTCATCTTATACATTGTTCACCTTTGTCTCCGGCTCTTTTTCTCTGTGATTTCTAGGCTTTCCTCCACGCAATTCCCTTATTCTCTGCTCTAGACTGTGCTTTCTGGGTTCGACTTGAAGTCCTCCTTTGTTCCTCTCCTCCAATTTTGTTCTTTGGCTGCTGTTTATGGCTCTCTTCCCCTGTCTAGGTACGCTTCCTTCTGCCCTTTTCTCTTTCTCTTGTCTTTCCTCACTCTGGATCCCTTGACTTCGAGGTGGCCATTATTTTTCTGAATTTTTCGGTTCTTTTTCTTTTGAAATCACGATCGTTGCCTATTTTCTCTTCCCCGCATTGTGGATTGGAACTCCATTGTGCAAATTCTTATTGTTAGGAGGTACAGTGCTGACCCTAGGATTATCAGGGGGTGTTTAGTTAGTATCCCTCCTTTTTATCATTCTTTCGACTTGCCTTTTTCTTTGCCAATCATGTCGGCCTCCTCTAGAGTAACTCCTTCCTATGTTTCCCTCTAGGCGATAGATCTGCCGAAAGAGATTCTGATTTAGGGGATGTAGGTGACGAGATTGACAACTTTCCTGGTGTAGATTCTATCGAGGTAGAGGTGAAAATCGAGGAGGCCCCCTTCACCTCTTCTCCTATACTTGATAGACCTGATAAGGGCAAGGGCAAAGTAAGTGGTGTGGAAGTCATCATTTCAGGCATAGGGACTACCTTTAGGAACGCTGAACTTGTAGGTCCCAGCGGCCTTACCCCTTCTGACCTGAGGTTTCTCAGTGCTCGTTTTCCTTTTCCCCCAGGGGTTCAGCCCTGGAGTCCTGATAAGTACACCACATATGTTCACCATGTCCATAAGAATGTCTGTTTCTTCCTGACAACTTTTGATAACGGACTTCGCTTCCCTATTTATCCCTTTATCAAAGGTGTCCTTCAACACTTCAATGTCTGTCATGTCCAACTCTCTCCCAACTTCTGGGGTGTTCTTGTGGGTTTACTAGTCTTTTTTAAGGACTATAAGCTTGGGGTCCCTACTATTTCCTTACTTATGGAGCTGTTTAATGTTATGCAGACTTCCTCTGATGATTTCCTGTATATCTCCATGAGGACTAAGGCCCAACAGATCAACTCTAACCTCTCAAGCTCCCATAAGGGCTGGAAGAAATAATTTTTCTTTGTAGGCGGTACATAGTGGGAGTTAAACTCAGAGGATAAAACTGATACCCTCCTCATCCCTACATAGTGGGCTGCCCCTGATAATTTAGGTATGTTTCTGCCCAAACCGTATTTAATCCAAGTCTGGCTGCTTTGTTAACTTATTTCTTATTTTTCTTGGTTTTCTAAATATTCGACCTGAGCTCAGCACTGAAGAGGAGCGAGTATTGCGAAAATTGAAAAAGTGTAAACCAGAGAAATATTCTGAGCTCATCCAACCTTGGGCTCTCGTAGAACACGGGTTCTGCCTTCCTGAGGTGAGGGTTGAAGCTCCCTTTTCACTTTCCGTTGCTGGCCCCATCCCGCTTTTCGTCGAAGATATATCAGGTAACACTTTTTCTTTGTACCCTCTCTCATCTTTTCTTTGCCTAAGGGCGAGGCTTAGTTATTCTTAGGTCCCTCAAGTTCATCCTCAATGGAGCCCACTACTGTTGAACTCAGGGCTAAATTTTCCCAAATGAAGAATATCAAGGGCAGCAACAAGAGCAGCAGCAAGAGTAGCACCAAACGCAAGTCAGGACTCAGCTCTGCTGATAGCTCCACTCCTCCTGCCAAGGTGCCAAGAACAGGCATGTCACTCACTCCCTCTGCTCCAGCTATCCTAGACTTCTCTTTCCAAAGTGTTTTTCCTGCTACTCTAAGTGTTGTTGCGTCAGGACAGACATCCTCCTCTGCTTCTGAGGTCGAGAGAGCTGTGGAGACGACCTCTCGAATCTTAGCCTCTCTTAATCTGCCTGCTACACCAATCAATCCTCCCCTTCTTGTGGGTTCCAAGGCTGTGAAGGAGGAGCTCCTTAAAGTAAGCAAAAATGAGCGCTTCTTTCTTGATAACCCCGACCTCGCTGCAGGGGCCCTCTCCTCTATTCTTCCCAATGCTGATATAAAAAGGGTCTTTTCACTGTCTCTTGAGGATTCAATAAGCTCTGTTCTTCACGGATTAACTACGGTAAGTTCTTGCTCACATTTATGACCTCTTCTTCTTTTTTTTTTTTTTGAACTTTTCTAACTTTTGTCTGTTTTCCTCTTGCCCCAAGTCTGCTATCCATGCCAAGAGCTTGATAAACAGGGTCCTGTCTACGGAGAATTCTGTCAAAATGGTGAGGGCTTATGAAGTTAAGGTTGCCGAGTTGACTTTTGAAAATGATGATCTGCGAGCTTAGCTACAAGAGCTACAAGACAAAGTGGGGAAACAGGTTTCCACCATTGAGGGCTTAGAAGTCGCGAAGGCCAAAGTTGAGGAAGGGGAGAAAAAGGCTAGGGAAGCCTGGGCCAAGGCTAGCCAGGAGGCTTCTGCTGCTCAGAGCTCTTTTGCAAGTTTAACCAAAGATTTTGTTGCCCTATTTGATGCTAATGACGCCCTTTGCAGCGAGTTTGAAGAGCTAAATGCTGCTATATCTGTAAAGGACAAAGACATTGTCAAGCTGCAGGATGATGTTGCAACCAAATGGGTCTCTGGGTGGCTTACTTTCCAAGGAAAAGCTGAGGAGACCTACCCTGGCCTGAATTTTGACTTTGATGTTCCCAACGATGAAGACACAGAGGTGGCTGAAGCAGAAGGTGAAAGTGAGCCCCCAACCTCTTCAGACGTCCCTGCTGCCGAGCTTCCCTCCTCTGTTGACCTTGCCACTGAGGCTTCAGTTCTCCCACCTTCAGCAGAGGCCCCAAATTCAGAAGTTTCCCTCGTTGGATCTTCTCCAAATTCTGTTGATTTGCTCGTCACTTCTGCTGAGCTTCCAACTTCTGAACCTGCTTCTGTCCCAGCACCGGCAACTGACCAATAGAACTCTGGCCTTATTCCCCCCTCAGAAACTCAGGATGTAGAACAAGTTTTTTTTTTTTTTGTGTAGCTTTGAGCTAATTATCTCAGAATTGTAACATTTTGAAACGGAATTTGAAACGAAAATGTCAAAATTGTAACATTTTGTGTTCAATTTACAACTTATGACTCTTCTTTCCCTTCGCTTTCCAACTTGTTGCTTTATTCTATCATTTATCAAATATAAATTTTTAACTAGTTGCTTTATTCTATCATTTATCAAATATGATATTCCTCAACTTCTCCCCCTCTTGCTTCAAAGGGTTGTTCAGAACTCTTTGAAGCAAAGAAGTTAGGAATAACTGCTGATGTGCTGAGCTGAGCTTCTAGCTTCTGAACATGCTTCTGCCCCAACTCCAGAAACTGACCACCAGAATTCTGGCCTCACTTCATCCTCAAAAACTTAGGACATAAAACAAGTCTTCTCTCTTTTTTTATATTAGAGTGTAACCTCACATATGCAACTCTTCTCAACTTTTTCTCTCCCCCCTTTTGCTTCAAATAGGTCATTCAAACCTTTTGAAGCAAACGATTGGAAAGTTTGCACGGTTAGTCTAGCATATACAATAGGGGTCTAGTTTTTTGCTGTTTGAAAAATAAGACAATAAGTACCTAAAGTCTTACCCTTAATGGGGGGCTCCCATATGCTGACCTGCATAGCTGACCTTAACAGACAAATAGGATCATGGGTCAAACTGTTGCCTTGGTGTGGTAGATCCAAAGGTCAGGATTTATCATATTGGAAAGAAGTAGACTTTTTTCTCCTGTCCCAAGGTGAGGGTTCATCTTTTCCATGCGCAGCAGACTGACAAATTACTGACTTATGCTATGGTTGAACAACCATCGAGCTCTACGCAGCTCAGGGTAAGGATTCATCCTTTTTACATGCAGTAGACTGGCTAGGTGCTGACTTGTTGCCAGGGCTAAATAACCACCGACCCGGTTTGAGGGGTCCCTTTGGCAAGCCTTAGGGGATATGTGCATGTGTATTCATTGGTCAGGTTCTCTTCCTTGTTTTACGAGTTCAACCGTTCTGATGAAGCGAGGTGGAGAGCATATTATCATGTTTTGTCCTCTTGTGCTAATGTTCCGAGCTTTGGGGCTATCATGTACCATTAGCAAGGTGACAACCTGGAAGAGCATGCCTAGATGCAGCTACTTGTGTGCATTGATTTCCTCACCTCAGACTCGCTGAACTTTTGAATTGCGAGGGTCTGTTTTGACCTTTCTTTGGTGTTCTGGACCCCTCTTTGGAGGTCTGCTTGTTTTGTCCTGGGGTGTTGTTGATGTCCACCTTTGATGCATTGCCCTCTTACCAAAAAGGTTTATGCTTTTTAATTTGGAAACCTAGAGACCCACCGACTTAAGATTTCGTGTACTCAACAACTTCTTAAAAATTGGGGGTCTTCAAAGAATTTTTATAAGTACTGACTATTACTTTCCTCCGAATATCCCTTTGTTATTCTTGAGGGCTTAACGCCTTCTATTTCCTTCTCTTCTCTTTTTCGCTTGAAGCCACTATGTCTGCCCTTTTTTTGCTCTATTTCAAGAGCGAACCTCCTTTGGGGTTGAGTGGATGTAGCATACTCGCTACTTTGTTCCCTCAGTGGTGACGTCCTCTGATTTAGAAAAGATAAGGAAAAAATTCTTTCTTGATTTGGAGTTACCTCTATGTGCTCCAAGCTCCGGTAAACTCTGTAATTACCTTCCTCCTAGGGAGATGTGCTTCTTTGAAGCAACTTTGGAGTTAGGTCTGCGCCTTCCCATTCACCCTTCTATTGGATTTATTTTGGCCTATATTGGCTTGTGTCTCTCTCGTCTTTCACCCATGGAATGGGCTGTCATGACCAGTTTCTTCCTCTTTTGGCGTCTATGAGATAATGGTGAGTTTCCTACGGTTGCAGAATTTCTTTACTATTTTGACCTTGAGGAGGATGAAGTTTCATGCTTCGTCCGCTTTCGGTGGAGAGACTTCAGGCTACATCGCTTAGTGTTTGATCTCCCCTCTCCTCCTTCGGGATGGGCCCAGCGCTTCTTCTTTGCTTCTAGTGACTCGTAGAGGTCTTCCGAGGTGGGCACTAGGGAGTGTAGAGTCCCTCGGTCGAGGAAGTTCTATTCTTACCCAAGTGAGAGTGACGAGGCTCTCTCTCTTGGGATCAAATTTTTATGATATTATTTGCTTATCTTGTTTTTTTGGTGTAGATGTGTTCCTGACCTGAACTTGCTTGAATTGATGAGGATAGAACTAATGACCCATGCTGAGCCCATGTCCTTTTCTGAGCTCATGACATCAGACAATCTGTTCTTGTTTAGTGCTATTATGGCTTAACAAGACTTTCCTTTTTTTCCTGAACCCGACTTTTTTTCTTCAGAATCTGATAAAAGCGAAAACATTGGAGCCCCTTCGAAGAGGCGCAAGAGAGATGGTTCTTCCTCCCCTACCTCAGACTCTGGCCTGGGGGAAGTTCTGTTATCCACTACTGGGCAAAAGCTGATAGATCTTCTGTCATTAGCTGAGAAAGAAAGGGATGAGCTGAAAGAGGAGAACCTTCGTCTGAAGGAGAGGATAACTGAGTTGGAGAGACGACTAGAAATTTTGCTTTGATTGTACCCTTGTAACTGCTGACATTCTGGAAACCTCAATTTTCCCATATTTGCTGCACATTATGAACGATTTGTGATTTGAAATAGTCTTTTATTTTGTAATCTCTGATGCCTCTAAGCTCCATGACTCTTTTGATGAATTCATCGCGAACCCTATGGTTCTTACCATGAACCAATGAGTTCTTCGTTCTTGTTATGAATTAGTAAGTTCATCCCGAGCTCTTGAGCTTTTTTTACGAACCGATAAGTTCATCGTGAGCTTAGGGTTTTCTTTACGAATAAGTGAGTTCTCCATGAGCTCCAGGGCTCTTTCTATGAACTGACGAGTTCATCGTGAGCTCTAAGGCTCTTTTTATGAACTAATGAGTTCATCGTGAGCTCTAAGGCTCTTTTTATGAACTAATGAGTTCATCGTGAGCTCTAAAGCTCTTTTTGTGAACTGATGAGTTCATTGTGAGCTTTAAAGCTCTTTCGAGTTCATCATGAGCTCTAAGGCTCTTTTTATGAACTAATGAGTTCATCGTGAGCTTCAGGACTCTTTTTATGAACAGGTGAGTTCATTGTGAGCTCTAAGGCTCTTTTTATGAACTGACGAGTTCATCGTGAGCTCTAAGACTCTCTTTATGAATAGGTAAGTTCATCGTGAACTCTAAGGCTCTTTTTATGAACTGACGAATTCATCGTGAGCTCTAAGGCTTTTTTTTTTTTTTGCGTGCTCATAAGGATAGATGAATCACAGACTTGCTACTTTTTTAACAATGGTTCATAATACAAGATAAGCTTACTGAAAAAATTTCCTAAGATGTTCTGCATTTCATGAATGGGGCAGGACTTTCCCTTCTTCCGTTTGTAACTCATAATTTTTCGGTCTAATTACTCGAAAGATTATGTGTGGACCTTCCCAGTTAGGCCCCAGTTTCTCATGAGTGGGATCATTTCTTGTCAGCAGAAGCTTCCTCAGCACCAGATCTTCAATCTTGAAACTCCTATGCTAGACCTTCCTGTTGTAGTACCTTGTTGTTTTCCTTTGGTAGTTCTTTATGTTGTTCAGTGCTGCCTCCCTTTTTTCTTCCAACAAATCCAAACTTACCATAAGGGAATTATCATTGTTTTCCTCATTTGCTAATTCTATTCTAAGTGAAGGGAGCCCAACTTAAACAAGCGCCACTGTCTCAGAACCGAAAGTCAAAACAAATGAAGTCTCTTGTGTTGCCGACCTAGTGGTTGTCCTATAAGCCCATAGTACTTCTGGGAAGTATTCTACCCACCTGCCCTTTAGATTTTTCAACTTGGTCTTCAGGGCGGACTTTATAGTCCGGATGGTGACTTCTGCTTGTCCATTAGACTGAGGATGAACTGGAGCAGAAAAGTAATTCCTTATTCCGAGCTAGGCACAAAAGTTTTTGAACTTTGGGTTGTCGAACTGCTTGCCATTATATGACACAATTGCTCTAGGGATCCCAAATTGGCAGATTATGGATTTCCAAGTAAAATTTTGAACCTTTTATTCTGTAATAGTTGCTAAGGGCTCTACCTCTACCCACTTGGTAAAATAATCCACCCCTACAATGGTGAACTTGCATTGTCCTACACTAGTGGGAAGAGACCCTTGTATATCTAGACCCCACTGTTGGAATGACCAAGGCCTTATCACTGAGGTCAGGAACTCTGATGGGCAGTGAGGGATGTTGGCATGAATCTGGCAAGTCTTGCATTTCCTGACCAGGTCTGTTGCGTCCTTGAGCAAAGTGGGCCAATAATAGCCCTGCCTTAGAGTCTTTCCAGCCAAAGCCCATGCTCTAATATGATTGCCACAGACTCCCCCGTAGATTTCTCTAAGTATGTAGTTGGCATCTTCATCTCCCACACATTTGAGGAGTGGAGTTGAAAAACCACGCTTATACAAGCTTTCCTTCAGAATGAAGAATCTAGCTGACTTGGTTCTCAGCTTTGCTGCCTCCTTGGGGTCTTCTGGCAGGGCTCCATTTTGGAGATACTCTAAGATGGGGTCCATCCAACTTGGTGGATTCTGTATAGGGAGCACTTCTTCATCTTCAAGGCTAACAGATGGTTCCGTCAGATGCTCCACGGGGAGCAGCCTATCCATATTTTCTTGTGAAGCTATTGCCAACCTTGCCAAAACATCTGCTCTCAAATTTTTAGTTCTAAAGACATGTTTGATCTTTACTTGCACAAATTTCTTGATCAATTCTTGCACCTTTCTAAGATAAAGGGTCATCTTCTAACCCTTAGCCTCGTAAGCACCCTCTATCTATTTCACCATGAGTTTTGAGTCACTGCAGATCTCTAGTTGCTCGACTTCCATTGAATGGGCTAAGCTGAGCCCTGCTATGACTGCCTCATACTCGGCTTCGTTGTTTGAAGCTTTGAATCCAAATATCAGTGCGTATTCAACATCTATCTCATCGGGGGAAGTCAAAATCAAACCAGCTCCACTGCCCTGAGCATTGACAGCTCCATCTACTGAAAGTTTTTACGTGGGGAGGTTAGGTACTAACTGCGGTGTCTCTGTAGGTATCCTAGTTATGAATTCTGCAATGAAATCTGTCAATATCTGCCCCTTAATGGTTGTCCTTGACTTGTACCTGATGTCAAACTCACTAAGTTCAATGGCCCATTTAACCAGCCTCCCCGAAGATTCTGGCTTGTGCAGCACCTGCTTCATAGGTTGATCTATTGGGATTTCGATAGTGTGAGCCTAGAAGTAGGGTCTAAGTCTCATGGCGGTTCTCACTAAGGCTAAAATGAGTTTTTCTATTTTAGGATATCTTTCTTCTGCCCCCCTCAGAGCTCTGCTACAGTAATAAACTGGTTGCTGAGCTCTGTCCTTCTCCCTTACTAGCGTTGCGCTGGTTGAGAACTCTGAGACTGACAGGTAAAGGGTAAGTACTTCTCCTTCTAACGGACTTACCAAGACAGGTGGGGAGCTCAAGTATTCTTTTAACGCTTTGAAGGCTTCTTCACACCGAGCATCCTATTGAAAGGCTTTCTTTAAGACTTGAAAGAAAGGCTGACACTTGTCGCTTGATCTGAAAATGAAGCGACTCAGGGCAGCTATTCTCCTGGTTAAACGCTGTATTTTTCTCGTGTTAGAGGGAGACTGTATATCCAATACTGTTTTTACCTTTTTTGGGTTAGCCTCTATCCCTCTGCTATTAACTGTGAAGCCCAAAATTTTCCTGCTGACACCCCAAAGGCACACTTAGCTGGGTTGAGCTTCATCTTGTATTCTCTCAGGACCTAAAATGACTCTGCTAGGTGCCCAATGTGGAGCTCTGCCTTCAATGACTTGACCAGCATGTGGTCAATATAGACCTCCATGGAGGTCCCAATCTATTTCTGAAACATCTTATTCACTAGGCGCTGGTAAGTGGCTCCTATATTTTTTAACCCGAAAGGTATCACTTGATAGCAGTATGTCCCTTGCTCAGTTATAAATGAGGTCTTCTCTTAGTCACTGGGATCCATCCTGATCTGATTGTACCCAGAGAAGGCATCTATGAAACTAAGGAGCTCATGTCTCGTAGTGGCATCTACAATCAAATATATCCGAGATAAAGGAAAACTATCTTTCGGACAAGCACGATTGAGGTCTGTAAAGTCAATGCAAAGACGTCATTTGTCGTTTGTCTTCTTGACTAGAACTACATTGGCTAGCCAGACTGGGTAATCCACTTCTCGAATGACTTCCGCGTAAAGGAGCTTGCTGACCTCTTCGTTGATGGCTTTTTGACGCTTCGGGGTAAAGCTTCTCATCTTCTGCTTAACGGGGCTTATAGGTTAGATTCACGCTGAGCTTGTGAATGATGACAGAGGGATCAATCCCTTTCATGTCCTCTTACTTCCATGCAAAAACTTCTTTGTTCCTTTTCAGGAATTGGATGAGGAGATCCTTGATCTCCTTGCTCAGCTTGGATCCAACATAAACAAGATGCTCTGGCTCTTCATCAATTTGAACAGGTTCCAGTTCTTTTGATGGTGTTGGCTTGGTCTCGAGTTTATCCCTCATGTCAAGCTCATCTAATTGGATGCTCTCAACCTTCTTATTTTTCATGGATGCCATGTAACATTCCCGTGCTACACGTTGGTCTCCTCGGACCACTCCAACTCCGTTTTCTGTTAAAAACTTCACTACAAGGTGATAGGCAGAGGGAATAGCCCTTATAGAATTGAGCAAGGGTCTTCTAAGAAGCATATTATATGCTGAAAGTGCATCAACCACTAGAAATTTTATAGTTGTTGTAGTCTGACCGGGTGGGTCACCTAAGGTCAAGATGAGTTGGATTGACCCCAAGAGCAACACCCTTTCTCTTAAGAATCCCAATAGGTGGGCACTTACTGGTTCAAGTTTTTTCCTTCCTATATCCATTTTGTCGAAAGCAGTAGCAAAAATGATGTCTGTCGAGCTGCCATTGTCAATCAAAGCACGATGGACAGTCCTATTGGCCACCACAACTTTTACCACCAAAGGGCCATCATGGGGATGTTGGCAGCCCTCCAGATCTGAATCTGAGAAAGTGATAGCCGTGTCTAAGCGTGGAGACTTAGACATAGTATATACTTCGGGAGCTTCTGTGGCTTTGATTTTTTGCAAGTGGGCATTTCTGGCAGAGCTGGACCATCCTCCTCTGGTAAATCCTCCAGATATCACTCTGATCTCCCCCATAGGTTGTTGGTGTGGCTCTGGTACCTGACGCTAAGGGGGTGGAGGTGGGAGAGCTTGGTTTTGATTATCGTTGGCCACATAGCGTTGCAGTTGCCTTCGCTGGATTAAAAATTCTATTTTCTTCTTCAATGGGATACAGTCATCGGTGTGATGACCATGGTCTCTGTGGAAGTCACAATACTTCGTAGGATCCCTTTTGGCTGGGTTTGCTTTTATCCAAGGTGGCCACCTTAAGAACTTCTCATTTTGCACCTCATACAGTATCAGAGACACTGTAGCAATCAGAGGGGTGAGCTGCCGGGGTGCATACCTTGGTTGTAGCTCTGGTTGTGGAGGGCCGAGGCGATCCTTGACATTTTCTCTTCTCTTCAGGGAACACTCTCTGTCTCTTCTTGGAGACCTGCCTCGTTCTCTTTGCTTTTTGGGACTTTGTTTTCTCTTCTTTTTTTCCTTCCCTTTCTCCTTTCTCGACGATGAGCTCCCGACCTTGGAGAAGAGCGCTTCCTCACCATTTATGTACTTTTCTGCTTTGGCAAGCACCTCCGCCATACTAACCTGGGGGTTCTTTGAAATGAAAAATATCAGATCTTTTGACTAAACTCCCAGACCTACTATGAAGGTTGTAATAGCAAATTTTTCTTTTGAGACATCCACCTTCAAGGATTCTAAGTTGAACCGTTGGACATAAGACGTAGGTTCTCATCAGGTCCCTGTTTCACATTTAACAAATGGTAGCTCGATTTCCTATAGGTCCAAGCTCCGATGAAGTGGGACATAAACGAGATTGACAGCTCTTTAAAAGAGGAAATCGAGGCTGGGGGGAGTCTGTGGAAACATGCTAAGGCTGAGCCCTTCAGGGTGATAGCAAGACCCTGCATCTCATTGGATCTTGATATCCATACAACTCCATTTGGTTCTTGTAGGTATTGAGGTGGTCCACGGGATCTTTTGTCCCATCGAAAGCATCCACCTACGACATTCTGAATTTAGGTGGGAGAAGGAAGTGTAACACCCCAGCAGTGAATGGGGATTCAGATTGCTGCACCAAGACATCCATAGTAACTGGGGCCTTGCTCTTCACTGTCTCCTTCATCTGGCTGAGCTCTTGCTGGATGTCTTTGAAATGTTGTTCCTAGTGGTGTTCTCTTCTCTCCTGTTGATAAGGGAAGAAGTCACTCCCCTCCCCTTTCTTATACTAGCTTTGCACTTCCTCGTTGTGACCATTCCTAGGGGGTAGGCGAGGTTCTTGCCCCAAGGCTTGACTATTCTCTCACACCTCATTAACTTTTCTGAGGGGGTCAAGATGCGGTTGCTCCCTTGGTGGTGGGTTATTCTGGCCTCCTTGGCCCGGTCGCGCCTCCTGTGGGCGTTGTAAGAGCTTCAAGAGCTCTTCATTTTATTTTATCATATGTTCATTCACAAGACGAAGGGCCTCCATCTCATTATTCATGGGAAGGCCCCCCATGGGGGGATCTGCTTCTTGAGCGTTTTTGGGTTACCTGTTATTTGCAGCTTCCTGTTGATCTTGCATCCGTAGAAGATTGGTCTGACATCGGCTCATGTTTCGCGTGGATACCATCAGTCACTAGAAAATCAGTTTTATTTGTAACAGGAACAATCGTTCCCACAAACGGCGCCAAACTAATGACGTATATCAACGCATATGAGTTTAAGGTGAGAGTAATGTGAGATGAACGTGGATCAGAGCTACGAGGCTCATGTATGATGCTACCATAAAATATTCAGGGGATAAAGGGGATGCACACAGTGAAAATATAGTGGTTCACCAACTCAGGAGCTCGGCTAGTCCACTCTTCAATAAAGGTTCTTGCTCCTTTTGTTTTATTCACGGTGATTACAAAGTTGTTATGGCTCCCTATTGTCACTAGGGTTCCCCCCCTTGTTAGGAGGTGTTATCTTGCATTTATAGTGTCATTCCCTACTAAGTGGGATTCTGGCCGAGATTCTAGCCCTTATTTTGTGAGGTTCTCCCTAATTCTAGGAGAAGATCTTGGCTGGTTGAGATTAGGTGTCTTGATTTTAGCTTCCTAAAGCTTTAAGAACCTCTCGTGATTATCCAGCTGTTGTCTTGGTTGTTATTGTCCTTACTTATCTCGAAGGAACCCCAACTCTACTTTTTCGAGTTCTGTTTGTCTAGTGTGACCTCTTTAGCTGAGCTGACCTTCTAAGCTGGCACTTGGGATTTATTTTGAGGTATCATCAGTTTCCAGTCCAAGTCACTCAGCCTTCTCCATGGACCAATACCTTTTTGTGAAAAAAGAGCAAATATTCAGCTAATTAATCTTAATTGACAACCACTACTAAATGAGCAATTTACCACTCAAAAGATCGAATGGATAATTTTTTTTCTATTGACAATCAAACGTATTATCCCTCATGACGTTATTTTGAAGTTTTCATTCGTCGTAAAATATTTGATTTGAACCATAATTATTGACTTGAGATAACCGAGTCCGTCACTACAAAACCACTTAAGATAAATTAGATATTCAACCTATCTAACAATATCAAATTCCCAGAATAATAATTTTTATTTGAACAAAAAAGGTGTTTTATGTATAAGAGTTAGATATTGATCGACCAACAAATTTTTGACCAAAAGACCTTTTTTATAAGGATTTCTTATATCGCTTTTCAATACGGTATTTTTACCTTTTATCTAATAAAAAGGTACATTTAAAATTATTTTGCTATATTATATGTAATTAATAAATAGTTATATATTCCCAAAATCAAAATTAAATTTTGATACGGTTACCATAACCTTGTCCTTTACATGAACAGGTAAGAATAATAATGTCCATAATCAACATTTTGGGCAAAATCAGAAACGAAGATTTCTTATGACAATTTAATCAAAATTAAAGCTTTGCAGCTCTATTTCGTGAAGCGAACTGGGCCACGATGCTCGGGCCCGGTCGCTGTCGGTGGATCCCACACCTGTGCTAAATGTTTATCCTCAATCTTCGAAGCAACCCCCAAATCCTCCAACATTGTTTACGTGTCTGATCTAACGGCTCTAGTTGATTGCATAACGTCAGGATCACCCCCTATTATTGCTGTGTTTTATCTTATTATTAGTATCAGTATAAGGAAAGCACGATACCATAGAGAGTGATTTTGAGAAAAATGTTAATGATTATTAGATGAGTATATTTAAAATCATCAGATAGACTAATTAAAGTCTGTCTTGTTTTATATTTTGACTAAGTATAACCTATGTTTGAAGATACAATACAATATAAATAGTTTTGAGAGAATTTTAGTGATCGTTGGATGCGTCTATTTGAGACTATCAGATTGACTTATTGAAATCTGTCTTATTTTATATTATAGATATAATATAATCTTTTATGCTATAATAAATAATATTTAGATATAATATGAAAATATTATATTAATTATAAATTTAAAGTAGTAAATTAAGGTAAATAACAAATAAAAAATTATATGTTACATTCTTCTTTTTTAGTATTATGGTAAGGGATCTAAACTAGTTTATGTTCACTTCAATTAATTTTTTTTCGATTAATTAAAGACAAATCATTCATATCGAGAATATAAAACTCATGAAAAATAAATATTGCATAATCTGATTTTAAAAAAATTATCAAATTTTGAAACTCAAAATTTTTGAGTTTACAATTCATCCTTCTGTCGTGTTGGCATTTTATAAAGGTTATACCTATAATTAGCCTTGTCTAGAGGAGTAGTAGGTGCAATTTATAAAAGAAATATCAAAATTCGGAACTGTTTGACTTGGTTGCACCAAGGATATGTTCGGGGAGATCAAAAAGAGACAATAAAATTATACAGTAATGTATTAAAAATATAAATGTTTCCTTATTACATTTTCCTTATGTAAGTAAGAGTAACGGTTTACAACTTCTGCCGCTTGCAACTTAATTGGTGACCCAGTCTAATACCGGCCAACTTTTAAAAGATCGAGGATAGACAAGCTTAAAGGAAAAAACTTGGTCTAATTTGTTGACATAATAATATGATTTCAGTAGAATCATTTGATTAACACCAAATTTTAATGTTTAATGGGCCCTACAATTAATCCAAAATTTATAATAAATTAAGTCAACAAATTAGACCAGTAAATTAGATCTCAATAGTCTGCTCCTTTTAAAAGAAGCTATTCTCGAGGCCATGGCCCAATTGTTGGGCTCAAGTAAGAGAACTTTGGAATTATCTCACAGCCCACAATTATCTCATCACTTTTGGATTTCGGCCATTAATTTCTAAGTGTTACAATTACGATTATTTTAAGAAAAAATTGAAATTTTTATTTTTAATTTTATTTTAATAAATGATACAACAGAATATAAATTTTAATTCTAAAATTTAAAATATTTGATATTTTATTTTTGATTGAAATATTTTTTGTATAAGTATAATATTTTAAATTTAAAGAGTTTAAATAATATATATTTACAAACTTCAGAGAATTTAGATATAATTTATTAACGTATATATTTACAGCATGGATCTAAGTGTAATGCACGTACAAAATTTAGGAGATTTGTGTGTAATATTTTAAATGTTAGGAGGTCTAAGTAATTAAGTGACAAATTTCAGAGAGCCTAGGTGTAATTCTCTCAAAATTATATGTTAAATTCTTCTTTTTTTTTTTCTTTTTTTAGTATTATAGTTAGAGATTTGAGCTAGTTTATGTTTAACTCAATTAATTTTCTTTCCGATTAGTCAAAGACAGATTATTCATATCGAGACTATAAAACTTATGAAAAATAAATTTCACCTGATCTGATTTTAAATAAATTGTTAAATTTCAAACTCAGAATTTTGAGTTTACAATTCATCAATCTGTCGTGTTCTCTTGGCCTTTTAAAAATATAAAAGTTATACCTATAATTAGCCTTGTTTAGAGGAGTTGTAGGTGCAATTTACAAAAGAAAGGGTAAATTATATTCACATTCCCTAACATTTAGTTTTATTACATGAACACCCCTTCACATTTCAAAAATTAAACCGAGACTCCACTAGTTAGACGGAGTTATATTTCTTAATAAAAAGATTATTTTAGCCCTCTCTTTAATACAAACTCAAACTCAAACTCCAAGCCCTATCCCTAACCCCAATCCCTAAGTCCTATCCCAAACCATAATCTTTGTCGTCCTATTCACCAGGGATTTCTCTCTCTCTCTCGGAGAAGAACCAATTCGAAATCATCAGACTTCTCTCTGTCTCTCTCAGCCTATCTATCTCTGTGTGTGTATATATATATGTACACACATCGCCCCCTCCCCACAACATGTTATCCCACCCAGCTGCCGCCACCACCATTCCAAACCCACTACTCCCAATCCCTTAAATCATAATTATTATGAGAAATAGTTAATACAAATCTATTATATTGAGTAACTTAAAATATTTTTTAAATCATAATTATTATGAGAATTGGTGGGTTTGAATTATGAGTTTAAACTTTTTTGAATAGATAGGTATTAGTACAATTAGGAAATTAAAAATTAATTGTTAAAATAAATGAGGGATAAATTTCTAGTGTAAGAAAAATATATATTTAAATTCTCAAATTTAATTTTAGAGGTTATTTTTGGTATTCTAAAAATTATTATTGATGACACCAGTTTTGACTGTTAACTGTTCTAACGTCTATTAGTTGGAGGGAATGTGACTATTACAAATTATAAATGTCAAGAGAGATTGATGATATTTTTAAAATATGAGGGGGTGTTTATATAATAAAATTAAATATTAGGGAGTGTGAGCGATATTTACTCTAAGAGAAATACCAAAATTCGGAAGTGTTTGACTTGGTTGCCCCAAGGATACGTTTGGGGAGCTCAAAAAGAGACAATAAAATTACACAGTAATGTATTAAAAATATAAATGTTTCTGTCTGCTACTAAAAAGTCACCGGCGTCAAATGTCGTGACTTGTGACTCGAAATCCAAAATTTTGACTTTGTCTATTCTTCCCAAGTCTTCACTACGTATCAAAAGAATGCTATATTGTATGTATGACAGTACCGATTATTTTTGTCTTTTTTAGATGCATTTTGCTCCTCCATTCCATACACCCCACGACAAATTGATATGCTGTTTTTGATAGGTAGTAATAAAATATGTAAATAAAATAATTATTATTTAATAATGTTCATTTTAATTTTTGAAATATAGTAATTAATTGACTGGGTCCAAGTTTAGGGTTAGGTTTGTTTGTGACCAAGTCAGAGTTTAGTGATAGGTTCAGAATCCGAGATTGGGATCAAATAGAGTCCGAGTCCAAGAATTATCCAACTTTTAAGTGAATTTTTAATTATATTCCAACATTTGATCCTTGTCAAACATTGGAATGATAATTCATTCTATTTCATTCTCACATTTATTCGATTTGTTAAAAACTTTATCATGTATCAAACGCAGTGTAATACTTTTATCGCGTATGTATTTTCATGTACATTGGTTGAATTATAAAGTGTCTGGATTACAAAAGATTATATGAAAATTGTACACCATATACAAAAAAAAAAAAATCGATGTAACTTTTCTAAATTTATGAATTCTTTGTGTATGTAGTGTCTTGAAATTGTAAATTATTATTATTATATAAATTCTTGGATCTAAATGATCTGAATCATTGGTATACTTTTCTAATTGAAGAGTTTAAACAATTCAACGAGAAGACTCTATTTTTTTAGTATAAATTTTCAAATATAATAATTGAATGAATTTTAACTTCGATCAAATTATAATCACTATCAACGAGGAGAAAGTTTCTGACTACGATTTGTCTTCCACACTATCTCTGGATTATATTTTAGTGAACATGCATTGCACAGATCTTAGTGTTAATGACTCATTTTTTTTATTATTTATCTTCGATTATTGGCGGGGTGGGATGCAAGCTACCTGTTTCCGATGACCATTTCAAATTGTTACGGATTTCTTAACTGACCTAACCTCTGCTTTTGAAAACAACTTATTCTGTTCAATTCTTGAAACCCATTCTCTCTCTCTCTCTCTCTCTCTCTCTCTCTCTCTCTCTCTCTCTCTCTCTCTCTCTCTCTCTTGAGTATTAAATTTGGGTGGTATTAGAAATTATTTTTATTCCACTCCTATCTAATGGTATATTATATCCGGTCTTAAACTATAATCTCATTCTTCCCCTTGTTTGTTTGTCACAAACATTATCTATGTAATATCTACTTAAAAAAAATCAACAATTACAACTATGAGTGATAAAAAGACAATTATAACCTTGTAATCTTAAAAAGATAATTGTACATGAGGGCATTTGTGTCATTTTAGTCTCTTATACCGTCTTTTCATTTATACCAAAACGATAATATCACCTAGTATGGTATTCAATAGCACCGTATACAAGACATTTAAGTCACTGTTCATGTCAGGTCGGTATTACGACTCGAAAAATAGTACCAATGATAAAACATCAAACAAACAATATATAAGATGGACCCTATGTACTATTTCCCTAATATCATCCATTTGTACCACTCTAATACTTCAAACAAACAACCCCTAGAGGTATAAAAATATAACACAATTTGTTAACACAACATGAATTTAGAGAGTTTCAATCTTTCTTAACTCGTCAGTTTTATAAACCAGTGGACCCAACATGACATAATTAATAAACAAATTAGATATGAATAAAACCAATCAAAAGAAATACACGACATTACTTGTGTATAACCGACACGATAAATACACAACACAAATCAGATATGATTCAATTCATTTGACACGAATTTGTTAAGACTTGACACGAATCTATTGAAACTCAACACGAATCTGCTAAGACTCGAAACCAACCTGTCTCACTTGTCACGATTGACAAGTCTACTAGATATACAACAATGCATTGACAACTTTTTCACTGAAATATTATTATCTCAATTCAATATTGTCACTAAATTAATAAGTCTTAATATTAAATAAGATACGTATCAATGGACCTTTGATTTAATGGTACTTCTTGTCTTATAAAGATTTTGTCTTTTTAAAGTCAAGAATTTAAGTCTCCCGTCCCCATCCCCATCCCCCAAAAAAAAATTTAAAAAAAAAATAATAATAATAAGATTCATCAATTTGGGTGTTTAAAAAGCCTTATAACATATTATGTAAGTAATAGTAACGGTTTACAACTTCTGCCAGCTTGCAATTTAATTGGCGGCCCAGTCTAATTCCAGCCCAACGTTTAAAAGATCTATGATAGACGAAGCTTAAAGGGGATAAACAAGTCTACGCCTTTTAAAAGAACCTATTCTCCGGGCCATGGCCCAATTGTTGGGCTTAACAAAGACAACTTTGGAATTATCTCACAGCCCACTGTTATCCCATCACTTTTGGATTTCGGCCATTAATTTCCGAGCGATACGTGTCACAAAATCAGCTAAAAATCAATAAATCGTAACAAACAAGCTGTGAAATAAAAGGGGAGAAACAATCCAAGTTTGAGGCTCTTTCATCCCTTTTTTTTACTATAGGATTTCCAATAGAATAATATTATTTAAATTTAATTTATTGATATATTTTATTATATATATATATATATATATATATATATATGTTGAATTGATAATGAAAATCATATACTATTTTGAAATTCTACTAATTAAATGAATGCAAAAAATTAAGTAAATTAAACCAACAAATTAGATCGGACATCTAATAAATTATGATGCGTTCATGGATAAAGGAAACCAAATTATATTTCAATAAACTGTCAAAGATTCAACGAACTGCAAAGGAAGCATAGATCCACAGAGAAAGCATTGAAGGTGGGGAAAAAGAAAAATAAAACTGAATTCTTAGCAAGAAAACAATTGACAAACCTTAGTTGTAAGAATTATACAGGAATTGAATCAAATGACTAGTTCGTCTCAAAGTCAATTTCACACAATAAATGAACAAGCTTTCAGTAAACCTAGACCAACATGAACACATAAGGATCAGCTTCCAAAACCAGCAGTTGTGATATTACATAAAGAAAAGGACAGGAGATAAAGTAGAAAAAGAATGAAATCAATCAACCTTTACAATGAATGAGTCACTCATCAGAATCTGATAATACCTTAACCATAATCTGCATGACTCTCACTCTCATTTGTAAGGACAAAATGTAATCAGCTGTCTCCCTGAAGAGCCCATCCAAACCCATGGACTCGCCGTCTGGAATTAGCTTCTTCAGGGTTTTAACTTTTTTCTCGACCGCGCTTCTAGGCCTTCTAGATCCATTTTGAGAACAACCCCTCCTCTTCATCGCAATCTTTCTGACCCTTTTACCATTGATGTGTCCTCTTATGCGACTAGTCATGACCCTTTGTTTCTTCATTAGCCATCTTCTCTTGGCTTGAACTTCCAGAACTTTGCTCCATGAAGGATTAGTTGAGTTGCACCTTCTTTTAGTTAGGATATCAAGAACATCAAGAAGCTGTTTTGGAGAACCACCCATGATTTGAGACCTAAAACTAAACCCAATGGTTCCTCAAGTGCGCACAATGAGGATGTTTATAGGTCATTTGGGGTATGAGTTGGTGGCTATTGAGGATAATGTAGAATTTCTATGGCGGCAAAGTGGTGGGTCCAAAAGACAATTGCATACAAGCCTTCCAACGGAGCAGGATCAAGGAACGTGGGAGAGCCAAGTGTACCTAGCTAGGTGGGTTTTCCTTCTTGTTGCTTTGGGCATGTTCTCCAACTCAATATTGCACATGCACCCACATGATTTTTTTCTTCACTACCCAACCTCGTAAACCATCCACCATGGCACCACCATGATCTTTTATCAACTCCATCTCATCAAAACACCCTGGATTATTCCTTCCCACTCTCCAAATTCAATGCATATACAATGTGAATTGAGGTCTTTAATTTCCTCATTCCAGCTCAATCAACATGGCTTGGCACACCTATACATTTCTAGGGTTCACGGTGGTTAGCTCCATGTTCCCAAACATTTAATATATTTATTGGAAAGCCTAGGAGGATGGATGCCGTCAATGTTTGTGCAAACAAAAAATTAGAGTCTAGATCTTTATGTTGGAGACGATCTTCTGACATTCATGAACCACATTCGACTTTGAAATATTAGTTTTGGTGAGTTATGTTTTGACATGTCTGGTTCAAAGTTCGAGATTGATACTTAGTTAGTCCTCGAGACAGTCTTGTACACAAACATGCATGCACATACTCTCTGCTAAGGCTATGAAGGAGATTCTGAAGCATTACATGGTGGAATCTCTAGTACTACTTTCTTTTACTCAGTATCTGCACCACCAGAAAAACCTGGTGAATGCACATCTTCTCTGGTAAGGCTATGAAGGAGATTCTGAAGCATTACACGGTGGAATCTCTAGTACTTTCTTTTACTCAGTTTCTGCACCACCAGAAAAACCTTGTGAATTTTACTACTGTAGTTAAGTGGTTAGTGATCATGAGTGGAGGTGTTTGATCAAAGCAAAATCTATCAGAGTGGACATCACATCACGAGTTGGACCAACAAAAAGAACAATATATAGGATAGATCAAAATGCATTTATATTGAGTAAATTTTTACTACTTCCTCTATGACAATGTTGTGCGGTGTACACACCTAATGAGAGGCTATCGCAAAAATTGTTTATAGGACACACAAGTTAATTTTTTTTTTCTAAAAATCATTGACAAGTAAATAGGTGTTAGACATTCATTGGATATAGACAATTTTTTATAATGTATATTGTTATGTGGTGTGTTAAATTCACTGAAAAATTTATATAATAAAGTAGCTTATAATTCAAATTTCAAAAATAAACAAAATGACTTTTACTATTCGCGATGAGATTGTTTTAAATTTTACTTTCAAGTTCTAACAGCTAATATTAATACTCTAAATTTAATAGGAAAAATAGGCCTCTAAGAATATGTTTGGAGTGATTTTTTAAAAGTACTTGTAAAAATTATTTCTCATAAATAATTTTAAAAAATAGTGTTTAAAACCACTCCGTCACTACCTTTACCACCACCACCACCACCACTATCACCACCACCACCACTACTGCCACTGCCCCCACAACCATGGCCACCGTCACCGCCACAATCGTCGCTCGCCACCACCATCGCAGTCGCAGTCACAGTCACCACCACCATTACCCACGTTGTCGCCGTCACCACCACCCCCGCCAACCCCACCACTGTTGTCGTCACTACCACCATCATCGCCGCCACCCCCACCCCCTCCACCACAACCATTACCGTCTCTTACCACCACCACTGTTGCCCACTATCTCTCATCTTTACTACAAATTGATGCTTAAATTCTTTTATTTCTTCTCTATATTTGTAATTTTACTTTAAATATGACTACAAATATACTTATTGTTTCATATTTTTTATTATTCTGTACTTTTAAGCACAAACAATAACTACTATTTTTTTTAATGTTACTATATATGTGTGTGTGTGTCTATGTATATAGATTTATATTTATATAATAAAATAGTTTACAATTCAAATTTCAAAAGATAAACAAAATGACTTTTATTTTTTACAGTTCAGATCGCTTTAAATTTTACTTTAAAGTTAATCTAACGACTAATATTAACACCTTAAAATTAATAGAAAAAATAGGCCCATAAGGGTGTGTTTGAAGTGACTTTTTAAAATACTTATAGAAATTATTTCTCATAAGTACTTTAAAAAAAAAAGTGTTTGAAACCGTCCTACCATTATCTCTACCACTCCCACCCCCACTACCTCTATCACCATCGCCGCCATCACCACCACTGCCACCGCTACCACCACGGCTGTCGCCGCCACAATCACCGCCACTATTACCATTACCATCGCCGCCACGGTCATTGCCACCCACCATAACCATCACCATCTCTTCCCACCACCTCTCATTCTCATTACAACCGATGCTTAAATTCATTCATCTCTCTTTTATATTTGTGATTTGATTTTGAATATGAATATAAATATGTTTATTATTTATTATTTTTTATTACTCTACGCCTTCAGGCACATGCAATAACTAGTTTCTTATATTGCATGAAATTTTTTTTGAGTCGTTTCAAATGCCAAGTGGTGTATATAATTAATAAAAATTATACATTCTATAGAATTGTTTTCATTCATCAATTCTATTTTTAAAAAAAAAGTCAATTTGTATGTGTTACAAATCTCTATTGTCACAACTTCTTTTTGAGTGTGCATATCACTTGACCCTATCAATTAGTGTGTTAAACCCGTTGAAAATTTTGTGGTGAACATGATGTCATGTCAATTGAACATTAATTTTTTTTTGCCTAAACAGGTCAATTATACAGAGAAATTCTTAACTAACACAGCAAGTTACAAGTACAATGGCAAGAGAACTCTCTGAGATCTGCTAAACCACAACAACCAGGCAATTGTTGACTGAGTGAGGGTCCAGACAGCAATTACCTGGGTGTTATGGTCTAGTGGGTCCCAGAGAGTTCTCTTGCAACTTGTCATGTTAGTTGAGAATTTCTTTGTGTGACTGATCTTGTGTCTGTTTAGGAAAAAAACTATTCCCCATCGAGCACCGCAGGGAGAGGTTAAGAGTAATTGAACATTAATTAGTGAATGGAGCCATGAAAAAGAAAGGCTACCGTCAGTCATCGCGGATGGAGTGGATCACCGTCATAGTTGTAGGACATTTATTAACTCATGAATACGTAATAACCACTACAAACTAATACATTTATTGCTTACCTTTTACGTCCCAAAACTAAGATTACTCCAAGAAATGCATGCACATGCCTTTATAGTGTATGGTCACTCATTAAAGGCAACAAATAGTAGAAATCTATCTGTCAAGAACCGAAGAGATATAGAACGAATTGTTTCTAAATATGCCATCGTGGCGGATTGCAAACCGTAAGACATCTTTCTTTTTTTGGTCCCCTACGTAACAGCTTTGCTTGTTTCATTTGTGCTGTGCTTGTGCGGCATCTGTAATGAGCAGGTAGGAAACAATGTGGCATACCCTCTTTCTGGTGGTGTGATTTCATTGCTTGTCTTTCTTTACGTTTACGGAGCAAACTAAATAAAAAAATATCATATATATACATATACTAGTTATTGTCTGTGCCTAAAAATACAAAGTAATAAAAAATAGTAAACAATAAATATATTCGTATTCATATTCAAAATCAAATCACAAACATAGAGAAGAGATAAAAAATTTAAGCATCGATTTGTAGTGGGAGTGAGAGGTGGTGATAGGAGACGGTGATGGTTATGGTGGGTGACAACGACCTTGGTGGCGACGGTGGTGGTGGCGGTGGTGACGGCGGCAACTGTGGTGGTGGTGGTGGTGACGGCGACGACGATGGTAGCGGCAGTGGTAGTGGTGGTGGTAGCGGTGACAATAATGGTTACGATGACGGGGGTGGCGGTGGTGGTAGGAATGGCGGTGGAGGCGGTGGGGGGGGGGGGGGCAGCAACGACGATGGTGATGGTGGTGACGGCGGTGGTGGCGGTAGTGGTAGGGGTGACAGTGGGGGAGGTGGTGGTGGGGGCGACAACGGCGATAGTGACGACGGTAGTAGTGGTAGCGGTGGCGGGGACGACGGTAGTGATGATAGTAGAGGTAGTGGTGAAGCGGTTTCAAACACTATTTTTTTTAAATATTTATGAGAAATAATTTCTAAAAATACTTTTAAAAAATCATTCAAAATACATCTTTAGGGCCTATTTTTTTTATTAAATTTAGGGAGTTAATATTAGCCGTTAGATTAATTTTAAAGTAAAATTTAAAACGATTTCAATCGCGAATGGTAAAAATTATTTTGTTTATTTTTTAAAATTTGAATTATAAATTACATTATTATATAGATATATATGACGGCTGTGGCACATGGGTTACTCCCCTAGGATGACATTCATTTTGTAGGCACATGTTTATGCTAATGTGTAGTACATTTTGTTGTTATGAATCCGTAAGGATAGCTAGGATGAAAATCATGCTTAATAATTTCATATTGAAGTTTTGTAAGAGACGTTTTGGTTAATTCGATGCACGTAGTTTGTACATATCGTTAGTTCATATTGTTGCCCAGAAATCAATTTGGTATGTACTAACATTAGAATCTTCAGTGAGATCAAAGTTGTGGTTATCATTTTTCTATCAAATTTTAGTTTAATTTTCAAGGTTATGGTATTCTTTCTCGGATCTATTGTCCGAGGAAAAAAATATTGAACGTAACGGTGATACTACGTTATCATTGTCATAGAATATTACCATCAAATTAATAAAAACATATTATAGTAACCATCCAAATAGTTTTATTTTACCTATTTATAAGTTTATTATTAAATGTTAACATCATATGTGAATAATAATATAATATTATCGTTGCACCCAGTATTTACTCTCATCGGAAGACTCAAACCCAAAGATCATATAACTTGGACGACTCTTAGGTTTGAAAAAAAAAAAAAGATGGTTAGGAGATAATAAATTGAAAGACGAGAAGCTCCACTTTTTCTAAGATGAACCGTAACATGTATTCCTATGATGCTCACCGTTAGGGTAAATGAGATACTAAAATGGGCCATCACCATGTGCTAGGCATTGAGCCGTAATGGATGATAAAACCCATTGTCGATTACTAATTGTTATACCCACGAGGTAATGGACCCCTTTCACAACCTCCCATTTCCGCTGCAATCGATACCAAAGCCATGTTCTCCATGTGGGTAAGCTGTTTCATAAAATAGTAGTTTAATCCGAGAGAGAGAAAGAGACATTTCTTTCCTTCCTTCGAGAGTGTGTGTTTCTCATTTATATACATCTATACTTATACTTCTATACACAATCCTTTTGTTTATTTTTGTATTGCCGTACGTTGTGCAGGGGCTTTAAGGGACAAACAGAGTATATGCCAATAGGGCTGCCAAACACGTAGGCACATCAAAGAGGGTCTTAATATCCACGTGTACACGTTATGATGGCGTGGTCACATTCACCAAATGCAAATATTAATTTTTGCCTTTATTTGTGGAATAATAATAATGCTGTAAATATTAAAAATTTTATTAAATTTTGGATATCAAATGATATGCTGTGCTGCCCAACAATCATGGATGATTAGTGAAAGTCAATTGTATTTATTAATCCAACCACCCAACTTGATTTTTAATTTGATGAATCTGGCAGGAATTTTGGTAAGTCCTCCTACCATTGCTTTTCAAATTTACAATTAATCTTATTTAGTGATATGATAAATCATAACTATTGAATTAATAATAAAATTTACTGTCAATCTAACTCCAAAAAATAATAAAATTAGTAATTAAAATCACTAAATAAGTTTATATAACATAGTCCTTTCGGTTGGAGTCTAGTCGGCCAACAGCCCAAAGGGCTAATGGAAAGCCTGGCCCAGTTCATGTAAGGGCCCATGTAGCCAGAAATGATCATTCTCATTGGTCAATTTTGCTTTCCCATTTTTAGCACTACCCAAAGTTGGAAAGCACGAGAGTGAACGGAAATAGTTGATTCCAGCAACTAACCATTTCTGGAGCATTACATTGGCCCTTTTCACATTATTGGAACAAGGAATAGAGTGAATCGCACTTTGCATTCTAAAAAAATGACTTTTTTGTACTACCTTCTAAATGTATTTAAAGCAACAATTTTGATAAATCGAGGGGTACGATATAAAAAATTTAATTTTAAAAGTATAAATTAAAATAATTTCAAATTTATTGGGGTGTGAAGTGTAATTCTCCCAAAGGAATATTTATATAAAGTTTCTAGGGTTTTGGTACAACAAGAAGGGACAGCCGATAAGCTTTTAGCCTTCAATATCTTAGCATCATCTTCTGTAGGCCGATCTAGATTTCGATCTTACGAAGCACCGTGAGCATGAGAACTGAGAAGAGGCATATTTCAGGTTTGTGCGTGAATTTAACAACCTTAGCCATCCTTTTATCCTTATATGGGAAAAGCTCATTCATACATGTTTATGTTAGATTCACGCACAAACTCGTAATCTGTCTTTTCATCATCTGAACTACTTACGAGTTACGTCTTCCTTCGCCCTTCTCTCCGATAATTTTCAAACTACGGAGAAATCGAAAAGCTCGGAACAGTTTCCGATTCGAAAGAGGCTGTTGCCGACGAATTTCTTGAATCAGGTTCGTTTCACAACTCCTAAACTTCTCTTTGAATCTTCCATCTGTTCTTTTTTTTTTTTTAATGTTATTGTGTTCTTGCACTCCGTTCAGTTTTGTTGCAACAACATGAATTCTAATTTTGGTTTTCAGAATTATTTATTTCAAACTAGATTTAGCTTGTCCGATTCCCTGTAAGCCTGCGTTCCAGAAATTAGCTTCAAAACACTTGTCTTTGGCTTTTTTCAAATTTAGATTTGTGGATAATTCAGCACTAGTCCAATACAGGAGACTTGAGTGCCTTAGAAAGTTAATTGAGCTAAAATATTATCAAGATTTGTGGATTAGAGGCTGACTTTGCTCTCAAAACCTTGATCTAAAGGAAAATGGGGGATGGTAAGATTGTTAATAGCGTTTTCTTTTTGAATTCAATGTTAGCTCCGAAAATTTTTGACTGTTCATCGGATCATAAATTAGGAACCAGACCAAACAGTTTTTAAGATTTTGTTTCAGTGATGTAGGAGAAATTAGAAATAGAGCTCTGTGCTTCAGTTTGCTAGGCACAGCCAAACAAATTTTCGGATGTGGGAATATTCCACAGGTCCAAGAAAAAAAAAATCCAAATATTAAAAATTACTTATTTGTTTCAGAACTCAAAGTGCGTAGCACATTAGTCACTAGTCCACAGATTCGAAAAAAGAAAAGCAACATCAAAGTTCAAGGTCAATTTGCCATCTGGTGACACACTGCTCAAAGCCAACTACAGCACCATTGAGGCAGCTCTTCCTTGGTGACACACAGTTTAGTATGCTAAGAAGTTCCATCTTATCATTAAATCAAATTTTAGTTGTTGTGTGCTTAATCTGCATAAACAGCTTGTACAATGATTTGGAGCCTAAATTTCAATGATACCATGAAAAGAAGCTTATTTTAGGGAGTTTAAAAAACTCAGAAATTACGTGTTGCAATTCAAAGCTACAAATAGCTCTGTTTGTTGCTTACTTGCATGTAATCTAACCCTGATGGTTTTCTGGGCTGGGAAGAATTATAAATGGGATTTATAAGTTTCTAAAAAAAGGACGACAAGTATAAATACACATTGAAACAGCATGGAGAAAGATCTATCTATTCCATTTTTCATCTCTTCATCTTTCTATTATTTCGTTATTTCATTACATAGGTTGCTTATGATTGCAGCAATGGATAAGATACACTTCTTAAACACTGATGACATTCATTTACATTCAATTCTACTCTGTGTCATCAATGAGTTTTGAGACTAAATTCCACCACCAACACCTCCACCAGAACCACCACCAAATCCTCCACCAGATCCACCTCCACCACCTTTTCCACCTCCGAATCCGCCACCAGCACCCCCTCCAAATCCTCCTCCAGCACCACCACCACCTATGCCACCTCCAACACCACCACCTATGCCACCTCCACTGCCTCCACCTGCACCACCTCCAATGCCACCACCTTTACCACCCCCAGCTCCTCCGCCTCCACCAATACCTCCACCTGCACCACCCCCAGCTCCTCCGCCTCCTCCAATACCTCCACCTACACCACCCCCAGCACCTCCGCCTGCACCACCTCCAATGCCACCACCTGCACCACCCCCAGCTCCTCCACCTACACCACCTCCAATGCCACCCCCTGCACCACCCCCAGCTCCTCCACCTGCACCACCTCCAATGCCACCACCTATCCCACCCCACCACCCCAGCTCCTCCGCCTCCACCAATACCTCCACCTGCACCACCTCCAATGCCACCACCTTTGCCACCTGCACCACCACCTCCACCTGCACCACCCCCAGCTCCTCCACCTTTGCCACCGCCTGCACCACCCCCACCGCCTAGACCACCACCTCCACCTGCACCACCTCCAATGCCACCACCTATCCCACCCCCTTTACCACCCCCAGCTCCTCCGCCTCCACCAATACCTCCACCTGCACCACCTCCAATGCCACCACCTTTGCCACCCCCTGCACCACCACCTCCACCTGCACCACCCCCAGCTCCTCCACCTTTGCCACCGCCTAGACCACCACCTCCACCTGCACCACCTCCAATGCCACCACCTATCCCACCCCCTTTACCACCCCCAGCTCCTCCGCCTCCACCAATACCTCCACCAGCACCACCCCCAGCTCCTCCACCTCCTCCAATACCTCCACCTGCACCACCCCCAGCTCCACCGCCTCCGCCTGCACCACCTCCAATGCCACCACCTGCCCCACCGCCTTTACCACCCCCAGCTCCTCCGCCTGCACCACCTCCAACACCTCCGCCTCCACCAATGCCTCCACCTACTCCGCCACCAGAACCTATACCACCACCTTTTCCACCTCCAATTCCTCCACCTCCACCTCCACCTCCACCTCCACCTCCACCTATACCTCCTCCTGTGCCACCACCAACTCCTCCGCCTCCACCTGCACCACCCCCTATACCACCCCCAACTCCACCACCTGCACCGCCTCCTATGCCACCACCTACCCCACCTCCAAAGCCTCCACCTCCTCCAACACCACCAATAGTCTCTTCCTCAATTCTTCGACCTTCTGCAATGCCCACCACCAACACAACCATTAACGTCGTCACAGTGAATACACCAACATACTCTAAAATCTTCCCCATCTCTACTCAATGTGTAAAAAGGGAAACAAAGTAGCAACTGCTTGCTCTGCTTTTTAACTTCAGTCGGCATTGGTACTTATAGGGAAGAGTAGGAGGGTGGCATAAATGCATGCAGTTGAAATAGCAGCTTTTGTTCCTCTCTTTGAGCTAAATGCCGGAAAATTGTCAAACTCAACTTGACCTGGGATGTTCAAATCCGGTGCACATTTTATTGCATCTTCCAACTCTCAACCAACTTAATGACCCCCCACCGTCCGTACGTCATGTTCGTTCAAAGTGCATACTCTGTCCTCCTAAATGTGCAAGTCCAGAATTAGTTAATGCAAAGACAATTCTTTCACTATACTCACAATTACTGATTGTAATTATCAAGTCTAATTTTTAAGTCCTTGTAACATTGCTCTTAAAGATAAGTAATTTTTTTTTAACAAATGACGTAAATCAGTTAAATTTCTGATTTTATACGACTATACAGAATACGAAATATACCTGCAATACAAATGGATAAAATCAACAGCTCTATATTTCTGTCACTGCTAGACACAAGTTTTTGCATGTGGAAGCATATGAAATATACCTGCAAAAAAGTTGGAGAGAGACTTCAAACTCTCATTTATTTCACACACCAAGATCTCAACTGCTCACTCTTCAACATTTTTCTAGCGTTTTAAATTTTGCTAAACCTGAGGAGACGTTTGCGCACAGAAATTAAATGCTCAGTTGAACTATCAACTTGGTTTTGAGTTGTTACTGTATCGAGGTCCTTGCCCAATGACCAAATCTTAATAGGAGCACATGTAATGTCTCGGGGAAAACAAAAAAAAAATCCATTTTTCTGAATTTTAGATGATATAAACCCTCACTATTGGTGTATCATATTGTTCATTAGATTTTTAGATTAGTGCAATTCCCTGGCATTTAAAGGGGCTACCTGTGTGAATATAGAGTTAATTATATTTTATGCCCCTAAATTATTATGTTTGTTTCACTTTGTACCCTCAATTATAAAATTTCTCATATTACACCATAAAGTTTTAATTTTGTTTCATATCACTCTAATAGATAACAAAAAACTTGAAAACCCGTCAAAAGAGAGAAAGAAACCCCAAAGAGTTTCCTCCAAGTGCCTAGAAGCACTTTGTTTACCTCTTTTGCAACAACATGGTTGGGAAGAAAAATCAGGTCAGTGAGAAGAAGAAAATTTAGAAGTTTAGGAATGGCAAAGTCATGGATATGTATTTTTTTTTATTTTTTTATCTGTACATGTGCAATAATCAGTTGTTTATTGACAGTATAAACCACTCACATGCGCATTTATCTTAAAAAAATTGACAGTCGTTATCTATTGGAGTAATATAGAACAAAATTAATATTTTAAGGTACAATGTGAGAAATTTATAGTTGAGGGTATAAAGTAAAACAAATGTAATAATTTACCCTTGAATATACTTGTCACTTGATCAAGCCAATATAAAATAATTACTGTATTATTAAAAAAAATTTGGATATAATAATACTGTAGAGGTGAATAAAATACGAGATTAAGTATAGGATAATAATACTTTTTATTCTATCCTGCATTCGGTATGATATTAAATTATGATCTAGATAACATTTATCTACATTTACGTGTCCTGTGATATTAATGTCACATTGGCCAAAATCCCTTCAACTTAATCCAGTCTAATCTTTTAACTGTTGTTTTACTTAAAATAAGATCTATGTATTAAATTTTACAACCAAAAGTCTCAATAACACTAAAACAGTGAAGAACTTTTTTTATAATTAATTAATAGAGCACATCCATGAGACTAATGTTCCATTTGCTAGGATGAAAAAAATGAAATAATGTAAAGTTGGAAGGATAGAAAGTTAAAGGGATAGGTAAAATATTATGTTTTGTAAGAAAGAAAAATAGGAAAGATAAAAAAATAAATTGATGAGCAATCATTCAAGTCACCAAAATTAATCCCTCCAAAATTGAAGGAATGTGAATAAAACGTTAATTATTTGTGTTGAAATGTATCTTATTTATACACTAGTCATAACTCGTGCCTGAAGCCACGATAAATTATAAAAAATAAATGCTCAAAAAAAATTATTCCATTATATTAAATAACAAATTTTCTTCGTTTATCCATTATTTTTTTTTAAATATTAACAAAATTTTTCAACATATGTATATTATAGTACATAGATAATGTGATATAAAAATTATATTAAACTATAAATTAATCAAATATTAAAATAATTGAGCATGCGATAGAAATTGGTGACGTGATTTTTTTGGAAGAAAAATGAATAAGGAATAAAATTTAACTTGTGAGCAATCTTATTATATAGATATATCCTTGATATATACATATATTTTGTATATATTAATTTCATATATAAATAAAATAACAAAATATGTATTAAAATTAACAATTAAAAAAAATTCCATCTTATCAAGCACAAAAAAAATTAATTATTTTTATTTTTTATTCATCCTACCAAATCCAAAAGAATGAAAATATATCATTTCTATTTTCCTTCCTTAGAGGATAAAAATTATATTTCTTTTACTTTTTATCCTTCCTACCAAATGGAACATAAATAATTGAGTTTAAAATATACTTTGCAATAATTTTTTAAATTATAATACCACCTCTTAAATAGTATTAAAATTGACTTAATAGCATTAGTAGAGAGTATTACAAAATATACAATATATAGTTAGCATATGTATTTCATTTAGTACCATACAAAATACCGAGTGACTTTTGTCATTCAAATATTGTATAAATCAAGATTAAAATATTTTAATCCTTTATGACTCTTTAGTACCCTTTCTAATATGGCAGCCAAATTAGCCCAAATGTTATAATGAACCAGAGAGGAATTTCACAACGGTTCTCAATCAATGTGTTTGATCTCGTGACCGAAATTGAGTTCTACAAAAAGCCAACCCCATAGGCCGATACCACAAGACATTTATAACATACATATTTTAACATAAAAATTTACCCATTCTCTCTCTTAAGTACACTATTCAAATTCCTCACGCAAAAAGGAGAAAAGGACTAGAACATTTGTCAGCATTGATTTTGACACGATGTACTAGAGTTTTCAATACACCAGTTGCGCAATCACTCCCTCAGAATATGAAGGAGAAATGAAAAGATAGGAGTGTGAAATTCATGTGATGGTAGTGATAAATTCTAATAAAAACGCTGATGGTGACACAAAATTTGCATATTGTCACATGCTTTGCAGCAAATAAATGGATGGGAATATAGAATTACATATAAGTGCAAGTCAAAAGTAAAATACCACTATATCGGTGGACCAAACATTGCTACGATCACAACCCTGAATCTCCGCCAGTGCAAAGTGAACTCACTCAACATGACCAGTGTAACTGAATAAAAGAAAGTTGCACGTGATAATCTGTATTCCTGACCATCAGAAGTAGCCCTCGATGTTGTGCCAATAAAAAAAATAGAGCCAAAATTTGAAATCGAGAATTTAGAATTAGGTGTGGTGTAAATCGTAACTGGTCTCTACTCTTCTACAACAGAGTTTTTTTTCTCCCAATGAACTCTCTCATTTGTTTGCAGTTGCAGTGGGTCTGTAATAGATACTCCCAATTAAGACTACCCATAAAGGAGCCTTCAGAAAGTCTTCTTTCTCACAGCTAACTTTCTCACTTCTTTCTTTGCAGTTAGAGTGGATCCTGAAATTGAGCCTCCCACTGTGACTTGGTATAGATCCTTTAATCTACAAAGGAAAGTTGCATTGAAGTACATAAAACTATAGTATCTCCACTGAATGGGAGTGAGAAAGGGAAAATATCTTTAATGAAAACTAAAAACAAGGAAAAAAAAGATTTCAGCTACCTTGGCATACTAATAAAAAGGGCAATCACTGAAACTCCAGCAATAAGAGGATATACAGGTGCTGAAGTCAATTCCTGCAAGCCATGGGAGAGGAGAAGAACATTTTATTGCGTTATTAATCATTATCCTCCTTGATTGCTCCTCAGCAGACAAAGGGTTGCTCAATAAAATATTCGCATATTACCATTGTTTTAAAATGTCACAAGGCCTTCTAGCACATTGTTCACACATTGTTTTATAATTAAGTTAGCAGAAAAAACAGACAAATAAATTATTCACATATTACCATACCTAACGTCCCATGATTATCATTAACGCAAAACTAGACAACAAACCTGTTTCTGGTGATCCTCCTGAAACTTGTATCTGAGTGGACCCACATGAATTTGGGTATTTTTCTCTAAGTCGATCTCAATAACTTCAGACTCAAATCTGTAAGTACTTGATGGGATGGTTGATCGAAGTTGCAGAAGGTGCTTGCTTTTAGGCAAGTCCTTCACCTGGAAGAAGTTTGACAAGGGCAGCGGGAAGACAGATTCAAGCTTAGATGGGTCACTAGCTGATTTGATTTCTACCTGGAGGTGTGGCTGAAACTCTTTGATTCTCTTCCCCTCAACATGGCCACTTAAAATGGTCATTTCTGGCTGTTCAAATACCAAAAAATCCAATCCCCTGACATCCTCAGATCCAACCTACATAATATATTCAACCAAGCACAAATCAGAGTATAGATCAAAATTGACAATAATCCAAAAACAGTTTAGCTAATGCTAAAAATCAACCGAATGACCCCCACCAAACCCCGAAAAAAAAAGAGAAGAAAAGATTATAGCCATTATCAAATAATAGTTCTGCGTAGATGTTTCACCAGGTAAAAAGATGAGAAAACCTCTGTCCGTGTCCGAAAAGAAGGTTTCTACCAAAAAGCGGCCTCAGAATAGCTCAACTAAAGAAGGCTGAATATTCAATACTAATACTTATCAGTTAGGGGAGAATAGAAAGGTATGTTCCAGGTGAAAATAGAACTAGACTTCCATTCGGTAATCACTGAATTTGCTTTTGCAAGAACAAAGCAACAGGTAGATAACTGCCGTTGGAAACAAAATATTGCTCTTTCCTCATGTCACATGCATCAAAATCGCCCAACCAGCTGACCAGCAGCAACAACATATCCACCACTGTGGCTGCTAACAATGCCACAAACTATACATACTGACATGAACCATGCAGAATTGTTAGAAACTCCTCCTACATTTATGTGTGCGCCACAAACTATACATATTGATGTCTACTATGCAGAATTGTTAGAAACTCCTGTAACATTTATATACAAAAGCTCAGGACTCACAATTTTCTTTGCATTTTTCTCTCACTTAAACAAAAAGGGTAAAAAGACATCAATGAAACTAACATAGAGAAGCAGGATTGACATGAACAGTCTGAAGTAGACAGATTTTCCCTCTTCTACACCATTTTATGAAAACTGAAAATCAACTGTTATCCAAGTGACAGTGCCACAGGTCCCTTCACTAGGACGGTACTGAGTAGGTCAAATAATATAGGTGACACACATATACCATTATAGAGGTGAACTTGATGAGAATAAATCATCTGCTAAAAGACTACGATCTCAATATCAAGAGCTACAGAAGCATGCACTTAATGACAAGAAAACTAACTACAAGTATAACTCACCTGAACAGCAGTAGATTCGGGAGATGCACGTTCAATTGGATTGCTATCAAAGTCACCCTTTTTTGCAACTTTGATTATATAGGTAGTATCAGGCAGGAGTCCCCGCAGACGATAACTTCCTGCTGAATCTGTCAGTGTCTCCTCATAAAAGCCTTTTGATTCTGACCGAGCTTCTACTGCAACACCTTCTTTTGGCTGGCCAGACAAGAGAGTAACCATACCCATGGCACTGTAAAGAGGTTAAACATCAGAGAGTAATTGAGATTTAGAGATAAACATCCATGAGAACAGTTAAAATTGACGTTTTTGTATTCTGATCCAAACACTAGCATTCTACCGGAACTGCAAGTAAAATAAAAGTATAACACCAGCGAAAACAACATTTTTACATTATCTAAGCAATAGTGTCCTCTTTTTTTTCCCTAAAATGAGACAAACCAATTCTAAGCAAACTATGCAATTCAAGTGCAATTTTGCTAGCTAGAATATATGCTGAGACAGTTTAGTGTAGCATAGTTTAACTTCAGGTCACATTTCCGCTTGGAGTGATAAAAGTGTTGGTTAACAACAGGAGGTTATGGACTCGAATCTGAGAGCAATTAACCCAAAAATCCATAAAAAGGGAAAGCAAATACCTCTTATTTGTTTACCATTTTTGTACTTAACAAAAACAACGGCTATAGTGATAAATGGGATTATGTATATCATAAAAGAGAAAAATATAAAATAATCTGAAGAGATGAGCAAATCTATAAAAAAAGGACATGCAAAGATTGTTTCATAACCCCATAATCCATGGGGAATAGTTTTGATACTTTTATTTGCATTCGTTTGAGATTATATTCAGCTAACATGTGAAACAATGGCGGAAAATGTACCCCAACCTCCTAAAATTTTCTGAGGCATATACCATTGAAATTATCATTAGTGTAATATATTACATATTATAAATGGTTGTAATAAGTGTACCCTCGAAGGATACACTCGTCTATTATGTTTTTGTGGATACCTATAAATATAAGTTGAGAATGTGAAGAAATGGATTATTCTATGGCTCTGCCTCCTCTCATATTATCTTCTTCCCCAAGTCTCTTTAGTAAACTTAACATGGTATTAAAGTCTGGCTCTAGAATTTGATCTTGGCAGTGCAGCTGACTTCATTTCTCTTGCGTCTCCTACCTTCTTATTGTACTATTTTTCTGTTCTTTTTTTCTTCTTCTCCTACGGTGTAGACAAAAAATCAGATTTCCTTACTTCATAATATAAATGACCAAACTACCCCTAATACTAATATGCTAGAATACTCTGACAGTTAAAACCAATCTACATCAATTGCAGACCAGTGCAGATCTGGTTCTGGTGTCTTTCCTCTTGATTTCTATTGTTCCTTCAATTTCCTAGTCAGTTCAGCCCCAATAATCAGTATTAGTTTCGATTCAGTGGCTTTAAGTACCAGCTCAACAAGTTTCTACACAATTTTATGGATGTGTGCACTGGTTCAGCCTCTCTTTGACCAGTTCAGGTCAGGTTCAGCAAGTCACAGACTGTTTTCTCCTTTCTCAGCATCTGTTCATCCCTTCACAGAGGCGGATCAGGCTCTTTGGAGACTGTTTACAATCCATTTGACCCGATTCACCTCCTTTCATCTCGATTTGGACCTGATTCAGTGGTATTGATTATTCTCCATGGTTGGAATGGATTCTAAAACAGATACTCGTAACTCTTTCGCAAAATCTGCCACCAGACCTTTCCCTAACTTTCTTTAATGCTCCCGACTTTGGTCAAGCTCAATTAGAATAATAATGTCTTATGGCCTCGGTCTGTTGAGGTAATCCCAAAAGAGGAGGACCTTGTAAGCGTCTAGTAGATGATAAACCGAAGGAAAGTGACCAAGTTTGCTTAGTGGGAACAAGAGGCTACACGTTGAATAGTATTGAGCCTTGTATCAACTATACATTGCTCTATCTAGATTCTACAAAGCAAATATGGCATTGCTTACCACTATATATTTCAGCACTGGTAATATTACCCATGTTTATGAGGTATGCAAACAATATTTCAACCTTGAATAGGACAATCAGAGTTTAGAAGAATATTCCTCCGAAATCACTGGGTTTGCGAGGACCTAAAGATACATCAACCAATTACCACAAATGCCGAAGGTATGCAACAACCTGAAGATTCCAATGTTGTTTGCCTTTTATTGGTTTAATGACCAACTATGAGTCCATTCGTACACAGAGTTTGGGGAGTCTAATCCTGCCTTCTCTCATTGACATATTATCCGTCTTACAACATGTTATCTTGTTGAATGATCATTTTACTTCGAGTATCATGGTTATAATGTTGACTGCTTAGCTTTGAAGTGTCTCTAATAATGGTAATATTAGTTCCTGGGACAGACGTGGCTAGGGGGGTCAATTTCACCCATTGACGTGAACATGACAAGAAACCGATATGACTAATTAACATGAATAATAAATTGGTCAGATTAAAGTTAGATACGATTAACTGATATTGTAAGCAAAAAATATATATTTTATAATTTTTGTAATCTCTTTACATAGTATCATGAGTTGTATTAGAATTAAATATATTTTCATTGATACGGACATGATACAAACCGAAATGACACGACCTAAAAATCACATGACTCGATATGACATGACACAAATTGACACCCTTAGACGTGGCAGTCTAAGAAGCAAAGATATTGAAATAGATACAACATGAACACGACGACATTTCTCAAAAAATATGACACAAATACGTCAGATACACGTTTCAAATAATTACATTTTATGTGCAAATTATATAATTTTTATAAGCATAAATATAAGGATAGTACTATTCATAGGAAATTCAGTATTAAATGGCAACTAAATCTTATGTTCAATCATCTAGTATGAATATTTAAACTAAAATATCATAGTAGTCAATAATCGCTAAATTTTTTCTACATTATTCGTAGCTAACATATATAACTACAATAATTGATCCCATCTTAATTACTCATTTTTAGTAGTACTTTTATGCATCTTGTTCTTTTATTAGTCAATTTTTAGTAAAACTTTAACATTATTAGTCTAAACATATATTTTTTCCTCATTGGACACAGATAAAAGAGAATCGAATAAATGTATAAGAGTGTGCAAGTAGTGTTCGTATTCTACACGGATACGACACCTTCTTCAAATATTGTCTATCATGGTTTTAGTTATTGGTCAAATCCGATACGACTCAGCCATTCCCGAGAAAATAATGCTATATGATGCACAGAAATCGCAAGTCGCAACAGTATTGGCGATATCTCAGCTAGACTCGGACGTATCGTGAAAACTCAGAGCCATCTCGATAAAAATTGGACGATTCTTTTGTAAATTCCCTAAAATCTTGAACAAATAACAAAAATGCAAAGAAAACAAAAAAATGGTGAAAAAGAATATTGTCATGATTTGCAAGACACCGGTAGATCAGAGAAATTTCCACACATCCATACAACTTCATCTTCTTTTTCCTCTTTTTCTAGTATTTGTCTTCTGATCTTCTTCGCCGCAAAATACGTACCAATCACCATAGGCTGAGTGGTAGACTATAGAATCCCAACAACTCTAACCCCAGCCTTCTTCCGATGATCGAGTGTCAGTGGGTAGTTCAAATCCTTTCTCAAAATGTGCTCTCTCTCTCCCCCTCGACTGAGATGCTCAAAGCGTCTGACGGACGCAAGGAGCAAACCGAGTCTTTTAAAACTATGTCCTTTGGTCCCCAAATCCCAACGAAGAGACTCCAATTTTTGTTTTATGTTCTTTTCATTTTCTTATTTTGTTTTATTGTGTAGTTTATTTTAATCGGAGTAAAGTTACTCTTTGATAAATTATTCATTCTGAAAAAGAGTTACTCTTTGATAAATTATTAAAAAAATCTAATATAATTATTAGATACATCAATATTTTTCAACAATAAAAATATCAATATTTTTTAATAATAAAAAACATCAATATTTTATAAATGTAATGTAATAATTAGATAAATCAGTATTTTTCAATATTAGATTATTAAAACTAAATGTTATAACTAAATTACATATTCAGATTACTTATGTATTTCCGATAGCGCCCTTATACTTTATTTTAAATGTGTTTAATGTATTTTATGTATTTCTGGTAACGTCCTTATGCAGTGTTGTGAAAAGTTCGCCTAGGCGAGAAGCGAGAGGCGAGGCGAGGCGAGCGTATCTCGCGAGAAAAAGCGAAAAAGCGTTCGCTTTATTATAAAAAGCGAAAAATGTTTGATTTTTAATTTGAACTGTTGGATTGGGCGATTGAAAAAAAAAATTATAAGATGAAATACACCGAATTATCCCCTTATCTAATAAATAAAACCATAAACCTTAATTTATCCCATAATTTATGCCCTTAGCTGCTCGTTGCTCAAGAGGAGGACTACACAGAAGCTCGAAGCTCGTTGCTCGCTGCTACATAGAAGCTCATTGCTCGCTGGACTCGATCGACAGAGGCTCTCTGTCGCTGCTCGCTGGACTCAATCGATTGACAGAGCCTCTGTCGCTGCTTGCTGGACTCGATCGATCGACAGAAGCTCGTTGCTCGCTGCTCCTACAGGATCGACAGGTTAGTCTTCTTCTTCTCTTTTTTTCTTCTGTCTGTTAGTCTCCTTCCTCATCGATTCTGCTATTTTTTTTTTTCTGATCACATGTTCTGTCTTTTGCTCCTTCCTCACCAATGTTTTTTTTTTTTTTTAATTTTTCTAATCACATTTTTTTTTTCTGATATGCAATGCTCCGAACAATATTTCTTTTTTTCCTTGTATTGTTGTCTAGTCCATATGAAGATCCCACACAAAAGTTATGTGAATGTGAACAATATTACTTTTTTTTTAAGCACAACTTCTTGCTCGCTGGATTGATTTCTAAGTCCTTGAGATAGTTTATTTAGTTGTTTGAATTGTGTCTCTTATGTTTTTAAATATTAGGATTTGGGATATTATTAGTGTTTGTTTGAATTTAAATGTTTAAGCTATGACTGTTATTAAGATTTGAGATATTATTAGTGTTTATTTTAATTTAAATATTTATGATTTTACTTGCATTTAAATATTTAGTATATATAAAATTAGAACTTAGATGTGTATAAGTAATTAAACTAAAATATTTATTTATTTTTTTAACTGTTCGTTTCGCTTCGGTAAATCGTTTTGCTTCGCTTTTCGCTTAGGCGTTAGGAGCCTTGGTCGCTTCGGTTCGCTTTACGCCTTAAATAACACTGCTCTTACACTTCATTTTAAATGTGTTTAATGTATTTTTAGATATATTGTGGACATATAATGTGTGGATGATGATGTTTATTTTTTTTAGAATTTTTTAAAAAAAATTTGGAGTTTCTACCTGGTCTTTTGAGCGTATCAGCTGATACCGCGCCACAATCGATGTGTATCACTGTCATCCGAATCAATGCTGATACTGCGACTTTGAACCATGTTGTCTATGTTTTTTAGGTGACAATAGAGGCGGACATAAAGATGATCGCAAGTCTAGAGATCATTAACTTCATATATGCACTTTATTGCAATTGTAATACTCATTATGAAACACAGTTGGGATTTGCATGGCAAGCCATTTGGGATGCCAATCAAGTCTCCCATCAAGATGATACCAATCCATCGTTTGTACCACCATTTCGTTCAACTTTATCTAAGTCAAAGTTTATTACTATCACATGAGAGGAGTATGCCCAACCCATGCCTTAGAAATCGATAGTCCCCTGTCTCCTCCACTACTATATTAGCTTAGTCAGGTGTTACTTCTACTCGTTGAGTGTCCACCCACAGTTCCTGAACCATACACCCTTGAAGCTTCCAATCACTTCACTAGTCCGTCTAATTTCTTCTCTAATTATTGTTCTGTCATTCTCTCTCAAAATGTAATTCGTGCTAACAGTACCAAGGTTAAATGGATTATGGGTTGCTTGAGTATGTGGTATGGGTACGCGGTACAACACTTTCTTAGGTACACGATACAATAGGAATAGGTTTAACTAGTACGCTAGTATGGGTGACAATTCGTTTTAGAACTCTTATCTAGATTGTTTTCACTAATATACAACATTATATGTTACAAAACATCTATAAATACTAAGTCAGTTACCATTTATCTGATATTTGTGCTTGATTTTCTATTTTCTAAAACCATATATAATTATAAACTATATATATGTAGTCAATTAATATGTATTTTATATTTGTACTACATATTAGAATGCGAATTGATTTAAGATTAGTATTACAATTTGGGATCGTACATTTTAGTAATCTAGACCGCGAACTCATCCCGTTTGGGATCGATGTACTTAAATCGTGAGTCATCACGGATTTAATGAATTTTGGTAACCATGAACGGTACATCATCTACAGTTTCAGATTTGTGGATTACTCAACTAAGTACTACTATTTTTTAGCATCTATCATATTCGTTCTATAATTTTTTTTAAGTTTAATACCCATCAACAAAATTACTAAATCACTAAATTGTTTGGCCACCTTTATCCATTTTCTTGTGTGATTCAGGATCTCAAGAAGAGCATGAAGTTGGTGACCTTTGTTTCTTCAATTGGAATCCATCCACTTTGTCTTCATTGATGTGTTTTTATACAAGTCTTTCTGTTGTTTTGAACTCCTTGCCTATAGCCCTTCGTAAAGGTACTCAATCTTATGTTACTAACCATCCTATTAATATTAATTTCTTATAATGCCTTCTCCCCTAGTCTCTCCTATTTTGTCTCTCTCTTATCTACTATTTTCACCCTAAGGCATTGCAAGAAGTGATCTAATTTGGGTTAGAGGAAAGCTATGGAAGTCTGCCTTACATCATAACCAAACTTAGGATCTTGGTCCGATACCCCATGGAAAAACAACAGCTGGTTGTAGGTGGATTTATACAGTCAATCCTTATGGCAATGCCGAACATTTGAAAATTCAACTTTTAGCTAAGGGCTTTACTTAAAGCATATGACATTTGATTGTGAGGAATTCTTTTTTCTAGTTGCTTAGGTTTTCTATGTTAGTGTGTTGATTTCTTTGACTGTAAACTTTGATGGACTTTTGTCTCAGTTGGATGTCAAAACGAATTGTTACAAGAAAACCAGACTAAGAAGGTTTACATGGAGCAACCACATGGATTGGTTGCTGTGATAGAGTATCATGAAGAGTGTATCGGCTAAAGAAGTTCCTATATGGTCTGGAGTAGTCACTAAGAGTGTAGCTTAGTAGGTTTTCAAACAGAATTTTAGAGTTTTGATCTTCTCAGATGTCCACAAACATATTGGTGCAGGTTACTCGTTACATTGTACTTGTTTATGCGGATGATATTGTCATTAATTGAGATGATTATGAGGGTAATGCAAAAATGCAAGTTTTCCTGCAATAAAAATTTCATACTACCGACTTAGGCGAACACTGGTATCGAAAATTGGGTATCGATACACATTTTGAGTATCAAAAATCAAAATCTAAATAGGAAATTAGTTTGTCTGCGAAGAAATATCTATATAATAAAGTACAATGCAATTCAAATCTTAAAAGATAAACAAAATGACTTTTGCTTTTCACGGTTGAGATCTCTTAAATTTTACTTTAAAATTAATCCGACGGCTAATATTAACACTCCAAATTTAATAAGAAAAGTAGACCCTTAAAGGTGTATTTGGAATAACTTTTTAAAAATTCTTCTAAAACTTATAATTTTTCATAAATACTTTAAAAAAAAAAAGTAATATTTGGAACTGCACCATCACCACCGCCCCACCACCATCACCACACCACCACCACCGCCCCACCACCATCACCACACCACCACGATCGCCACCACCACTATCGCCGCCACCACTACACCACCCCACCACCACCATCCCAACTACCACCACTCTCACTACCACCACTCCCACCACCACCACCGTTGTTGTCACCTTATAACCACCACTGCCCCATCACCACCACCACCACCACCACCTCCATCGCCCCACCACTACCACCACCAATGTTATCACCCCACCACCACCTCTTCCACAACAACGACCACCACCACAACCCCACTACCACCACCGTCGTCGTCATCCCACCACTACCCCACCACCACCATCCCCACTACCATCACCTCCACCACCTTACCACCACTGTCACTGTCCCACCATCACCACCACCACCACCACCATTACCATTACCACCCACGTCTACCACCATCAGAATCGATCGGTGTCATCCATTACAACCATCACTGTCTTCCACCACCACCACTAGCCCCCACTACAACTGGTGCTTAAATTCCTTTCTCTTTCTTCTATCTTTGTAATTTGATTTTGGATGTGAATACAAATATGCTTATTATTAACCAATTTTTTTATTACTCCGTACCTTCAGGCACAGAAAATAACTAGTATGTTTGATATGCTACAAGAAATGGGTTTACTAGGAGGCATACCAATCAATGTTCCTATGGATACTAATCAGAAATATTTAGCGGATGCCAGTGCACTGTTTGATAATCTAAGTATCGTATGTTGGTTGAAAAGTCATCTAGCTATTTCTCAAACTTAATGTGGTCCACTACTTTATGTAATATCCCAGAGTACCGCATTGGGAAGCAATTTTTCGTATTTTATGATATCTCAAACAAGCTCCTGAACTTGGGTTTTTATATTGAGCCAATGGACTTTGTACTACTTCTCTAGCAAATCCAAGATTAACTACTGGATATTGTATTTTCTTAGGAAAAAACTTGATTACATGGAAAAGTAATAACCAAACGTAATAGCACAATCCTGCAGATAGACCAAGTATAACGTTATGGCGCATACTGGATTAACACGCAAACTTTCTACAAGAAACTGTCCTATAGCTCGACTCCACTTACATTTGTTTTGTGAAATGATAGGACCAAATATATTGAAGCTAATTGTCACTTCATTCAGGAAAAGACATTAAGTGTAGACATTACAAAAATATTTTGTGACTTGAGGATCAACTCGTAGATACATTCATCAAAGGATTGAGTCATACAAGTCTTACTCCCATTTGTTCTAAGCTTGGATTATATCATCTATCTACTCCATCTTGATGAAGAGTGTTGAGAACTTATATGGCTGTAGCAAGTGTACCCTAATACTCGCCCTTTATGTTTTTTTGGATTAGACATATAAGTAGACAGTAGGAGATATGGCATGGGCATTATTCTACTCATCTACCTCCTCTTATATTATTCTTCTTCCGCCATTTATCTTCTGTTAAATTTGACATATACATCTTAATTGCTCCATTATTCATGCCAAGTATGACACACTAAAATCTGATGACATATTAATGGGCAAAAACTGCACAATGTGGAAATGGTGATGTTTCAGTCTAACAGACAGTAAGTAAAATTTTGGTCTGTCAACCACAAACTTTTGTGCTAGGTGAGTTTAATGAAACTGAAGCACAATTATTGTACACTTTATATAGACCCTGATAGCAACATAAATAATGGAAGCAATTACAAATGAAAGAGACTAGAAAATACAGACAAACCTGTAAGCAACACGAGTGGCCTCGAAGATGACTTCCCTAGATTCCCCAGAACCAAGTTCAATTGCCTGTGCTGGAGGTGAGAAAGCATACTCCTGCAAGGAAAAGAAATTGTTCCTTACAGTGGTAAACAATTTAGAACAATGTAACATTCCTAAATGTCCTTTTAGGAGGGTAGCCTAGCATGAGTAACTTGCTCACTCCAACATATCATTGACAATCAAGAGGAAGCACAACAATCTGGAAAGGCCGAAACTTAAAAGTATATGCAACAAAAATTCAAATATTTGATCACTAGTGATTTAAACTGTAAGTGCCTACTTACAGTTTCTAATAGATGATAATTTCTTGGGAAATGAGATTTCAATTTGACTAGGAATAAATAAGCAATAACATACTGACAATCAAACACCGGAATTTTGGAGTACCTTTAGCAAAGGACGTAGATAAAAACTCCCAGGGAATAAGTTATCAAATAGGAAAACTCCACCAGCACCAGTTACTGAGTTATTCCTGTAACCGTCATCGCCACTCAATGATAATAGAACAGAAGGAAAAGGTTCTTTCGCATCTTCTTTAGAATATATATGTACAGAAATTTGACTAAGCTTCTGACAAGAAAAGGAATGAGGTCCAACTGGTTTTACATGATAGCCAGGCTGCAAGAAATAAGACAGACGTCAGACAATCAACCTGCAATTGCAGCAGGGAAAACTACAAAAGCTATAATAAATGCACATTCCACTAGTGAAACTTCCTCCTTGCTTAAAACTTTACAAGCTGGCTAGTACGAATATAATAAACATACAGACAAAACAGACCTCTGTCTACAGCCTAATCATCTACTTCATGAATATCGTTTATTGGGTCCAATGGCTACACTACACAACAAGAGTAGGCCTTGCAACCAGGATGAAGGCGTGAGCTGTCGCAATCCAGATGAAGGCGGGATTTTATCTTTAGGTTATTGGTACAATTATCTGCTAGAGACTTTACCAGCGAGGTTAGCTAGCACCTTCCGTAACTTACAAAACATAGACGTGTCTGACATTTAATGCATAAATATGACTAATAAAAACAGAGGTAGCAATTACACGATATCAGCAGTTTTTCTGCAAAATAACATCTTGCTACCGAGGAAAAAAAAAGTGAAGAGAGCATCAGACTAAGGTGGAAGAAACCTCAGAAATGAGAATAGGCTGTTCATAATCCGACATTCACAGGCTAGTGCCAGAGCTGCAACTTGTAGGAATCAATTAGAAGAACACTAGCTGAACCCAGACTGCCAGTCAGCAAAGCAGCCGAAAGCATTCACGTGAGCTTTGCCTAAAAAAACATCACATCAAACTCAATTCATGATGGACATGGGTTGAGGTTCTGTGTTTCAGCCAAATCCAATCCTAAAGAACCCCAACTCATGGTATAATATACAGCATACTACCCTTGAATTATATGACCTGCTAGGTCATCTCTCTCTTTCCAATTACTTGCTGACTAGCAGTTTCTGTAACCAGTGTAGAAACTAGATATTTCTATTTTTCCACAGAATTTTATTTTCTTACATTATTTAGCCTATTCATTTTCTCATAAGAGGTAAGCAAAAAAGGCCGAAACCCTAATTGCTGCAGCCTTTTCAACTAGGTTGCCGGAAATCACTCCTTGCTCGCGAGATTGAGCACTAGCTCGCCAAAATCAATCCAAGCCAGCGAAGTCATCAACTTCATTGCTCCCATTTGGTTACAAAGTTTTAATGTGTTTTAGAAACAACATAATGAACACCTTATACTCTCTGAAGTACAAGTTCTTTCTGTGCGGTTCTGATTATACAAGATTCACTTTTCCCCTCCATTTTTTCAGGAAAAATTCTTTGCTCGCTAAGAAAAAGAGGAAAACAGAAAGAACAAAAGAATTTACCCACTAACCAGGACACCCAAAACTCATCAATGCCTCATAATTCAATATCAGTTTAGGTTTGAGTCGGGGTTGACCATAACAGGGTAAAGGTATCCTCCTACTTCTTATTTGGGAGTCATAGAAACATACGAACTGCTTTCGCTTTAAAGCCCTACCATTGTATTTAGGTTCTCGGGCATTATGAATGGGAAGATGATAAGTTTATGGATGGTACAAGTTTTGAAACGGAAGTGATTCAGGCCCAATTTTTTTACAGGAAACAAAACTTCCATTTTATTCCATAAGAATAGCCTTGGAAAAAAAGAGCTTGTATTTACTGGCTAGTAGGAACAGACCAAGAAAAAGTTTGGGTTCACTAATAAAGAGTGGTAACCATGATTGTTATAAAATGAGAAATAGAGTTTTTTCTGTTCTTTTTTTTCCTTTTTTTTTTAGTAAAGGTATGATCAGACTTATTTACCACTAAATATGTTATATGGCTTGTGTTTTACTTATAACTTTTTCTAGAGACCACCTGAGGACCAGGGTTACTGCCTAAACCAGCAGGGCCATGACCTAAAGGTCCAAAACTATATCTTGACGTGTAAGCAATTTAATACATTAAATACTGCCATACATGAGTAGCTTAGGGGGATAACCCAGTAAACACTATTGTACATTCAAACCGCAGGATAAACTTACCAAAAAAAGAACAGAAAAAAGAACACTGAACCTTCAATGGACAGCAAGATTGGAATTAACGCAACATCATGCAGATGAATTTACGAATCAAATGTGAAGAACCATAAACATATTTACGGTGATGTTTCTAATAATATGATCTAGAAACACCACCTCCATTTCCTAGATAAAAGAAGCACACCACTTAATTAAATTGCTTAAGAATATATAATATCAATGAGATTCTTCCATTGTAAAAAGTTCAAACCTTTGAAGCCTCAATTTTGTAAGTTATATCATCATAAAGAGGCCCCCCACAAAGATACCTTCTGCCCCCGTGGTAGTTTCAAGTGCCAATTCACCTTTCTTAAGAGGAGCACTGTGACTATCTTCCCCAGCAATGATTCTAATTTGAACATCAGAGAGAGGGGGAGAAACTGATCCTTCAATGTACAAGCCCAATCGACCAGAAAATGGAGGAATTGAAGCTTGGCAGCCATCTTGCATCACTGAGACCTAATCAGGCAGATGAAAGATTTAAAAACCAAAATTTATGAATAGAAGACAATTGTAAGTATGAAACTTCCGGTGATGCTTACATGCTGTTGTCTAGGATAAAATAAGATTTTCTTTTCCCCATTATTCCTGTAACACGTCACGAAGAGGTTAACAGCGCATACACAATATTAGCAACACAAACTAGCATAAGACAAGTATCTGAGCAATCAACATAAAGATAAACAATTATGTAAAAATATAGATAAAAGGAGACAAGCCAAGACAATTCTAATGCACAGGTAGAGATGTTCAATGCTAAAAAAAACCGAATCGTTCATTATCATGACAGGAAATAAAGCCTTGTCATCACCAATACTAAGGTGGAGGATTGGAATTGGAAAACTAAAATTTTTGTCCTACAAGTCCAGCACACATAACAACCACACAAATGGAATTGATAATGACCCTTTGAATCCTTCTCTTAACAAATTTAGTGGAACATAAACAGAATCTCATAAAAATGAAAATGTAATTGGACTCCTGCTATAATTTTTAACTCTTTTGAGTGACAACCTATTTACAAAATTCAGTCACCTCTCAGGGACTTTCACTTGATCTTATATCAGAAAACATAAACTCTTTCTATCAAAGTGTGATGGCAACTCTTCTTGGATATCACATCCATATGCTAAATAAAGGATTTAATGAGGGACTGGGGAAAGGAATGGAGGTATATGCATATGGTTGGTGCAACTGAACTTCTAGAAAGTAAACAGCTGTCTCAAAAAAGAACAATATTGCAAATTTTCTACCCTGCCCAATGTCAATGATCTAAATACATCCAATTATCTGTCAATTAAGTTTAGGGAATTCCTCAACGTTAAACAAAAAATAAGTAATTTACTATGTCCAAATGCAAAGCCAATTGCATATTGGTTCTTCAAAATTCAAAATCACATGCCTGTAAATTAAGTTTGTGGAATTGCTTGGTATAAGGCATAGACAGCACATACAAATGAATAAATCTTACAGGTAAGGCAAATGCATAAATGACCCGTTGTTTGGTTGTCTTAAGACAAATATACATCTTACCAACAATGGAGGCAATGAAACAGACAATGACACAAAGTTATCATGCAACTGAACTGCAAAATGTGTACCGGGAGTCCTGAGGAACAAATGTAAGCTTTTCTTCAGGATTAGCCCATATTGAGTATTCATACACAGCAGCACTAGATAAATCTTTTCCAAGAGTTGTGAGTGTGGCAGTAGTAATGTCAACAACCGTATCCTCATTGCTTACGATGTCTACAAATATATTCTCAGATAACTTATCCACAACATTGGCTGAGCTTGATTCAACATGGATTTGTCCTTTGACAAGATATTTCTGTCCTTTTAGGTAAACAGGCTGCACAAATAAGGCAAAAATGAGAGAAAAAGTAAAAGAAAACGCAAATACAAGCAGTAGTCAAATCAAACCCACAAGTAAGAGCAAGAAAAATAACATGAAATACCGATGGGTTGGATGTATCAATAATCAAAGACGAGCTTCCAAAGAAAATACATGAGTTTACAAAGTGAAGTTCATGCACTCCAGGAGATTCTACACAAACGTGCTGCAAACCTTTCTGCAGTTCCAATGAAACAAATAAGTCAAAAAAAAAAGAGCTTCACAAGAAAGTGACTATTGTGTCCAGTAGTAGTAATGCGAGTTTTAAAGAGATTCAATATTTCTTAGTGAATCAAGTATGACCTTAATTTTCAAATTCACATGAGAACCATCTTGTTGAGTTAGGTAAGTATCTACGTCGTGGGTGGAAATAACATCAACCCAATAACCCTTTTGGACAAATACAATCCCTTTTACATCCTCAGTTCCAACATTGACATTAATAAAACTCTGCTCCCAGCACCATTTATCTTCTCCCGAAAAGGCACCTGGAAATTTGGTCTTGACCTAAAACGAGCACAACCAGTTGAGCAGATATTTAGAAGTTATCGAATATACATTCTGGCGAGAGAAATAACGCTTCCTAAGAAATCAAAAACAGAAGAATTTCTGAGGAGCTATGAGATGTGGAGATAAACATAATAGGCATATGGGCATCACCTGTACATTCTAGCACAACAGTATAGTAATGGCAACGATGTCATAATATACATATGCATAATATATATCTATATATATTGCTATAGGATGCATGCGTACATATATCTATATATGTTATTCTATTACATATGTGTGTTTCTCACCGTAACCAAGCTTGTCAATGCATGTGAAAGAACAGTAGAATGTTGGGTGGAAAGGAAAGTAACAAATTGTCAAGTAGATGCAACTTAAATAAAAAAAAGGACAAACATATGATAACCTTACACCAATTTCTCTGCACAGAGATTGAGTAAATAAAAAGGGACTCTTTCATAAGCATCCAAACTTGCATCAGAGATGGGCCGACATTACTTTCCTGTCTACAAGTTCTTAGGGCAAACTATACTGATATTCCTTGAGGTTTCCTAAAAATATGCTCCGCCCTTTGGGGTTTTAGAAACGACAGTCAACTCCCCCGTCAGTTTTTTTTTTTTTTTGGTCAGCTGACATCACTGCCCTCTTCCTAATTATGGCAGACACTTGAGTCCCCATTATGGCGCCCCTAACCTGTAACACAAAAGCAACTCCATCCCTGGCAATCCCCAACCACAAATCAGAAGCAACTCTCGCCCAAACTGTTCCCCCAACAACCCCCCCCCCCCTCCCCAAAAAAAAAAAAAAAAGAAAAAAAAAACCAACAACCCTCCACTCGGCAGCTGCTACCATCAACCATGGTTGTCAAAACGCGTATTAGAAGATGTATCATTGGCCAAAAAATATTGTATCATGTGTTGTAACGTATCATGCATCATAAGATACACGCAATTTTTAACCATTTACTAATAAAATATATATACCCTTGAAGAAAAGTGATAATACCATATCATTTCATATTTTCATTAATATTCCACCAACTATTAAAGTTTCGAACATAGTTCATTAATATCATTAATTTGCTAAAGCAGTACTTACATTTGGATTTATGGGTCTGTGTTGTAGGTAGAGAAGCTAGAGGAATGAGAGGAGACGAACAAGAAGAGGCTGAAATTGCCTAACCAGTGGATGCAACGATGAAGAGAGGAGAGCAGAGAAGAAAGCCTAGGGCTTTCTGGTTTGATGTCTTCTTGCGCAACAGAGAAAGGAGAGGACAATCGAGGGTTTCTCAAATCTGATCAGCTTTTTTTTTTAATGCCCTAGTCAATTCATTGACAAGGGCTTAAAAAATAAAAGTCCAGGTCAAAACAACATCGTTTCAACAACAAAAATCCAAAAATAAAAAACAGCAGCTTAGCTTTTCGTTTGTATCGACGATACGCACCGTGTATCACTTACTATATGGGTGATACTGTGTAAAAACGGTACAAATATGCAATATGTATCGTTTTTTCTCGTAAACATATCGTATCGTACGATACTAATAACCTTGCTACCAACTAAACGAAGTACAATCCCCGCCATCCTTCATCACTCCCTCTTGGCAACACACCCATCCACCGTCAAACCCCCACCATTCCTCACCTCTCTCCGACACACAAAAACTTACATAGATCCATCCATCGCCATCTTCTTCCACCTCTCTCCCACACACAAGCACATACAATCTTCAATTTGGCCTGCCTGTGATGGGCTTTGAAAATAGGGCCAGTTTGAATTTTAAGGGTTTTAGGATTATGGTAAGGGTATGGAATTTAGGTTCACATTAAGTCTAGGCTAAGGCAGAGTTTGGATCTGGTGGTGGTTTGTGAAGGCGGTGGTGTGACGATTTGGGCTCTGCGTTTGATTTGGATTGAGTCTACAAATTTGGTCTGTGGTGGTGGTGATCCAGATTTGGGTTCGAGATGGTGGTTTCAGTTGACTAGTTAAGCTTACAGTTTATGGTACAAATTCGGATATGACAGAGGGGAGAAGAATATGGAAGAGAATTGCAGGCTTTTTTCTTGCAACTCCGGGTAAAAAACCTAGCCTCTGGATCTTCTTCCTCTTCTCTTCACTCGTTATGATATTCCAATTTGTCCTTCTCTTCTCCCCTCCTTTATGATGATATCCAAATTTGGACCATTGCTGCAACCCTATATTGTCAACTGAAATCACCACCGCATACCCAAAGCTGGACCCTCTTCGCCCGCAATGGGGATTCTTTCCAACAAGTGCAACTGAATGTATGGATCACTTGTTTTTACATTGCCCGTTTGTCTCATAGGTGAGCCATAGACTTTTGGTTGTTGTCGGAGTCCCTTAGGTCATTCCGCAATGCTACGGCTTGGTTTTTGTTGTTTCATTACGAGGGTTTTGGCTCAAGCAACAAAGCTATGACCATATGGAGATGTGCGCTTGTTGGCATTGATTTGGGTGGTATGGTTAGGAGATTTGAAATTTCGAAATTCCACCAAAAGTCTACTGCACATATGAAATTTTCTTCACTCTTTATTATTAGTTATTATATACTTTGCTATACTATCAACAAAATGAAATGGAAATCTAAATTTTTACAAGCAGACAAGTCAAAATTAACAGTAAATTTTACTTTTAACACAAATATATTAGGTATTTGAAGAAAGTTGTTCATGACATCAACTAAACCTGGTTAGTTAAGTAATGGTCTGGGCTGACGGTAATCCAATTCCAAACCTCAAGGAGTTTGTTGGTACCACAAGGATCAGAGTCTATTAAATGAACCTCAAGGGTGTAGGTGTAATTTGCCTACGAAATATCGTTGAATTAGTAATCAGTTTCAAAAACCTACATAACACAGCTTTGAGTGTGAATTGGCTGAATCAGCTAAACTAATCACTGGAGAAGTATATTTTATGTAGCTTGAATAGAACGGGAAACAATATTACCGCAAACTTAGTAATGCATCTCCCCTGGCAGAGTACAAATGCAAGGTACAGGGGAAAAAATACATCGATGAAAGTTCTTTCCAAATAAATGCCCTTTCATCAATCACCATCAACTTTTGTTTACAAAAAAAAGAAAGAAAAGATAAAAACTTGAAATACGCAATATTTCATAATAATAATACAAGGAAAAAGACAGAGACAGTACCTCAAGTCTGTATTTCCCAGGGAGGACAGTAGGAAACAAAAATTCACCACTGTGATCAGTCAAATTGACTGTTTTTCTATCTTCTTTACTTTTTCCATCCGACCTTACAAGTGAAACAGAAACAGAGGAGCCGCATTCCTCTTTGCAAGCCACTGAGCCAGATACACTCACTTGTACCTACTCATGAAGAAACACTTTAGATGTGATATTATAAAGCTCAATTCTGGCATACAGAGATTCCATATAGAGCACTATGGCCTGCAATCCACACCAAAAATCCCATAATCCTGAGGCAAAAAGCAATTTGAGAGAAAATAATAATTGAAAACAATGTCATCTGAGTTGATGAATCACTCGACACCAGTTTGTTTTCCTTTTTTGGATAACAAAGACTATATTAATAGAACAAAATGGATGTAGTACAATAGGAAAGGTAGACAAGAAGTCCAGCCAAAAAACAAACAAAAGCACTACATCAAAATCAGGAAAAAAAAAAACACAGAAAAAAACAGCAAGTTATACAACATCAATACCACAAACAGCCGTCCAACTAGCCAAGATTCCAAAAAAAAAGACATATTAGCAAAATCCTTTGTTACCAATCACTTGACACCAGTCAACAACCGATTTTGACAACTCATTGTTAACGTAATGCAAGAGACTTATAAATGAAAAAAAAAATGGTACTAAGAACTTCCCTTAATGTAAAAAGGCAGAAGTGAATAAACTGGAATGGATAAATGAAAGCAACTTTCATGTCTACTAAATCAGAGAAAAAAAATCACCTGATAGAATTCTACATTCAGCAATGGACTGTTGACTCTGACATCAACATAAGATGGAGAAAACAGAAGTTCTGGAGCACTCTCAGGTGTAGCTGCAAAAGCAGACAATCGATATTCACCTGGGGGAACCTGAAACAAGTTGATATTAACTCAAAGTGATACAACTGATCAATCCTCGGTAACAGGCGTTCTACCCATCCCATTAGAAAAAAAAGATTTCATATTAAATATTAGTAGAGTATATGGCACCATAACTTCTGTTCTGGAAAATAACATCTCACAGAAAGTTCAACTGTCACAATTTTATAAAGACTTCAAATAATCCCCAACAAAAGCTTCATATTATTCAATCAAATCCACAGAGACCAAATAAATATACATGCTTACACACTTGATAAACAAATTGGCCTATTCAAGCCTATCGAGGACTAACATATCATCACAACATATGGTTAAATGTCCCATTCCCCGTACTCAAATACTGCCTAGTGTATGTCTTAAAGGCTTTTTAACTAGTCAAAAAGATGTACAATAAGCTAGCTCTTTTAAATTACACATACACCAAAAATGTAAAGAATTATGTTAGTTGAACAACCTATAGAGGGTTTTATTGATTCATCACATTTCCAACCCCAATACTATCAAGAGGATAAGAGTATATGATCGAAAAATACCAATAAACTTAAACACCTCAAATTCATGCTTCTCACTCATTGAAGTATTTCTTATGAGGTTATCGCAATAGCAGAAGTAGGTAGGTACTAAAACAGCAGCGACAAAAGTGGCATTGATTTATGCTAACATACCTCAAAGCAGAAAGTACCACCATCACTGGTCTGTGTCGCCTGAGGCTTAACATTCTCCGGTCCATGAGTCAAAGCCACCTATTATTCACCAATTTTGTAAGTATAATAATACAGTAAAGCATGATTGTATTACAGATTTTTAATACGCAATGGCCCTACATGGTTCCTGTTATAGAATAAATGAGACAATTAACAACTCGGGCCAATGTGTCCTGCACAAATTTCTAAAACAGTAATATAAAAGGAAACACTACATTCCAGCAGAGGGAGGGGGCCTCAAATTCAATTGCAGTTCCAGGGTTGCTCAAAACTGAAGCAATTGATGCCAGTCCACAACACCCACCCAACACACCGCTCTTGCAAACACCACTACAATTACCAGCACCACAACCATAAGTACCATAGAACCTCCGCATTCACATACATGAGACCACCACTGCCATAACCGTCACTGCCGCCAAACATCAAATTTTTGAACCACTGGTCCACTACCACCATTTCTAAACACAAGCACTTTGACCAACCTTACCACCAATTTAGAAACACCTCCTTGCAGCTGCCACCTCCACTGTCAACAACCACCCTCCCAAAGTGCATCAAAAGCTCCTTATCCACTGTGGCCATAAGTATATGTATGATTATATGCATACTTGAAGAATCAAAGTCAAATTCTAAACTCACCTTTGCCTTGTAATCTGAACCAACCATCAGTATCCTGCCACAGACATCATAGGAGACTGCTTTGATATCACCAACTGAAGCCATGTTTGGCAAAACCTAAAACAAACATCAAATATACATTTGGGGGGGTAAAAAAAGTAAGTTGATAAATTGATCCTCTCGAAAGAAGCCAATCATGTTAAAGGTCCAAATACCTCAATGTTGAAAATATTTCCCTTACCAAAAAGTCTTTCAGTTTATCAAACTTGTAATGCTCCTTTTTTGCTTCTATCATATAGCGTTTAGACGTAACCTAGAATCATTGAACAATTTTGTTGGTCAAAACAAAGTTCTTAAACAACCAAGAGCATAAGATTTATTGTTTCTGTTAATTAGCACTAGATATATGATATATCATTGTACCAAAAACAAAATCATATGTATTAAGGTCCTCAAAGACTATAATAAAATAGAAATCCAGTAACTGAAAACCAGATAAGACAGACAAATAGTCAAATTGAAAGTAAACAAAATAGGTCATAAACATAATAACCGGATGGTGAAAGCGAAGGGGTACTACTGATTCCGAAATTGACTTCTTTTAGGCATACCATCTTTCAAGAATCTCGAGACCCTACAAACGCACGCATACATATATGTTTAATGAAAAGAGCAGTAGGTCAAGAATCCCACGTGTAGAGTTTGGGCATATGAAACACTAAATTCTTCCCGCAAATTCATATGTGCAGAAGATTGGTAAGCTAGGAAATGAAGGAATGAATTTATACAGATTCAAAAGAAGCAAAAGGTTGCACCAACTGAGAAAAAGATGAGCAGTTTGTTTCAGATTGATCATCTGCACGGGAAAAAATGAAGGAAAAAAAACCGCAGAAGGAAAAGAGGTTCTATTAATGTAGGTGTAACAAAAGTAAAAGAGGAAGAACAAAAAGAATGACAGTTCCATACTAGCTGATGACTTCAAACCCGCCCCACCCCCAGGTGGGGAGAGAAATGATCCTAAATAGAGCTAAATGACATCTTCATCTACTATTGACTAGTTGGGACAGAAGGCTTAGCCGAGAAAAAGTTGAGTTCAAAAGAAATAAAGCATATAAATGAAAGATTTTGGGAAAAAAAAAAAACAAAGCCAACATCATATATAAAGCTGAGATATCTCTTGAAGTAGCCAATGAGCAAAACCAGGAAGGGTTTTTAAACAATTACACAAATATGCACAAATGCGAAAGAAATTTAAAGTTGGCATATCTTATCCTGAAAGAAATGAAATGTTTGGCTGCTGCGAGCATAAAAACAATTTACCTGGTCAAGTTTGTAATATCCTTCATTGTCGGTGATATACCTTTCATGTCCATCCACTAAAACTTTTGCACCATCTACTCCCATGCCATTTCCATCAACAACACGGCCCCCAACAGAAAATCCAGTGACCTAGTCAAAATTATGTGGCAGAGGATCCTAATGAATTTGAAAATACACAAAAAAAAAAAAAAAAACAAAAGGAGGTGTAGCAAAAAGTTATTGAAAGAGCACTTGCAAGAGCAAAGGAGCTTAAGTAAATCACAAGACTCGTTAGTTTGAATTCAATATTTTTTAAAAGAGGAAAAAATTAAAACTATAAGTCTATAACAAAACCAAGCCAAATAATTGGCATGGATTCCCTGCCTTATGATTAAGTTTATATCCATGCTTATCTTACACTAAGGGAAATCAAAATCAGTAAAAACAATCATTCACCAGCAACAAAGGACTTCTACACAAACACTGACAAGAAGTGTTGTAACTAGTTCTGTTATCAAACACTTAAATAGAATCAAAACTTTTCAAGTTTAATGAAATGAAGTACAAGCTGCAACTTTCATTGGAAGACAGGAAATGATCACTACAATTCAAAAAAACGAAAAAAAAAAATCGCAAAAGTTCAGAATAACACCAAAATTAAACTTCAGAATTTGGAATCACCACTAGATTAATTAAAGAAAATGAAAAACAATCCTCCTCTTAAGTGGAGCTTCAGTTAGTGGCACCATCCCAGGTGAGCTCACACCAACCATCAATGCACACCACAGATGCCTGCAATCACAAACACGTTCATCCACAACTTCCTTTCCCCCCCCCCCCCCAAAAAAAAAAAAATACACAGATGCACACAAAAAGGTTTCTACAACCCTCCTCTATAAAATCCTCTCTATCTTCCCTAGAAATATGTCCTGTATTTTAAGGTTGGCAATGTCCTTTGACAAATAAAACAACATAAACTTGTTCACTCTTCTTTCAGGCAAGGGGGTGAAATCGAAACAACTTATCTATTGTTTTCTCACAATCTCAAACCACTATTCTTTTTTATTTTTTCATTTTGGCCGCAATTTGTACATGAATGATATCAAATTGTCTAGGACTATGGTATTTATTATGTCCTCCCACTGGATGAGACTGAAATCCTTTTTTTTGGATAAAACGATAAAAAGGAAATTACAAACACATAATGGAACCATTCAAATCATTCACAGATCCAACAATAGACTAAGCAAAACTGATAAAGCTTAGCTTTGGGTTGTCGACATGCTCATGGTTCAATAAAGCATATGAATATATCAGACTGCACCTGTACAAAATCAACTATTTTTGAAAAGATTGCACATGATGCAAGATCAACTTCTGAAAGAGATTTGATGTGCCCGATATAGTTCACACCACACTAGCAATACCAAGGCATCCTAATTACAGTTCACCGTACTAAAGCAATTAGCGTTCTCAGAACATCATCAGGGGTACTGCAGGATGGATGTAGCACTAAAGTGAATTATAATATCATTTGGATTTAATATATAAAAGTTTTCGAATTTAAAAAAACTCTTTGCATGAACTCATGAAATGTAAATCTAGAATCATACATGCCAAAAAAAACAGATATCTAAAGTAATAGGATGCTTGCATCAAAGAGTTGGCAGACAGTCGCAGACAGTCACAGACACATATCCTGAATGGTGGAAAAACCCAATCTCGAACCATACAAAAGCCAATACCATACCTGAAACTTTTGGGGTACTGTTGCATGATCATGCTGAACAGACACTGACATGAAGGGAGGTGACACATCAAACACTGTATTCTCTCCTTTGTAGAAAGGTACAAGCTCGAAAACCCCTATAGGAGTACCACAAACCCATCAAAGTGGTATCAACAGATCCAACGAATTTGTCAAAACAAATAATGCAACATTTCTAAAGAAGCCCAACACAGCAAAAGTTTTATAGCCACCCCTCTTCCAATAATTGTCTAAGTAGAACCTCAACAAACTAAACATATACAAATAACCAGTGAAGTTCAAGACACTTCTAATTTGTAATTCCAATGGCCAGCTAAAAAATCCAAAGTGGGTTTATTAACAAAGCTCATTGTCTCCATAGACAAAATCGAACATGGATTTCGCATCCTATGACATAAAACAATTAATAAGAAAAAGACATATCAGAAATTTTAGTTCAACATTAAATCAAACTAGAAAAAACTATGCAGGAGCCTAAGCCAAGTTGATCTCACTGAAGATCCAATACAATCCCACTATCTTGGTCACCAAAAATGAAATCAATTATGTATATGCTAACTGTGCAATACCAAGTGGGGCTCAATCAGCTTAGTTTGCCAGAGCAAGTTCTGTCAAGATTTGAGCATAAAACCAAGTCAAATGGTAAGGACACAAATTATTGAATGGCATATTCAAACTGAGAATTAATGTACAACCAAAAGATAAGCTCCAATGCAAAAGTTCAAATATGGAGACCCTTCACCACTCAAAGGTCATTCTGTTACAATATGGAGACCCTTCAGCACTCAAAGGTCATGTTCCAATTTGCATGAAGGAACAAATCCTATTAAAATCAGGAAACATCCTTATGCACTTCAAAGTATGTAAATGATTTTGGAAAACCAAGACGGGATATAAGAGAACAAACAAAACTTTGTGTTTGCCAACCAAATGCAAAAATCTGCACAGACAAGAATAGGGGGTTATACCGCAGGGTATCGATCTAAATGTGAACATTCCATCAGCATCAGATACAGCATGACAGAGTGCTTTTCTTTGTCCAGGCGTGTTACCAGATCCCTGGGGGCAGTCTACCTCCAAGACATCCTCCGAGTATAAATAAATGTGAACCCCCAATATGGGATTTCCCTATCAAAACAGCGCAATGGATCATGGATCGGCTTTATTAATTTACACACCAAACAGCAGATTACCACAATCAATTATTTCCAAACATCTAAAAGTCCACAAATGGAAATACACACACACACACCCAAACACAGGATGCGTGTACCTTCATTCAAAATTTAACCATCTTATTGCCAACTGTGAATTGTCATCACCATATCACTAGACAATAAAGTGCAGTCTAAAAGATGAGGGTGAAGTTTACTACTTTTAAGTAATTCTTGGTGGCGTCAATGTTCACAGCCATATTGCAAGCCATGCAGTGCAATTTCTGAAGCTAAAATTTCTTGGAAGGAACTGTGCCAACCAGAACTCAGAAGTCAAAACACACAGAAAACCAAACCACCCAATACCAAAATTTTACTCTTGGCATCAAACGTGTATCCATAAGCATAATATGCATACAAGGTAAAAGAGCAGCAAAACAGAGTTAACCTCTACGACTGCATAGCAGAAATTATACATGGGTGCATACTCCCATAATCCCTTATTCCAAAATTTTCAATTAACTTACAGAGAAAGAACAGTTCCATTAATTAGAGATGATAGACTATTGCATGTCAAATAGAGGAGAAGAGCAACGGCATCTGTTGGAGGGGGAGGGAAATCTTGAAGACCGTGATACACCATTACTAGCTCCAGAAAAGTGCAATCCTCTTGGGCCCAAGAGGATTGCAGCCAGTATGCACCCATGCAATCCTCTTGCAGTGAGTATGCACCCTTGCAATCCTCTTGGGCGACAAAAACTCTTTAATTAGATAAACACTAACTGTAAAAAATCTGCTAAGATAAATCTTAATAATAACTTGCATGTCCAGGTAATTTTCACAAATTCACTACATCAAAAACCAGTTAAGAATCACATATTCGAGACCAGATTAACACAAAGATGGACACATCACCAGAAATCACCCCTCTCCCTGCTCCAACCTCCACACACATATAATCTAAGTTTCTAATTAGGTGGCATGAGATGCCATAAGCAAATCTCTTAGATACCTTATCTCTCAGATCCAGTTGGGTTAACAAATTCGCACAAAAGACCAATAATTAAAGTAAAAAACAAAAGATTTAAATATTATTATTGGCCTTTCAAGCCCTATCTCCTACTAACCATGTGGATAATTTGATATGGCTGTACACACAGTGTTTCATATAGAAAGAAGCACAAGAAATAATTGTTACTCAGGAAAGTTCACCTGAGCGACCACATATCCACGAATATCATATCCAGGGGCAAAGAAAATGTCATCAATTAAGCTATTTCCAAACCCCAATTCCACCTGCAAGAAGTGAATATATGAGATGAATGACCTGTCTGAAGCATTTGCATTTCAACTGCAAGGAGAACAAGAGCTTCCACGAGAAGGGGGGGGGGGGGGGGGGAAGGAAGATAGAGAGAACTAAACAAAAATTGGAAGACAGGGTACACTAACAATTTGAATCAACATAAATTAAAAAGGCATGTAACCTCAGTGGAACCTCTAACTTCAATTTGCAAATCATGGTGTGAAGCACGTAATTTGTATTTTCCTACATCCAAGAATGGTTATCTTCAGAACAACAGATCCATCCCGCCAAGAATACTGAGACAATAATTACTAAAATAGATTTTTTTTTCTTTTTTGATAAGAAACGAAGCATTTGTATTAATAAGAAATTGAAAAATACATCAAAAAGGTTGGATAAGAAATCCAACTGAATGCAAAAACATGGAAACCAAAATCACAAATTACTGAAATAGAATTACAAGGTAAATCTTGAAAGAAGGTTTAAAATAACAAAATACAGAAAATGAATGATGTTAAGATTTATCTCTCTTTTTTCCTTTCTTAAATAGTTAGCTAATGTATTCACCTATTCATCTCCCAATAGTATGCATGATATAACCTCCAGTACTAATTGAATGACTTCTTCATGGATCAAAAAAATACATTCTCAAAAGTCCAAAAGTACGAACTCAATGTCATTCCATCAATCAAGTGGCAAGGAAACTTCAAACCTGGAATAATGTTAGCAAATGAGTAACTTCCTGCTGATGATGTCAGAACAGAAGAGACAAGATCACCCATGGAAGACAAAAGCTCAATGTTCACATTAGATGGACCTCCATTCTTATGTGAACAGCTCCCTCCACCAACAGCTCCCACAACTCTCCCAGATGTGGAGAATCTGTAAAACCAATTAAAGAAGCTATGTACAATTAGTTATCAACAGAAAAAGAATCTCAAAACAAGAGAGTCTAGAGCATACACAAGACCAGAAACCATGTCACACGCAATACAAATAGAATTGACAACATGAATCATTAACACAAAATTTGTAATATAAAAACATTTTTTCATAAAATCAATCCCTTTGGACAAACCCTGTAAATCGAAAATTTATGTCTTCATTGGCATTGCAACCGTTGTTATCAACAACAATAGGAACCTACAACAAAAGTTATTTTTTGTCAGATGTTATGGAAAGTACTCTTACATAGAACGTCAAACAAGTCACTTGTTAATAAGGGAGAAAAAGATCACTATATGAAAATAAAATAACATAAAAAAAACCACAAGGTACTTAACTTGATGTGGGTCCCATGACCATCCTTCTGGTCCCTTAATTTTAATCGCAAAAGAACCCTGCAAACAGAAGGAGTACTTGCATTCTCAAACAGGTCTAAAACCAACACAAGCCGAGTTTGAAGTGCCCATACTGGGCCTTCTATTTGACTGGAAGTAGGTCCCCCTGGGCCCTCTATTACACCCTTGCAAACAGAAGGAGTACTTGCATTCTCAAACAGGTCTAAAACCAACACAAGCCAAGTTTGAAGTGCCCATACTGGACCCTCTATTCAACTGGAAGTAGGTCCCCCTGTCTGCACAATTTTATCCCTGAACATCATGTCTCTTCTGCCACTCTCCAGAAAATGGTCAAGCAAAACAAACCCACCAACTTAATTGGTTCAAATGACCCTTCCTCATTAGCACAAACTTTTCAATTAACTGTGTATAGGCTTCACTATCTAGTTCGTTCAGCATGTAAAACAATGGTGTCTAAAGAAATACCTTGTCATAAACTGGAATGAAGTAGTAACCATTTGGAGCACACTGTGTTCTTTCCTTCACCAATCCATCCAATGTGCGAAGCTCAACCTACAGTTTGACAACAGACATACTTGTCAGATTAGAAACAGTACAGTTGCTTCATGAGCATCAACGCAGAATTCTACAACATATAAATTTGAGCAAAACATAGCAATGTCTAGCATAATGAACCAAACAAGAAGCGTTTGCTTATAAGGCCTAAACCAATATGCCTCATAACAGAAACATGTCAGCGCAAGCATACTACACAGTCCTCTTTCCAACAAGTTACAGCATGCTGTGGCTTTGCCGCTTTGGAGATCCCCATGTCAATGATGGGGCTCCCATGCCATTGCTATCATGCCCTGAACCATGCAATATGACCCCCCTTAAACTCTAGTTTCCAGGACTGTGCCTTACCCAAGTGATAAAGGTGAGAGTACTAAGGAATGACCACCATGGTCAAATTCCATTTACCACTTAACATTCAAAAGTCTAGATACCAGAGTAAAAGACCGGTAGGCCTAATATTCAACTTCACTGGTTCGAAAAAGGTGAAAGCATCCAAAAATGTATAGATTCCATAAAAGGGACTGTCTGAGTTACCTGCGGTATATAGAAAAATAAGCCCCAGTATCGTATCCCAACTACCCAAAGAAAGTCAAATTTTCAGTTGATAAATTAGATTAACCCAAAGAACAAAACAAACTAATTGCCAAGGATGAAACCACAATAGTTCCTTTGTCAAATCCTCACAAGAGCAAATTTCAAACCCCACTCATATATTTAACAGAATCAGCGTTTATACAACTTCCAAAAGTATGTTTCTTTAAAAACCTCGATGACATTAGCTACGACACTTCCATAATTACCCTTAACATTAAATAGACCATAATGTCATAAAATACTTACTAAATGACGTAAATTTCATTCTTTAAGAAGACTAAGTTGCCCTTACGAAAGATAAAACGGTGCAAATGGCTTGGTGGTGCATTATGGGGAAATGTGAATTCCAGCAAAATTGTCATTTGTGTGTATTGTTCATTTTCCTCATTTATCCGGTGAAAATTTATTTGCATTTGCATCTTTGGTGTGTCATTCAATGAATAACCATACTTAACTCACAGTGTAAGAGTGCTTAAATAACACTCATTGCCACCACAACACACATTCATCTCATTGCCACTACAACACACATTCATCGTTGTGTTCTCTCTTATCTCTCCTCCATTCATGTACTTTTAATGTGTACATGTGTCTCTCGCTGTTTGTATCATTATTTGTTTGTCAATGTATGTCTCTATGTATCAATTTGCCTATAAATAGAGGTCTGTGCATATAAATGTCTGAGTTACACATATATAACACCAATAAATCGTTTCCAATGATGATGGATGAAGGAGACAATTGCACAACTGAAAAAACTAGTTGTACAGTGTTCGGAAAAATTTCTCATCTCAAACAATGATTCATTCAAGTTAGGCCCCATTAATGACGTTTTCTCATATGTTTGGAAGGGGATATCAATAGAATTTTCAAAAATCGAGAGAATGCCTTTGTAATTAACCCTAGTCACAAGGAAAAGTCTAATTTTTCTCTAATCCATGATATGACGAATCAAGCTCAACCAAAAAATGTTTAAAAATTAAAACAATGGACTATTTAATTAGTTAATTTGGTTATCTTTTTCTTACTACTAGGTTTATCTTGTTAAAAAAAAATTAACATGCAAATGCGAGTTGTGCACTGTTATTATTTTAAAAAACTGTTTAGATAAAAAATGGTGTTTGTCACACTGGTGCATTCAAATGAGTAGACAAATAAAATTTTCCACAAAATATTGACACGCTAGTCAAATAATGAAGAGGGTATCTTTTAAAAAGAAAGAAATACAGAAAGTGAATACAAGGAAAGAACATAAACAATCTCGTCTTACCAGTAACAAAGAAAGATGGAAGACAGAAATTATACCGTAATATGTGAATAATCTAATTTCGCATCAGTGGGCTTCCTTGACTTGATCAATGCTGAACTCGCCTACAGCATGAAAATTCTCCCTTAGAACTCCTTTTTGGTTCACGTCAAAATCAGAAATCAAGAAATGCATCAAATATACATTCAAGGCACAAAACAACAAAATCATATCGCAGACCGCAAACAAGATCCACCAATCTTGTGCAACAGACTTCTTTTCTCTGCACGTAGCAAACAAGAACCACCAATCTTGTACAGTAACTCGCACACCGCGAACAAGAAAGATCCACCAATCTTGCACAATAGACTTTTTTTTCTTTGTTTTGATTCGCATAAAATCAAAGAAAAACAAGTGCTCCGTTTGATTCCAGTGAAAATAAATTTAAGTTTAAGAAAAACTAAGTTTATATTAAAGACTTTTCCCTTTTCCATTCTCCTTAGGCCAAACTCACCAAGCTTCAATGTAAATTAAAAACCACGAATTAAAGATTTACTGGCAAAATATTTTTGAGGAAAATATGATTTAAAGATTTACTGGCGAATAATTGAAACGAAGAATAAATCATGAATCACCTCGATAAATCCACCACAGCCTTGGATCGTATTGGCAGTGGCCGGTGTAGATGCGTAGGTCGTCATGAACAAGCTTATAACGAGATAATATACAATTGTCATTGTTCCTCTGATTTGAAGTTTGAAGAGAGAGTCTCCGTCGTACAGATCTCACAGCCCCTCTTCAACTCCACATGGAAGTGTTTTAGTATAGAATGCTTTCGCTCTCACTCTTATGTCCGAGGGTTTATGGTTTAATGTTTCTTCCACCGATCCGCAGTGTGTTGATTTTTGACGATTAACTAATGGATATTTATAGAGCACCCGATGGCAAAGTGAAGTGGAAAATGGCTCATGTTAGGCTGACAGAGCCGGGCGGTCCGGCCCACCTTTTTGGGCCCATAGCCGGTTATGGACCAAGTCTAACAGGTTTGACTAGTTAATTGGTCGAGTTCAGGTTAGCCCATTAGAAAATACCCAGCCCATGGTCAGAAAAAATTATAAAACATAAAATTGGAATAATAATATCAAAATTAGAAAGAAAAGACTAAATACTAAAATTATCGGACTATCCTTCAATGTGTAACAGTACCCCTTTTTTTTTTTGGTTGAAAATGTGTAAGAGTACACTTATTGTAATTTACGTAGAAAAATTAGGGTTAATCTTATTTTGCACCCTGAAAGATCGTTCGAATCTCAATTTACACCCACAAATATCAAAAATCTCAATTTACACCCTCAAAGATAGAAATTTGTATTAATGTACACCCCCAAAGATCAAAAATCTCAATTTGCACCTTTAAAGATATAAATCTATATCAATGTGCACCTAAAATTAAATTGATAAATTATACCTAGATCCCCTCGTGTTTGTCACTTAATCATTTGAACCCCTTCATATTTAGAATATTACTCCTACATCTCATGACGTTTGTACATGTGTAAACATAACCACTTTTCGTTGATATCTATTAATATAATAGTTAAAAAATATGATTTTATCTTAATAAAAAATTATAATTTCATATTACCCTTTATTTTGTGAATTCGATATACTTTAAAGTTCAAAATCAAGCTTACCATTTGAATGTCTAATAGAATGTAGATATTTATATAAAGAAAAATATGAAAAACATTATATAAATATCTACATTTTATTAGACATTCAAATTGTATACTTGATTTTGAATTTTAGAGTATATTGGACCCATAAAATAAGGGTAATATGAAATTATAATTTTTTATTAGGATAAAATTATATTTTTTAACGGTTATATTAACAGATATCAATGAAAATGAGTTACATGTTGTACGTGCATAAATGTTATGAGATGTAGGAGTAATATTCTAAATGTAAATATGTCTAAATAATTAAGTGACAAACATGAGGAGATCTAGGTATATTTTATCAATTTAGTTTTAAGTGCATAATTATACAAATTTCTATATTTGAGAGTTCAAATTGAGATTTTTTTATCTTTGGGGTGCACATTGATATAAATTTCTATCTTTGAGGGTGTAAATTGAGAATTTTGATCTTTGGGGATGCACATTGATACAAATTTTTATTTTTGAGGGTGTAAATTGAGATTTTTTATTTTTGGGAGTGCACATTGATACAAATTTCTATCTTTGAGGGTGTAAATTGAGATTTTTGCTCTTTGAGGGTGTAAATTGAGATTTTTGCTCTTTGAAGGTGCAAATTGAGATTCGAACGATCTTTCGGGGTGTAAAATGAGATTAACCCGAAAAATTATGGTATCAATATCTTGCCTTGTCAATATAGATCAATCTAAGTTCGTTAACTTTTTTTTATTTCATTTAAGAATTGAATTGATTTATGCTGGACGGAATATTAGTGTTGAAACTTTAGAGTAAACTTCAAATAAATGAAAGATAATTTTATCTTACATTGAGATTTTTAGATAAGAAAAAATGATAGACTTAAGCGTTTTTACCTTATTTGTAGATTTTTTGAAAGGAATTTTTTTGTAGCTAAGTCAAACAATTAGAAGATTTTAGTTATTATCGTTGGGTTTTCGCTTTAACAGTTATTTTTTTGTAAAAAAATGAATATGATGAGTCGTTGGCGGGTAGGCCACAAGGCAGTCCATTGGCCCACCTACTCCCATTACTAACGGATACGAGTAAAATCAATATATGAAAGGGTATGAATCAGATATAACATAATTTATTATATATGAATTAATAAATTAATCGAATATGAGTTGAGTATTTTTTTATATTAATTCACTAAAATTTGATATACACCTGCCTCACTCAATACGATTGACCAACTTACATGACACGTGTGCGGGTTAATAGTTTACCAAAATTTCTTTGAAATAGTATTAATGACGAATTTGTGCAAGTGATTTATGTATCCATTCGGGCAAGAATTTCAATGACCAATTTCTTTAACTCATCGGTGCCCTTAACATGTTTAATTTGTTTAATAATATTTATTGAAATAAAAAATACAAAATAATGAACTAAAAAAAAAAAAAACTTTTTTGCAGTGTACTCATTATTGTTGGTTGAAATTACCACATTTTTCAATGCATGTACAAGCTTGATGGTAAAATACCAATTTTTTTCGTTACTAATAGTTAAACACACCTCAACATAAAACAAAGCCCAAAATACCAACAAATTGTTTTTGAATCTTTTGATCAGCTCTTTTAAACTCGGACTGTCAGGTTGACCCGGCAAAGTAGCAAATCGGATCTTAATCGAGAGGTTCATAAAAAACCGTTTAATCTGGCAAATTTAAACGATTTAACATAAATCGGCCGGATCAATTAAAATGAAATAAAAACCAGTCTTTTGGGCTTTATTTTTGTTTGTGCTAAATCATTTGTGTTTTATGGCGATCATCTGTGTCTCAGCGAGGTCCGATAACTTACTCCTCAATCATCTCCCTCTCTCTCAACCTCTAATCTCTTTCTCTCTTTCTGTATACTCAAAATTGACGTGTCAAAAGACTCAAAGTCAAAGGATCCATCAACGACACAGCACAACACACACATTCGAAGGCCCATCATTTAACTTTCGGTGAAAAATATTTGAGAGTTTTGGGTTGTTTTTCTTCAACTTGTTATAAAATTCTTATTTGATTTGGTGTTGCCCATGAACAGGTTATAGCATAATCTCACCACCCTCAAGTTTGTCATTAACTCATTCTCCGTCTCTTTCTCGTTCGCTCTCATTCTTGTATTCTCAACAGAAATCTGAGTTTTCAATTTAAAATTTGACAAATTTTTGTTGTCTGAATTTTTTAATTTTTATTTGATCTAATATACGTTAAGCATGGTTATTTTTATATTTATTATATTTTTTGGTATATTTATTATTATTAATTTTTTTATTAAATAACTAGTTTGACAAGTAATTAAACCATTGACTTAATTTTTTTGTCGGGTTGATGTTTGGATTGAATTTTAAAATTATATTTTAGATATTTTTCGACCAGTAATAATCATTGACCCGATTTTTTTTGTTGGGTTGATGTTTGGATCGAATTTTAAAACTATGCTTATGATAGGTTTTTTTTTTTTTTTTTTTTGTTTTTTGACCAACGAATCTTCTTATAGTTTGAAGTTCAAACTTCAAATGGTCCAGCCGGGTAGAGCAGGCTACGACGCAGTTTCGTTCGGTAAATAGTCGGGCGAAAAAAAATCTAGAATAACCGTGGGTTTGATGTCTGTGACATTGGTCTTTGTCTTTTACCATCAACGCGTCTCATCAATATTTCCAGATGCAATCACGCCCTACCTGTGGAGAAAATATTCAATAGCTGCGAAGTTTGAACTAGGCACGAACAAGAAATTTGGAAACGGAAAATTGTTAGAACCAGAAAACCCTAACCGGTGGACAGTCTCTGTTGTATCAAAAGGAATAGATAGAGAAAGACTCCAAGCCCTCATCACCATCACGCTATTTTGAAATATTCAGATCAGGTATTATCCCCATCATTAGGTCAAAGCAATTTTCATAGTTTGATTTTCAGAACGTTTAAATTATGGTAATTAATGCAAATCTTCATGATTTTCGCTTTTATTGCTATATGTGTGGTGAATCGGTAGATTTTGGTTAAAAATTTGGAGCAGAATCTTTAACCGAGTGTGGTTCTCAGGCGTGGTGTGTGCGAGATTCTTAGTGTTTGGAATTGAAGCTTATAGGCTTGATGGCGAGGATCAAACCTCAAGCTCTGCTACAACAAAGCAAAAAGAAGAAGGGGCCTAGTCGTATCAGTGTACCTACAATTGTCCTGTATAGCCTAGTTGTTGGTGTGACGGTGTTTTTCCTCTTTGCTACATACAGACACTGGTCTCTAAGGTTTGTTAGCTTTCAGTTGTTAACCATTTTTTTTTTCCTTTTCAATCTCCTCTTAGGATCCAAAGTAACAAGCGATATCAGTTTCCTTCTTCTTCTTCTTCTTCTTCTTCTTTTTTTTTTTTTTTTTGTCTTGGAAAATGAAAGCACTTGAAACAATCATTGCGTTGTAAGCAGATCATCATTTTTCTGATTCATGACTTTTATGTTGCAACCTGTTTTTAGGTCAAGAATTCAAACCGAAGATAGGTTACCACTGGAGGTACAAATTTTTTGGAGATCTACAATTGTTTCCTTTTGGATAGTTGTTGGTCTTATACTTCTTGTATTGTAATTTGTTGATACCGAGTGATAAGTTTTCATTATCTGCATATCTCTCCCTTTCTCCACTATTATGTGATGATGAGTTGCGTTGATAATCAAAATTTATTAAGTTCACCATATCTCCGTGTGCCTCTATGTGTACAAATTTCTGTATCATACGGTGGCAGTATTCTTGCAATTTGAGGCAGTTTTTTTGTGCATCTGTAATTAACTTAAACTTTTATCTGTATTTGTATATTTTTGTGCTACAGGGTGATGACTCCTATGCAGATCTAAAGAAATCTGATATCCCCAGCTATGCTGTAAGTCTCCACACCCACTGCTTCATTAATTAGTAGCTTTCAGTTTACTTGCTTCTTTTATTTTTCAACTCAGTTATCCTCTTTAGCAATGTACTTTTGAGTAGTCTCTGTCTTGGTAATATGCTATTGGGAATTCCTTTTTCTATAGCAAAGGTTGCAAGTTTTAGGTACACTATGATAGTTAGCCGCTGTGTTGTTTAATGAAGTTTGCTTGGTTATCCATTTTTTTGCTGCTTGTTTTTGACAATATCCAGCCGCTCTCCTTTAACAGGTTCTCAATACCTCAAAAGGCTCAATAACAGTGGAACTTTACAAGGAAGCTTCTCCTGAAGTTGTTGATGAATTTATTGACTCATGGTAAGTGTTGGGCTCAGCTCCATCATAGATTGGCTGCTGTGGAGTCTTGGAAAAGCTTTTAATGCAGTTTAACTTGTTAGGTTTCTCAGTTCTTCTTTCTTTGCTACTGTGTTGACTTGGTTTGCTGCAAAGATTTCGATGATGCATTAGTTAGCATATATATGATCAGCAGTCAATTGAGGAAATAATCTTTTGTTTCTCTCCATGATTTTCCACCTTGCCTGTTAGGTATGCAAATAATAATGTAACTCATGTTATCGAAAAAAAAAAACTCGTGTTATCGAACAATTGCATTTCCTGTAGCCTTTATGAATTAGTGGGCATATAAGATGTCTTTCTAAATGGCTTCCTAATATTATGGCTGGCAGCTTGTAAATGATTTTCAATTCCTATTTATAACCTTTCAAGTAGTTTGGTTTATATTGCACATCATTTTTAATAATAAAATGTTTAACAAAATTGCAGCAGGATAGGATTGGCAATAGGGCGAAAGTACAAGTTCAGTGTAGGGCAGTTAAATGAAAGGAGTAACTCAGGCTTAGCTCATTCATTTTCTTATACCAGTAGAATTCTAACAGTTTTTCAATCTCGTTTTGTATCCGAGCCGAACCCAAGCCTAGCCAAGCTATTCTCGTTTCAATCTCATTGGTACCAGAAGGCCATTCGGTGTGTGTTATATGGTGTAGGTTTGTAAGTTTTGTTGTGTCTTTAATTTTTTTGATGTTAGGGTTTGTTTTTAAATTTTGATTTCAGTGATTTTATGTGCAATTTGTAAATTTCAAGTTGAAATTTCTGATTTGGAAATAGTGGATTTGAGAGTTCAGATGTGTGGATTGTGGAGTGAGATTTATTCTTAGGGCTCGATTTTGGCTCGAGCTCAGATTCAGCTTGACCTGAGCTTGAACAAAGCCTTAGCATACAGAAACTCTGAAGGCTCTGCTCGATTAACACCCCTAGCTCCATAAAGCATAGAAATAAGCACCATCTTTTAAATGTTCATCAATGGTCTGGCTGGTATTCTGTATACAGTATAGGGACGTCAATGATAAAGAAATTGTTATACTTGCAGTTATGAATTGAAGTGGACATGCCTTAATTAGCATTATGTATAAAATTCAGAAATGTGTCAATTTTGCAGTCAGAAGGGGCATTTCAAAGGGATGCTCTTTCACCATGTCATAAAACACTTTGTAATTCAAGGAGGTGATTCTAAAACACCTGGAGCTACAGAAGATTGGACTTCAAGAGGAAAGCATTATAGTCAACTCGGTACAAGGTTTGCTCCTCACCCAAGCTCTCATTTCCAAGGTTATAGTTAGTACCACTACAATTCAGTGATGTTTTATTTGTGTTTTCTCCTGGTTACTGAATGTTGTATTTTTTATCTAGCCTGAAGCATGAGGCTTTTATGCTTGGTACTCCTAAGGCAAAAGATAACACAGAAGGATTTGAGCTTTTTATTACAACCGCACCAATACCAGATCTAAATGACAAGCTTAATGTGTTTGGGCGGGTCATTAAAGGAGAAGATGTTGTTCAGGTGATAAAAATATTTGCTGCCCTTTTTTTCTTCTCTATGATATTGTAGAAGTCTGGATTCTGGTAGAGTTACTTGCATAGCGGGAATTCAATTGAGAATTTTGAGCTTCTTTTGAGCACAGGAATTGCCATCATGTTTTCTTGTCCAGCCACTACCATAAAGCAGTTTTTTTTTCTGTCGTAAATCATGCGATAGGATTGAAAAACCAAATTTTAGTGACAGTTTTCAAAAATTCTGAAGTAGGACAATCTAATTTTATGCTTACTGTTGTACTAACATGGACTCATGGAAGGCTGCCGTGTGGACCCCTATATGCTGTGAATGCTAATTTCATCTGTCTGGAGAAAGAGCTGATGGTGACATGTCATTTGTTTAAAACTTTAGCATTATGAATTCTATTCCTTCTTTTGTTTCCTTTGTGCCTTTTTCATAGATGGCACTTCCCCATTTGTTATGCTCTTGATTTCGTTGCTCTGGTATTCTACAACATTTTATTTTCAGGCATACTGAATGCATTGTCTTACAATGTGCTATCTAGGAAATTGAAGAGGTGGACACGGATGAACATTATCGACCCAAATCTCCGATAGGAATCACCAATGTTATACTGAAACAGAAGATTTGAGGCAGCCCTGTTCTGTCAAAAGTTTTTTTCTCAGTTGCATGGTTTCCATAGTCCATACATCCAATGACAGTCAAGAAGATGATTGAGTGAGCGTTTTGCAGACAAGATTGTGCGTTTGGGGCTTCTGGCCTAGGTATTGTTGTTTATGGGTGCGATTTCTTGGATTTAACAGGCCATCACTCTTGGTCATCAGTTGTATTACTGGAAAAAAGGCTTATGTATGCCATTTTTATACCTTTAAAATGCCTTGTATGACAAAAAAAATCATAATTTCTCGTGACATATAGTGATTTTGAGAATGATACACTCAGCTGTTTTCTTTCATTTTATTTTTCTCGTGCTATTTTCTAATGAAATTTTACATCTAGTGATTTTATATTTTAACTGATTTTTACCCAATACAAAGGGAATTGGGTGGTGACGGTGTTTACAAACCCATATCAGAGGAACCAAAAAAAAAAAAGACAATTCATGAGAGTACAGGGCACACCTGGGGCAATATATGCCTAATAACTAATCCTGTTCCAAATGCCCAACAAGATATTCAGGAGATTGAGGGGCATCATTCAACCCATCCAACAAGCGTACAGAAGTTAAATCCAATAACCAATGTCAAATTTGGGAAATTTGGACCTCAATTTATGCAGGGCAAACCCTTTGTAGCAATTCTTCAAGCTCGCAGCTCATTTCAATCCCATGTCCCTCGATCCTTCGACGCATCTCTGGCTCTGTCTTGCCAGCGGCTACGTAAACCTTAAGCAATAATTTGCAGGAATTGGAATCAAGACAATTTACTTCCTTCAAAATCTTGCAGAATTCCTCGGCACCATCAACATCTCTCTCTTCCTCAAAATACTTCAGAAACGAATTTACATGTTCCGGTTTCGGTTGCCATTCATTGTTCTTGACTCCAGATATAACTGCTGTCATGCACTTCAGGGCTGAATCAATTTGATTGTTCTTCAAATAGAAAATGATGAAGAATTCCCAAGCCATGAAGAAGGGTCCAGATGATCTCTCAATGGCGCGATGAAAGACTGATTCAGCTTCTTTGATCATGTCATGTCTTAGGTAAGCACCAATAGCTGTATTTGTTAACCTCATATCATAACTAGAACAACCTGACTCCCATTCCTCAAAGCATTTCTTCAACCCATCAATGTCATTCAGTTTTGCAAGAGCTTGAAGCATGACAAGATAACTCATATTGTTGGTCTTTTCGAAACTTGATTTCAGCGAATTCCAAATCCGGTGGACCTCGCCTAGATTAGATATTCCAGAATACAAGCTTATCAGATAATGGAATGCCTCACGATTACGAGGCCCCATGTTTTCCTCCAGCTCTTTAAGAGCTAACTTGGCTTTTTCATGAAGTCCAGCCTTCACATATACTACAGCCAAATTACTGTACGTTGTCCACTCACACATTTTTCCGTTGTCTTTCTTTATCTCCTCAAAAACCCTTTCCACCCCATCAATGTCATTCATACACGAATAACTCTGCATCAAGATGTTATAAGAAAATGTGTCAAGTGAGATATTCTGATCCTTCATTTTTTGTACCAAGGGAGGTACCTTTTCAGGCTGGCATAATCTCATATATAGAGCCATAAGATTGTTAAAAGCCAAGGGAGAAGAAGCAAAGTTCAACCCATCCATCTCCTCAAAGAGAGTCAATGCCTTGTCTGTCATTTTCTCGACACAATAGCTGTTCAGGAGAGCTCCATAAGTAAATTGGTTCTTGGCATATGGTGGGAGGCCACTAAAGTAATGTTCAGCTGCATCAATACCTTGGGCTTTAGATATAAGATCTAAGCGTATTGCATGGTCACGAAGTGAAAAGTTGACAGCCCTTTTCTCCATCCATTCCATTATCTACATCAGAAAAATCAAGAAATAAATCATTTCTCAACACAAAGTATGTTACTTCGCAGTACACTATTCCATATCTCAAATTCACAAAACTTAAAGAGTTAATGAACTAATATGTGCACAAACATTATATGAAGCATTAACAATTTGAGTTGTAAGGGACATCCACTAAAATTTGAGTTGTAACAGTTAGAGTCAGAATCAGAGACACCAACATTTCCATAAGAAGTGTGTTTATTGTTTACAATGAAAATTACATGTTTTACTTTTACTCCAATGTGCCGCAATTCCTAACAAGCTGTGATTACTCTTGCGCCTTCTTCCAATGAGTTTGAAATAGTCTAGGAAGTGTGTTTATTGTTTACAGTGAAAATTACATTTGTTTTACTTTTACTCCAATGCGCCGTTATTTCTAACAAGCTGTGATTGCTTTTGCACCTTCTTCCAATGAGTTTGATATACTCTAGGAAGCCTTCCAACCTTCCAATTTGGCACACAACCTTTAAACCTGCTTTTGTGCCTTCTTCCAATGAGATTGATATATTCTAGGAAGCCTTCCAACGCCCAATCCAAACTTCCAATTTGAAACACAACCTTTAAATCTCAAGTAGAACCCAAGAAAGCAAGCCAAAAACAGTGTTAAAATAAAGAAATAAGGGATCTGACTGAAGAAAGAGATCCTTCACATAGCTTTGTTGCGAGACGAGTTAAAGATCAAAGACTCAAAGTTTGTCCCTTTTCGTTTTTTCCAACTTTTCCTCAGCAACCAACACCACATTTATGAATTTTCAACGCAAATTGATATTCAAAAAGGAAAGAAATTTCTGCAATTTTATATTTGTACACCTTTACAGGAGAAAAATGGCACAAAAATCAACAAAAACCTCATGGAAATTCCAAATTTTCGCAGAATTGATTACATTTGAAATTCCAAACTGGTTAAAAAAATAAGATCAAACGACAGCAATAATCGGTGCTTGTGTGCTTGTACATCAATTGTGACGGAAATAGAAGCAGATAGGGAGAGAGAGGGAACTGGAAAACCTCGAGGGCATGTTGGTATCTGCCGTACTTTCGGAGTTCCTTGATGCACGTCACGAGCTCATATTTTTTGATGACCCTGCCCTCCCTAACGTAGTTATTTAACGTCGGTGCCACCGTCCCCTTTGTGGCTCCCAATGCCGACAACCTTCGGTAAAGCCTCCCTTCTTTTCCACGCCTCGCCACCGGCGCCACCTCCGCCACCGCCTCCGCCTCCGCCTCGACAGCCGTACTTAGACTTCTAATCAACGACGAGGCTCCGGCCAAGATCCGACGGCTACGATTCACCATCATCATCACCTGCTCTCTCTTTTCGTCTCAGGCCCTTTCAATATGTAGGGTTTTGTCGGGGTTTTCAGACAACAACACTTAAATTATTATTAGAGTAAAAAATTGATTTATTATAAAGGATTTTAACGAACAAATTTAAATTTAAATTTAAATTTAAAGAAAGAGATTAAAAGGAAATAAAGATGATTATTAAATTTTTAAAAATAAAAAAAAATTCATTAAAAATTTAAGTAAAAAAATATATATTTTTTAATTGGTATAAATTTGAGTCGAAAGTTAAAACAAGTTTTTTAAATTTTTTTATTTAAATTTAAATTTAAGTAAGAATCAAAAATGCCCTAACTTTGCACATTTGAGCCCCATCAATATCATTCGAGGTCGTGGGCCAGTAATACGACTTCGTTTGACATGGCCAAAAATAAAAACGACTTCGTTTGGGTAAAAGGTATTTAGGTCTTTAAAGAACAAGAGGGTGTTTTCATTTGAAAAAATTGTGAAAAAGTATCCCATGTAATACTTAATTGTGGAAAAGTATCTCCATATAAAATATTTGTGTATAAATACCTTTGTATGTAAATGTTTGATGAGTAGGTACACTTCTGTTGAATTGTAATTTTTTATCTTATAAAATTGTCTTTTTCTTTTATTAATTGAATACAAATATAACAGTTATATTTTAGATTCAATTTTCCTTTTTTTATGCTATATCATTTTTAAATTTTGAATTTCCTCTTCCTCATTCATTTAGCAGACTATTTTCTTATCCATTATTTAACCCATGCTTTATACAGTCTCTAAAAGTTGTATTTAAATATCCATATGTTAGTCTGCTTAAGTTAATTGCATATTTCTTAACAGGTTTGCTTTGGCTTCCATAACGTTACCGGGTTTTGACACATCTTCCACACACTTGCAGTAGAAGACGTGTGTCAGGTATGTCTTCCACACTGTTGTAATTTTTTTTAAAAAAAAAAATAAATTGTAATGACAAATATATGTTCTACATTATTTTTTTTCACAGAATTTTAATGGAGGATATGATCATTTTGTTATGCCGTTACGAGAATGAGTCGTTAATTATCTGCATTTCAAGGTCTTCACCGTTTGAAAATGTGTTAAATCAAGTGTGTGATACATGAGAGTTGTTGTGGAATTTGCTAGTACAGTTGTCATATTAATTCCCTGAACTTTCAAATTATTTTTTGAAGAATGATGAAAACTTCAAAAATATGTTTGAAATGTCATATTCTAGTAACGTCAATCATGTTCTTGTAACGATAACCGTTATTGATGTTGACTCAAATAAGGGTCCGATAAATAATTCAATTAAAGATTTGCATAATCCAGATAATGATTTCGATTCAGTGGATGATTTGCTGCTTCGTTATAGCCAACATAACGAAAAAGTTCTATTAACATTTGGGTGGATTAATGAAATCAGACATGTAGGACAAAATTTTGAAGGAGGTGTGTTGCAGTTTCGTAATGCTCTTTGCAAACACTCGATTGAGTGCGGTTTCAAATTCACTATATTAAGAATTACAAATATCGGGTTTATGGCTAAGTGTGCGGTAAAATATTAAACAGGTTGTGAGTAGAAGGTGAATGCAAGTATTCAAAAGGTAAATGAGTTTTTCTACATACGGAAACTTCAAAATGAACATGCACGTGATGAAGCACTACGTACAACAGAAAACAGGAGGATGAGTTCTAGTTTAATTACAGATTTAATTGTTCATGTACGGGAAAAAAATACTACTCGTCCCACTGAAGTTGTCAGTAAATTTCTGTTGGATTACAGTCTTACAATTTTCATACGATCGAGCATGGATGACAGTTAAGAAAGCGAGAGGGAAGATCTTTGAGAATCACTCGTTGTCGTACCAGCAAATACAATGGTATGTTGATGCTGCAATTACAAACAATCCTGACAACTACATTGTTCTAGATTGTGATGACGATACTAACCAGTTCTAGAGATTTTTCTTGTCATTTAAGGCCTTTATTGATGAGTTTAATTATTGTCGTTCTTTGTTGTTCATTGGTGGAATATTTTTGAAAAACAAGTATAAAGATAACATCATTTCGACAATTGGCAAATATGACAATCAAGGTATTTTATATAAGGGATCAAATTATGTCAGATATATAAATGTCACATTTTAATGTTTTTGGTGTTATTGATTGTTGTCTGGTGAGTTGGTTAATATTTTTTTTTTTAGGTTTATACCCATTAGCATTTGCTGTCGTTGATTATGAAAATAAGACAAATTGAAATTGGTTTGTACAACAGTTGACCCATATTGTGGATCATGGTCGTGATATTACTTTTGTGTCCGATCGGAATGTGGGTTTTTTTAGAAGCAATGCCAAAGTTTTTTTCAAATGCTCATCATGCATTTTGCAATGGTTCATTTTCATCTGCACAATGTAACAACTATAAAACAAACAAAAAGGTAGAGTGATATTGAAATAAAAAAAAAAAAAAAAAAGAGTACCCATCGATACTGTAATGGACAATCCTATCATCAAATTAACCAATATAGATACAGAGCAACATAAAAAATCAAAATTTGCTAATCACCCGCAATCAATTTGATCAAAACATCACAAATCATATAAAATAATAATTGAAAATAAAAAAAAAAATTTAGAAAAACATACCACAAATGTGTTAAACAGAACGACAAAACTATTTTGAACAGTGAACACAAAAAAAAATGAAAATGGGTTGAACAAAAAAACTCATTTTGAACATCATGTCTTGAACAGAAGTTTTTAACATTGTTAAAGTGAACTCATCCAAATTAAACAGTTAACACATAAAAAAAAATCAAAAATGGGTTGAACGAAAAATCAATTTTGAACATCAGGTCTTGAACGGAAGTTTTCAACATTGTTAAAGTGAACCCATCAAAATTGAACAGTGAACAGAAAAAAAAAATTAGAATGGGTTGAACGAAAAAACCCTTTTTTGAACATTTTTGTCTCAAAAAGAAGACGGTTTAAAAAGTTTTCACATACCTTTATCTCCACAATGAAAGCCTTTCTTCATTGATTCGTTCTTCACCGTCCATTAGTTCCCTTTCACCAACCCAGAGAGAAACCCATCCAAAGAACAATAAAAAAAAATAAAATTGATTTTGAACATTCTCTTTTGAAAAGAACGGAGGTTTTATAAAATTATGTCGTCAATTTTTGAAGAGCCTACATTTTCGGCAATATTGAAGGAGCTATGGGTAACAGTCCATTCCCGTTGTTTCGGCTTTAGAGGAAAAAATTTAGGGGACTGTTCAACTTCTTTCGAAGGGACTATTTTAGACATTTGTTATGTATTGTATATTTTTTGACAAATATTTTTAAAAGTGATACTTATTGTCCTATAATTACTAAAAAAGTTACGGGCTCCTTAAATCTCCTTTTTTTTTGTTGCTTGAAATACATCAAAAAACACAAAATCAACAAAAAAACCCAAATGTATGAAACGGGGACAAAAATCGAAGGCCTGTTTGGTTTGCGTTTCAAAAAAGAGTATCTGAAAATAATTTTTGAGAAGAGTTTTAAAAAATGGTTTTGATATTTTTTGAAATAAAAAACTTGTTTGGTTAGATGATTTTAAAAACAATTTTACAATATAGAAAAAAATAAAACCTGTTTGGACAGTTTAAATATATATTTAAACAGTAATTCAAACAGTAATTCAAACATTAATCAAAAAATATAAAAAAAATATTTTTATATTGACAATTTCATAATATATATATATATATATATTTATACGTATATATATAAATATATACGTACAAATATATATATCAATTAATATACCCATATTTGAACATTTAAAATTATCCTCCTTATTTTTAAAATTTAAAAAAAAACTTTGAAAATAAGTGTAACTTGTTTTCTATTTATATGACTCAAATTTTATATTTTTTTAAAAATTTAGAGAATAAAAATACTAAATAAATAAATTTTAGGTGTTTTCTAAATTTTAAGAACAAAAAATAATTTTCCAAAACTAAACCCAGCTCGGGCTTCAACCAAAACCGAGAGAGAGGTTTATTATCCAATAGACCCGCTAGATTTTTAGGTAATGAAGCCAAAAGCTTCAGCGAAGCCTATGGCTCTCTTTCTTCCTCGCTCTCTCACCTTCTCTTCTCCTAGGCTTCGTTATCTATCACCTTCACAGCGCAAACATCAAACTCAGAACCCTAGTTTTCGTGTCTCGTGTTCCTCTACTCGAGAACCGGTGTGTTTTTATTTTCAAAGATTGATTGATTATGTATTGTTCTACATGAAATCCTGTCATCTTGTTCTTGGATTTGTTTATTGTACTCTGGTTCGTTGCATTTCAGGTGATAAAAGCTGCAGAAACAGACTCGAGACCTGACTACAAGTCCGGATTCTTGGATGACCTGTTCCTCCATCTTTTCCGAAACAAAATGGCCCAGGTCAGTGCTACTATTCCATTTCCTCTTTTCGATCTGTTTCAGGAACTATAGGCATGTTTTAGCTCCCAATAAAAATAAAAAGAAGAATTTAAAACTCACCTTGGCATTGCAGATAGTGGGATTTTTAAAATTCATTATCTTAGTTTCCATTTTTTTGCTGCACTTGATTAGCAGGCGAATAAAGGGTGCAGTGTTCCGTGTTGAATTCATGAGGCGGCCTTGCAATATGTTATCTTCATAGTTTTCATTGATTAATACTTTTTTATGGGCCATTGACAGGAAGTTGGGTGGGACTCGGAGAAGCCTGGGTATGATGGACTAATTGAAGTTGCAAATCATCTGATGATTGGCCGAACCAACTCTGAAACCAAAGAAGCTGCGGTATCTCAATTTTTTCTTTTTCTCAGTCAGAGTGAATTCTGACTGCTCTTTCTTCTTATTTGATAGAAGTCAATGAAGACATTTATTAGTAGCTAGTTAAAGAAAGAACGGCAAAAAAAGAAAAGAATAAAAGAATGAAGAATTTCTTGGATCAATAGCTCTCAGGCAATTACACATACTTCTACAGTTCTACTCATCACTAGCTTTTTTCCTCCCCTCAATTGGCCATACTACAGGTGCGGATATTAAGATCCCTGTTTCCTCCACTATTGTTAGAGCTTTACCGAATGCTAATTGCTCCTCTAGGAGGGGGAAAAGTGGCTGCCATGATGGTTGGTGAGTAGATTATTCTTCCGGCCATTCCATAGGCTGATTTTGTGTTACATTATTTTGATATTATTATGTTTACTTTGGTTCCAGAGTGTCCAATTGTCACTTAATCTGCTTTAAATTTCTATAAATCACCTAATTTATCACTTTTTTCGAAGCAAGGGTGACTGCAGTAACTTGTCAATGGCTCATGGGTCCATGCACTGTTAACTCTGTGGATCTTCCTAATGGAACCTCATGGAAAAGTGGGGTAATTATTTTAACTTCTGAATATGTCTCCTGATTTGTGTGGCCCAGGCTTCCGGTGTGAGTGTGGATTACCCAGTCTTCTGAGTATGCGATCCTGATTCTCATTCTGTGGTTTGAGATTCATGTAGGTGTTTGTCGAAAGATGCAAGTATTTGGAGGAGAGCAAATGTGTTGGAATTTGTATTAATACGTGTAAGCTTCCCACACAGGTTAGTGATTATCCACCTTAAGTCGATGACGGTGTATGCATCTTGCCCCATCCTGTCACCCCAAATGATAGTGATAATAATGCTGATACCCGTCTGATAAACAATCCCTATTATCAACTAATTGAAGATCATTGAGCTATAATCTTTTCTTCCAAACGGCCTTTCATTATCCAAGTGTTTTGGGATGCCAAATAGGAATGAGACTTCCATGTTACCATGTACTTCTTGCAGCAGCATATGTCCACAGAACATCTCAACAAGTCTGAGTTGGCTTCACAAGTATTAGATGGTAGGCCATGCAATTCTCTTCATGATGGACAGGAGTTTGGGAAGACATTGACATAGTATGTAACATATAATTGGCAGAAGGATTGCTAGACTGCATCTTGCAAAACCATTGCAGTTAGGTAAAATAAGTCAGGAATCGATTTACACTTGGAACAAAATTTGTTTACTGGACAGTGAGTTTAAATTGAATGTGTTTTGGAACTGCCACATATCTTCGTAAGGATGGGGGTCACGACTACTTGTTTGTGTGTCATGGAAGAATGCTTTTTGCCCCCTGGACCGAACTGCTGTGCTGATTTTATGAAGTAATGAATTACTGTGTAAAATATCACTACAATTTGTATCAATTACAAATAAATCACTCTGTTCATTTTTAAAGTTGGTAGTTTTATTTATGGATATACACCAAATTTGAGTTGAAAATAGTAATTTTTTCACCATGGTTTCTGTTTTAGACTTTCTTCAAGGATGGCATGGGAGTTCCTCTCCTGATGGAACCAAACTTCAGTGATTATAGCTGCCAGGTAAGATAGTCTGCTTGCCAGGTGACAAAAGTAGGTGATATATGAACTATATTTCCACTATTGCACACTTTTTGGCCAAGGATCTAGTGCATGCAGATCTGTTCATTATAAATGACTTTTCTTCTAAATGAAGATCGTAGAATCCATGCTGCCAAAGTTGTAACGTATTTTGAGCTTTGGATGTGGAGGAATTATGCTCCAGAGGCAATTGGCTCATGGTACTTTGTTTCTTCAACTTGATTGTTGAAGTCACATGGAATAGAATAGCTCTCCTCTACACAAATGAAGGGGAAAATGAGGGTCATGTTTCGTTTGTGATCCGGAAATAATTTTTTGTTCTCAAAATTTCAAAAACACCTAAAAACTGTTTGTTTAGTATTTTTATTCTCAAAATTTTGGAAAAAAATGAGATTTGAGTGAAAGAAACAAAAAACAAGTGTAACTTGTTTTCAGGGTTTTCTTTAAAAATTTTGGAAACAAGGAGAATAATTTTAGACTTTAACGAGGTCTGTCATTCGAGTCCTTTTAGTAGTAGTAAATTTCTTCATTTTTTTTTCTTCTTCCTCTCTCTCTCTCTCTTCTTCAGATTTGAAGACGCTAGAGCATCGAAATACAAATCTCGGATTTGAAGACGCTAGATCTTCATATATGAGTGTATATATATATTGTGTGTGTGTGTATTGTGTATATATATATTTTAAAGTTTGGTTTATTGAATTTTTTTTTTTATGAAATTGTTAATCTAAAAATAACTTTCTTACATTTTTTTATTAATGTTTGAATTACTACTCAAACATATATTTAGGCTGTCCAAATAGGTTTTACTATTTTCTATACTGTAAAATTATTTTTGAAATCATCTAACCAAACAAGTTTTTTATCTTAAAAAATATTAAAATTACTTTTTTAAAACTATTTTCAAAAATTGTTTTTGGATATTTATTTTGAAATGGAAACTAAATAGGCCCCGAGATCTCTTCCCACCAGAGTTCTTGTCCAATTACGAACTTGGAACGGGCATGGAGAAATTAATGACTTGGCCGCCTCATCGCCAATGCGGCAACAGGAGCTACTCACCACCACAGCTTTCACCCCTCATTGTTTTGCACAACTGCATCAAGCACTAACGACACTTTTACAGCATTGCTATCAGTACCAGCACTGCCACCAGTACCATCACCTTCACAATACTGCAAATCTGATCACCACCCTTGCCACACAACCATCCGAATTATACATTCTTTCATGGTGCGGAGTATATTCAAATAGAAATTAAAATAGTTAAATTACACTGATAGGGCATCCTTAATCTTGTCCACATGCAGTTCAGAAGTTCTAATCTTGAAAATTCTAGGACGTCTACCTCTCTACAGTTCCAAATTGGAAGGGTCATTATATCCCCATAAATCTATGGTGTTTTACTAATTTGAAGCCTATTTGCATTTTCTTATTCAGAAGACCCCAGAAAAGATTCTCCTGTCTTCCGCATAGTGATCATCAACAAATGGTTGTTAATTGTTCCTCCTGCATAGCGTCTTCATATTCTTGTCTTCAATTTTTTAACACGTTCTATTCTGGTAATGTGATTTTGTTGTTACAGTTCAGTTTTGGGGTAGTCCCACCTCTGCCTGAAGATGATAGCAGTCTCAAGGAGCCTTGCTTGCAGATGTGCCCAAATGCTAATCGACGCAAAGAAGTCTCTAGTAGCATTAATGCTTTGAAATGTCCAAAGGCATAGACTCTCTGGGAGTCATGTTATTATTTCTTACCAAAGTAACTATGCCTATCTAGCTGTACCATAAAATTCTTCCAAACTCGATCAATTCTGAGACAAAAAGAGGCCTTGATGTTATTGCGACTTTCAGCAATTATCAAATTTAAACCGTGTAGGGGGGGTATCATAGCCTTTGTGCTCGTGTGCTAACTTAGATTGTAGGGTGGGTGTTGAAAGATTAACAAAATTGAGTTCTCGGGTATGATGAAAAATATGCTCCCCCCATGCTTTACACCAAAAGAAAAAAATCTTAAGTAGGTCAAAAATCAGAAACAGATAGCATCACTGTAAAAGGAATCCAACATCAATCAACTTAAAAGTCACAATATCACGTACCAAGGATTCTCTATGCAACATACAAGATGCTACCAAATCTTTCAGCAATCTCTACAATTTACTTTAACCTGATGGTGGACTTGGTAAAAAAGAGAGAGTTTGAAGAGAAAAAAAATACATGGTCGATTAAGTAATAATATGTTCCAAATAATTATGATGGAACTTCTATGTCTAAAAACTAAATTATATCCTGACTTAGGAGATAATAAAACCCGCATAAAAACAGAAGGGAACTTACTAGGCATGTATAGAGATACAAACAAGCTCGAATAAAAGTTGACCTAGGAGATAAAAGTTTATGTTCATGTACAAGCTGGCAGACATTCACAATCTAAATCAACGGTCCCAACCAGAGGGCCTCCGCCTTTCTCTAGGTCTTTCTCTAGAACTGCAAAAACACCAAAACAAAACAAAGTTTGCAAAAAAATGCATGCATAAAAAAAAAAAAAAAAACCCACATGTTAAGCTTAAAAAAATTACCTTTCTGAGTCCTTTCGATTAGCATTGTCTGTGTTCTTACTAGCAGTGCTTCCACCTGATACAGGAGCAGAACTGAATGAACAGGGTGACTGAGCAATATTTGCATTTCCACCTATTGTACCTCCAGATACAAAACCAGGTAACGCCATCCTTTTGTTGGTGCCTGAATTGTTATTCATGCCTTGATTCTGAGCATTAGAGGAAGCAGCAACAAATTTGCTTTTGAACTGCACCATCATTCCTGTCCTCAGTGAATTAACAGCTGCAGTACGACTTGGAACACCATTAGATGAAGTCATACTCGATTCTGGATTATATCCAATACCCAAACCAAAGTCCACCCCACGCACACCTCGATTGCTGCCTCCCCTTCCCTTGGCCCTTTTTCCGCCTGCACAAGCATTAAACAGCTCATAAAGTATGGTCAGGTTTTTTAAGACCAATGTCAGAACAGCTCATTTCAATGATTTTTAATTCCACCGTTTTCCTTTGTTCTTGAAAATTAAATCACGCCATACCATTTTCCAATTTTGAACATGCAGTTCATTCTCTGGCATCCGACACTAAGTTATTTAATCAAGTGGATAGAACTCATGGGCATGTAACGGCAACATAAGAAGTCATACCTCCCTTTCTTGAATCACGTTTGGATCTGAACCTCCCATCCTAATGATTTACAAGGTAAAAGTGATTCAATCATAGCAACAGATATGCACCAACTAAAGAACTCCTACAAATATCTCAACTAACCAAAAACAAAAGTAAGGAGAGAGTGGATATCCTCCCCATTAAAAATTACCATATTAAACAGTTATAAGTATGTTTTCTTTGTTATTTGGGATAAGTGGCACATAAGAGAGAAATATATTCCTGCTAAGAATTAGGAGTTAATAGGTGGCCACTAAAATATTTAACTAATTTTTTTTGTTATCAGTTTCAGAATGGGATTCCATGGATATGCCTCAATAGTCAGAATAACTGCTAGGATACCTTTCCTATATGGTTGAACTTGAATCTTTGATTCATATACCATGAACAGCAGATTTTACAGTTAATAAGTATGTAACTTTAAGCCTTTACTGACTGAATATCTGGTAAAATAGGATAGCCAGTTCAGAAACACTTTCCGAAATAACGTGCTAACATGATTATTTTGGGATAACTAAGATGCAGTTAAGCCACCTCACCCTCTGTTTTCCATAAAAAAAAAAAACAAAAAAAACACCAGAACTAAAAGAAAAAAGACAGGCTAAAAAATGACTACTTAGTAAGAAGACATAGCACCATTTAAAAACAAGATGGGAGAAGAAAAAAATCTTTGATGGTTTCCCACGACCAACAAAAGCCAATAGGAGCTCTCCTCTGAATGGAGGAGTAACATAAACAGATGCGCATGATTCCCAAAGATCTAGCAGAAAATATGAGTTTGCTAAAGTTGAATTTCCCCAATAAAGCTGCTAGGACAAGGTGAACTCATATTGGCCAAGGTGTGGAAGAGAAGAAAATTGTACGGAGCACATAGGAGGCTAAAACCACATCTGGTCAATACTAACAAGTGAAGTTAACAACAAATTTCTCCAGTCCCCCCCCCCCCTCTTTTTTTTTTTCCTTTTTAAATGTCCTCCGGTAATAAGTTCAAAAACACCAAGTGGAAATAAATAAAATTATTTGATCGCAATGATTGTTCATGGGGATGGAAGCCTAAATGGGATACAATATGTTAGCAGGTCCCATCTTCACAGATTTACAACATGAGAATACGCATAAAGCAACTTGATTTTTAAAAGTACAAAAAGTGATCATGAATATTACCTTCATAGCAAGATCCATCAGTTCCACAGACACATTCTGACCAGCAGCTATTAAACTGTTAACCAATTCACCAGCAAACCGTGCCTCTTTCTGTGTGATCAGAGTATATGCAGTTCCGTCTTTGTCACCGGCACGGCCTGTTCTACCAATTCGATGGACATGCATGTCCATGTCTCTGGCTATATCAAAGTTGACCACTGACTTAATGGACTTGATATCAAGACCACGAGCAGCAACATCAGTTGCAATGAGAACATGATACATCCCAGATTTGAATTTTTGCAATGTTTCCATGCGAGAAGTTTGGTCTTTGTCTCCATGAAGAGCTGCAACTTTAAACCCCCTCTGAGCTAACTGTGACTCAATCTCATCGACTGTGGCCTTTTTCGAAGCAAAAACTAGAACATCACCACCATCAATCAGCGCAGGTAGCTTCTCAAGAAGCCAAGCCAACTTCTCAGCATCTGAAGGAATTACTTGAACAACTTGAGTAATATCCTCATTGGCCATTCCAACCTCACCCACGGTAACTCTTACAGGATCAGTGAGAATTTCCCTAGCAAGCTTTTCAACTTTGCGGGGCATTGTCGCTGAAAAGAGCAACGTTTGGCGATCTGGCCGAATCTGACCAACAATGGACCTTATTTGTGGCTCAAATCCAAGGTCAAACATCCTATCAGCCTCATCAAGTACCAAATAAGTTGCTCTCAACATCGTTAGTGCCTTCATTTTTAGCATGTCTATCAACCTTCCAGGAGTAGCAACAACAATCTCACATCCTGCCTTCAATTCTTTGAACTGATCAAGCTTAGACATTCCCCCATAAACTGCAGAGACACGTATTCCCTGTGATTTTGCAAATTTTTTGGCCTCCAAATATATTTGATGCACTAGTTCTCTAGTAGGTGCACATATAACCCCAATAGGACCCTCTTCCTTTCCAAGTTCTGGCTGATCCATAGTATGAGCAATCATAGGAAGCACAAAGGCAGCAGTTTTCCCTGAACCAGTTTTTGCTATACCAATGATATCCCTCCCAGAAAGCACAATTGGTAAAGCCTGGCACTGTATCGGCGTGGGCTTTTCATATGCTTGCTTAGCAATAGCTTTCATTAGCTCCACAGAAAATGCAGAGTCTTCAAATGTTTTAATTGGCCTAGGAACATCAAAACCTGATACACGAATTGCCAAGCTCTTCCTGTACTCAGAAACATCATGCTCACTCATACCTGGATAATGGGAAGAGAAAGAATTAAATGTTACATTTGACTCCAGATTTCTAACAAAGAAGAAAGGCAAAGACAAAGAACAATAATAATAGTGATGAGTAATAAAATTTAAAGGCCAAGCTTCACTTCCTTATGAAAATAATGAGTTTTGATGAAGCAGTGATGCAATCAAATTTAAATATGCCTCCGAATTTACATGCAGAACAAATTTGCAATATGAGGACTCGTTTCAACTCAACAATCATATTGTCACATTTGAATGGAACACATAGTAACTTAACACTTATCTTCATAATAAACTAAGAATTCTGAAGCATAGTCCAATTATGGCAACGGCACACAGTAGCCACATGATATTTCATCCTCGTATCAAACAGGATCAAGCTTTTTCGTTATATGCACACACACACACACACACACAAAATGAGAAGCAAGATTTTTTTAGATTCTGCAAGGCACGATCAGGAGGACAAACACCTTGTCCATCGACTATAGGACAATGGTATATTTGCACTTTGCCCCAACACATACGTATGGAAGAAATCAGAGTTCACACAAGCCCCCTAATCTTTTTTTGCAACAAGTTATTTCCAAAATCAATCCAAATCGCTCATCTTGACAGACATCCCACGTTGTTCAAAAGTAGCTAGTGAGATTGACTATCAAGATAGTTGCAACAAAACATTGTAATAGTGGGTAAATGTTTTGACAATGCATTCTCTACGTAAATTACTTAGGTTTACCTGATATTGAAGGTTGCTCCTCATAGAAATCCTTATTAAACGGCTCGTAGTCAATGGAACTATGATCCAAAGCCGGAATGGGTTCAATCTTCTTCTTATCAATAACAATCGGATTATCATCCGAATCATACTCAAGCAATCCCGCATCCACCGCCTTGGCCGCAGCATAGACCTCCTCATCGGAATCATAACCAGCATGAAGAGCATCCGAAGCCAACGTCAACCCTACATCCTTCTTCGCTCTTAAAAAACTCTCCATCGGATCATCCTCTTCATCGTCCCTATACTTCTCCGTCGCCTTGGGAGGCGGCGCGGCCCTCATCTCCTCCTGGATCCCCTCCATAAACGCGTCGAGAGGGTCAATCTCATCATTGTCACCGCCACCGTTGTGGTTATTATTATCGGCATCGTCCGAATGCTCACGGTCGTCGTAGTCGATGTTGTCTAAGTCGGTGTCTTCGTAATTGTCGTGACTACCGGAGCGCGAGGAAGGTGGTACGTAGAGCCTCTGCGGAGCTTGTGATCGTTCAAAGTTGTATGTGGTTTGGCGATTGATGCCGAAGCCTTCAAACCCGAACTTTCTTTTCGACATGTCAGATTGATTTGGGAGATAAAAATGAAACCCTAGATTGCCATTTAGAGGACCTTTAGATCAACTCCAATTCGATTCTAATACCGTCCTCTCCTCTCCTCTACAGGAAATCGGGGAGAACTACTGGGCCCAAACTCAGAGGATAACAGTTTCAGCGGCGAACTACAGTGCCTTGAAGCTGGTGAATGTCATGGTTTGCAAAAGGTCACCGATTTGCAAAACTACAACAGGTCGCGTCCGGGTCATACCCCTTTCGACTATTACCTTTATTTTATTTTATACTTTTAACTATAAAATTTATCACATTAACTTTGTTTTTTTAAACTCTAAATTTCTTTCTGTTACTCGAACTTCTTTTTTTTTCTAGCAACTATTGGATCGTAAAAAAAATAAAATAAAGTGATATTAGACACTTGACAAAAAACTCTTTGGAATTTCTCTTCCTCCTATAACATATTTTCAAGTTTGTCGTTTGTTTATCGGAGTGATATAAAATAAAATTGATATTTTAAAATATAATATAATAAATTTTACAAATGAGAGTATAAAATAAAACAAAGATAATAATTCAGAAGGTAAAGTGTAATTTACTCCATGGTTTTGATGGGTCTCTTGTAAAAACGATCCAAACAGGATTACTCAAATATTAATGCCACATTCTTTGATTTGTTTCACAAATTTTAAGGTGGGTTATTCTTCCCGCATATATATTCTCTCTCACCCTGTTTTAACGCACTAAAATCAAAACTAGTAAGTTTATTACATTTTCCACTTTATTATTATTAATGATTAAACCCACATTTTTTGTAATTACCTATTAGTGACTTTATTTTATGCGTACCTCCTCTAAGGCCACTTAAGAGCAAGTTAAGAATGTTAGAATTTTTTTTATATTGGACCGTCATTAATTGATTATTAATTTTAATTTGTGAAAAACGAACTGAATTTATGGTCTAATGAGATGAATCAAATATTATTAAGTGATCTATTTTAATGGGCTTATGTACATTTTTTAATTGACGTGATTGAGAAGGTTAAATGTAGGGCTTCATTTAATTGTGGCCCGTAATGGGAGAGGCCATTAAATTTCATTATAAATTGCAGGTTAGGTCCCTTTTCCACTTCATAACCCTAATTTGACTTGTCCCATTGAGAGCCGCCTATTGTTTTGAAGAATGAGAAGAACCTTACCCTTTCAATAAAGAAATTTGAAGATCGAGTATCATGACTCATATATGTATGTTCTAAACCTTGTAATTTAGGTATTCTAAATTTTATATACGAATCTTTAAAATTTCTTACAAATAACCCATAGAGAAAACTATTTCAACAAAAGACAAATTACTACCAACTAGGGGAGAAAATAAAGAGAAGCAAGAGCTTATACGACAAATCAACTTAATGCCTCGGGAAAAAAAGTGTGCAAGTATCTTATTTACCGTGAACTACCTTGATTTTAAATTGACAAGTTGTTTTATGTTGTAAAGCGTGTTTAAGTAATATCAGCTTTTTCGAGAAGAAACAAATATTTTCGTTACGTCGTGTTTTCAGATACAGACAATTACTAGTTGATTGATATTGTAGCAGTCAATTCTTCCTTTTTTTAATCAAACGTAGGAGTAAACATAAAGTTAGTAAAATCATCAAACTGATAAACGACCAAAATGTGGAGCTTTTATCATCATGATCAATCAATTTCACATCCCCTTCTTAAAGAAGATGGGATCCAAATTTAGTTAAGGCCACCTCCCCACATGATGTAGCTAGACAGATTCTACTGATACCTCTCAGTGAAACACAACAAAAATATGTGGTAAGATGGGAGTTTACCAAATCTGGAATCTATGTTGTTATAAGTGGATATCACCTTCAAGTGCAGCAGATGAGGATGATTTCAGCTGGATCTCATACATCATCGTCATTCCAAGCCTTTGAAGAATTGTGGAGATCAATTTGGAAAGTTAAAACACCATAAAAAATTCAGGCTATATTTGGTAACTGTGTTTTGTGTTTTTAGTTTTATTTTTATCAAAAATAAAAGTAAAAATATGTTTGATAATTATTTTTAACTTTGTTTTATTTTCGTTGTATTGAAAAGAAAGACGAAAAAATGAGGATAAAAAATTTTTATTTTAAGAAACACGCGTAACAAAAACACACGCTAAGATGGATTAATAAGATCCGAGTTTCGAACTCTCGGAGAAGCAAAAATAATTTTTTTCGTGAACCTATTTAACCCACCTCATTTCTCTCTCCTCAACATCGCTACCTCACTCTCTCGATTCTCCATTGCTGCCTCACTGTCTCGATTCTCCATTGCTGCCTCACTCTCTCCATTTTCTCACCATCATCGACGAGATCTCCTCTCCTCTCTCTCACCGACGGAGGTAAGCCCCTTCTCTTTCTCTCTCTTTCTCCCTCTCTCATTTCATCTCATCTCCTCGCTCTCTCTCTCTCTCTATATATATATATACGCACATAGATTTGTGTATATATTCATATATATAGACAGATCTGTGCACATATATGCACAGATCTATGTGTGTTCTGTGTGATTGGTGTGTGTGTGTGTGTTCTGTGTGCTGGGTGTGTGTGCGTTGTGTTGAATAGGATTCACACTCATCTTGAATAGGATTCTAGAGCACTCTGAGAAAAGATTGTTTCATATTACAATCTAATACCCAAATCTGAAATAGGATACACAATTTGTCCCAAATAGTTCACTAGTTCCAAATACTCCACATATATCGCCATTACCCAATTATTGATCAGTCGCCTCTAAATCTGATGGATATGCTTTCTTTTTCTGTTAAGCAGTAGTAGTTCAATTTTAAAAAAAAAAAATCGATGTTCTGTGCTAAAACCCCATTTGAAATTGTGATGGAACGTATTGACCTTTTCGTGTCTCAGTCGGTTGCCAGCTAATAATAAAAGATTAAGCAGCACGGTATAAGAAAGCCTACTAAGGATATTTGCAGTAGTCATGTCAAAAATTGTGCAATAACATGTAACAGCTGCAGAAAATTGTGGATGATTATTGCATTAAGTAACCTATTCTGAAGAACCAGGTTAAGTTCTAAACATAAGCTCAAAGAAATAGAGCAAGTCAGCAATAAGTAAAAAATTTGCAAGAATGCCTTATGCTATCTCTTTCACCTGAAAAACATGAATCATGCTCAGAAATTTCAGTAAATCAAACCATGTGCAGGGTAGGATTGCTCAACCCAAGCATTTTATCACTTCCATTTCCTTCTTAAACCACTCTTGATTGACCTTAGCCATTTTATGTAGAATACATACTCTCTGTACACATTCGCTTATGTGTGATTCATGCTTCCAAGTGAGGCGAACAAAAAACAAACAAGCATGAATAATGGGGAATGATAATGGGTAAGACATGATCCATTGACCACCAAGATAAAGAAACTCTCTTCTCTGTTCCATTTTTCTTCATAGAAAAGGAATATTTATATTAGCAAAGCCCTTATGAAAATTTTGTTAAAAGCTGTGGTGCATGTTGAAACTGAATATTGATGGTGCATCTAAGGAGAGTAGTGGTCTTGCAGGTGGTGGGATGGTCATAAGAAATTCCCAGGGGCATATGGTGGTGGCAACAGCTGCTAAATTTTACGGGGTTGGATTATGTTTGATACAAGGAGGATTGTGTTTGATAAAAGGAATGGAGTTGGATGAATTGATGTCTTGATGGGATGAAGTTGAGGGAGGAGGTTAGAGAGGCATTGTAACTAGATCGTGGCTGCAGCTGTTCAGGTACTGATTTTCTGAGCTGGGATGTTTTTGAGAATAGCTACTGGGGTGCCGATGTTGATGGTGAGGTGGAATTTGTTCTTGGCTGCTGGCTGCTGGCTGCTGGCTGCTGGCTGCAGTAGTTGAGTTATGAGTTCATAAATGCAGATGAGTTTTTTAGTAGCTGGAGGATGCAGGTCCAGGTTTGGGCTATTAGCAGGCAACAGTCTGTGTTGCTCAGATCATGGACTGGTGATGGCATGCTTTTGGTGTCTGGGCAGTTGGTGTGTGCAATCTGAGTCTCTACTTTGATTTGCATTGCACTGTTCTGTCTGCAGTGGACTGCACTGGTCTGGAACATGGAGTGTATTGGCAGTTTGTGCAGTACTGTATCAGGAAAATGGAGGGATTTGAGACCAAGAGCTGAGTTAATAGCTTTAATTCTTTTGAAGGATTAAAGCCAACTCTTGGGGGAAATTTCCTTCTGCATCAGGTCCATTGCAGGATGTCTGAAGCTGTGATGAGCTGAAGTTGCACTGGTCAGACAGAACAGGAACAAAACAGTTGCTGTACAGGGTCTTTTGTGGATAACAGGACAGTTTTTTTGTATTTTTTTGTAAAGTTTACTATTTTTGGTTGTTCAACTGTTACTGTTTTGCTTAAACAGTTTCAGTTTTTGCTTCTTGTAATTTTGGGTTTCATGAAATAAAATTCTCTTTTCTTAAATTAAAAAAAAAAAAAAAGGTGTATATGGAGGCAAATTTTATGGCTAATTTTTTCAAAAATCTGGTTGTGCAAGATTGGTGTTTTGTTGAAGGTCTTTAATTCATGGTTGTAAATCATTTTTCATGAAATAAAATGTTGATTTGTTTGAAAACAAAAAATGAGGTATTATAAGCATATTTAGGATAAAACTTGAGGTAGTTATTAAACATATTTTCTATTTTTATTCTCATAATTTGGTAGACAAAAATGACTATCAAATATGTTTTTTGTTTCAATGTTTACCACAAAACAGAAAGAAAAAAAATTGTTTATGTTTTTGATTTTTTGAAGACGCAAAAATAAAATCGTTATCAAACGATCCCTGGCGATCGGAGTTCTTGGAGTTCTTGCGGCTAAATGGGAATTGTGGAAAAGAAATGCAAGTAAAAGCCCAATCTGTCCTATACGTGGGGAAGAATAGGAAACTACAGAACATCTCTTTCTTCTATGCACATGGGTAAAGCAAGTTTGAGTGTCATCCCCTCTGGAGATATAGATTGATAGATGCCAAATTAGGGGAATGAAAAGTACTGATGCTTATAATGGAGGGCAGTCGCTTATAACCTACCTATGCTGATTCATTTAGAAGGCACGTAACGAATGGGTTTAATTATCATCACCGCCAACCTAGAGCAAATAGGGTAATTGGCCAAGCTTTATCATCCATACTAGAGATGCAGAAGCTAGAAGGAGCCCCTTGGCTATCTGGAAAGCACCTCCGTTGGGAGGGATAACTCTGAATTATGATGGAGTTTTTTTAGTTAAAACCCAAAAATGAGTCTATGATGTTTGTAGACCGTGATCATGGGGAAGCCTAATTGCAGGAAGAGCTGGTGTGATGGAATCTGCTTCATCGTTGGTGTCTGAGGCTTGGGCAGTCAAAAAGGCTTACAAGATGGCTTTGGATGAAGGATTTCAAGAGGTTTATGTGGAATTTGATTCAAAACTTCTAATAGATTCACTCAACAAATGACAACAAGCAACTCTAGGGGGATAGAGCCATTCATAAAGACATATAGGGATAGCATAGGTAGCTTATCATGTTTCTTGATTTTTTTTGTTTCTTTGCTTTAAGTTTTAGATGTATCCACTTAGTTTTTTTTTTTGCTTCCTAACATTATAATAATCAGAACAAAGTAATTTTTTCACGGGGATGATGCAGTGGTGGTGATATGGGTTTGTACTTTGTAGTGGTGGGGTTGGCTTTTTCTATCGGTGGTGTCACGGGGGTGTTTCGCCATACGTGGCAGAGAGAGAAGGGGTGAACAAGAGATGGGTGATTGCTGGGAGCAATGATGTGTGTAAAATAGAATGAACATAGTTAATAATAAAATGGTTATAAAATAGGGTAGGTATGATTGTCATCCATCATCACAATCACAAGAACTAGTCGCCTGACAAATCAACATCAACGCTGTAACCACGAGTGCTTTTAGTAATGCATGATTGTCCTCCTCCATCATGAGAACTATGGAAGAATAATTTGAGTCTTGACTGCTCGTCATATGCTTGAATTCACATTGCTCAATTAGAGGGATCTCAGTGATTTGCGGATGACAATATGTGAATAACTTGCTTGATTCCTTCCCTAACATTTGAAAAGCATCTTCCTTTAATTGACTTAGCATATCCAACTCTTCTTATTTTAACTTTGGACTACGATAACCTTGTCTTCCTATAAACCGAAGACCCTCTTTTTCTTATTTTTCGCTCTTATCTACTTGAACTCAAATAAGACACTATTCTCGTTGAATAAAAAATCACCCCATAGATAAAAGAACAAACCTCAAGTTTTGCAATTTTTCATTTGTAAAACCACGGAAGTTACTTAAAAACATCACCCATACCCACATATGGTACTATGCTTTTTTTGTGACAATCACAATCCTCGTTACTTCTAACAAAGTACGTGAACGACTAGAATAACCAAGTGTTAATGAAAGAAGGAGAAACTACAGAGGAGTGTCTTCCAATTCCAATTATCGGATAAAGCACATAAGAAAATATGAAGAGAAAGAATGTGAGATCTAGACGTAAATGAAAACGTAAATTTTGTAAAGAGGGTGTAGAAATAAGAGCAATGCTATTAGACATAATTCAAAGACATTATTTGGAGATTTAATGATTGTTGTTATTGAATTATTAGTAGGTCTTAACGTTAAATTATCATTGGATCCTAATACTATCAATCTAATGGTCATAATACATTAAGTCTCCAAATTATATCTTTAAATTATGTCTCAATATCATTAGTGACGAACCTAGATCTAATTGGGCTGGACCAAGTAAATCCAGCAAGATCAAGTTAACTAAAAGACCGGCCAAACTCGATTCATCAATCCGATCTACTCTAAGATTCAAGGAGCCCAGGAAGATAAGAGCATATGGGAGAGAGACTATCGAGATACCCACCTTCGAGGATCAAAGCTATCTTAATTGTACTTATTTTTTTGTAATTATTCTCTCCAAAGAATTAGTACCCTCACACTTATGTCACCATCTCACTATACCTATAAATTGTAAGCCTTCTCCATTGAGAGGGGCATCTCACCACAGCTCTTCACATCTCTTTAGGGGTGGAGATAATGCTTCTTGATACACCTAGTAATAAAGGGAGAGGATAAAGTTTGGTGTCTGACTTTTAAAATGTCTCTAATACCTTTCATTTATTTTTAAATAACTACCAATAACTTACATTTAACTCTAATCAACCGTTTGTACTCATAAAATAACTACATATATTCTTCATATCTTCTAAAATAACTATTAAACTATTTTTTTATACTTTATTCAACTACTAATGTTTTTCATTACCCGACAAGTTGTATATGTAAAGCATCTAATTTTAAATGACGTTAGAAAGCGTAATTACTTTTTTAATATTAGTTAGTGGGTGGGTGTATCTGTCATTGCACAAATGTAATTTGGATATTATTTTGAATTTTGTCGAAGATATCATACTCTCTCAATACCTTTGTTGATGTCCATCACAATGGGTGTGGATGTTACATGTTTTAAAATATCAAAGGATCTCAATTTAGCTTTTGAAATCTCAAAAAAGAAATATTAGTATACTAAAATCAAATATCATGGGATTTTAGCATTAAACAGATAATAATTTTTAATAAATATTAAAATTTATAATTAATTTAATAATAATAATAATAATTAATTAAGTCAACATTTTCTTTAATTAATGTGCTCCCCGATAAAGAGCGTCCAGGAAAGTACGCTGGACTGCACCCCAGAGTATTTGACCACTCAGTCTTCTTGCAGACACTTCAATGGTGACGTGACTGACGTCGATCGTCTTTTTACCGTTATGTTAATAAATTCCGTCAATGGCGCACGTTAAAAAAACATAAATAAAACCCCTTCTCAATGTCCGGAAAAAGAAAAAGAACAACAACGATCGAAAGCTTGAGTACTGATAATTACAGAGTGTAGCGAACGACATCTCCACCCCCACCACCAAGAGTCACGAATTCTTCTCTCTTGAATTTAATTCTCAGAGCTCAAAAATGGCAAAAATGTCTCGTGATTCTCAATTTCAAGTTCATGTTCAACGAATTTCACGCCCGTTGGATCCTCCAACAATGGAAGATACAAATTGTTTCACCTCATAGTGTTGCTTGGCGTTTAAGTTTCGTGCTTATCTACGGGGCGATCTCGTCGTCAATTCGGCCGAATCTCTCAGATCTGAACGGTTCTCGTTCAATCAGCTTCAGTGATGATGGAGTTTGTAAATTTATTCTTCGTTACTAACTGCACTGGTTTGTTCTTGTGCTTGTTATAAGTTAACCTTTTATATTCTTTAAAATAACTCGTAGTTTGATTTTGTTTCTGTTTGTATTAGCACGAGTTCTGTAAATTTATGCAATGTGAAGCATTTACTTAATAATTATTTGATAACTTGTTTTTATTTGATTTCGAGTTCACAAAAGCTAGGGTTAGTGGTGTTGGAAGTTATTGGTTAAAGTTTAAATTTATGCTCTGTTTTTTAAAGGACATATTGGAAGAATTGTTTCTTAAAAAGAAAATTCTTCTTCGAAGCTCATCCACTAGGCATCATGTTTCTAATTAACTTGGGGGAGAGACGTTTCTTTACACTGGAAATTGTCTTTTTTATATAGTCTTGGGCTGAGCTCTTGCTTGGAAGGTTTTAATTTGAAACAAATAGTCTTTTATCAAATATCTGGTTGAAGGTTTGCTTTACTGTTTTTTTTCTAGATGGAAACTAGCTAGTATTAAATATTAATTAAGCAAAGGACTAGAATTCGGCTTATTGAGTTGATGTTAGTTTCTTTAGGTTCTGAAATAATGAACAATATTGGTTTTTTAATTTACAGCTACATTTTGTACCATAATATTCTCAGCAACCAGACAGATAGTGTAGGCATATTATCCTTGTAGAAACTGGTACTTATTTCTTTTCCTGCCTTTGGCTCCCCAAAGGCTTGCAGATGTCTCTCACTCTTTATGTGTGTGTGCGCATGTGGAACCTATATTAGATGCCATTTCATGGTCCAAAATAATTGCTATGGAGAAAGTATTACATATTTGGTATCATTGATTGACTAAGAAATCACAAGCCAATCAACAATGCATTATTGATTTATTGTTTGGGTTTTGGTGTATTCTCTGTGTAATTCAAACAAGCCGTTTCAGCATACTGAGAGTATTTTTCGTTCTTGTTACATTCAACTTTCTGCAGGGATATTGAGAAGATTGCAGTGGTCATTGCTGAAACAGTTGTTTGTTCTAATTTATATATTATCTGTCACTGATGCTGATTTGCCTGGTAACCCATTGGAAGCAAAAAATATATCTCCAACTAGTACAACCTTGAATGCACCTGCTATGCCTGATCTGCCACTGCCAGCCAATCTGCCTTCTTTTTATAAGCCGCGTCAGAAACATTTTTCAGCTCATGTTGCACCAAAGCTTGGGATAGCACCAGCTGAGCCTCCCAACTATGGCCCACTGGTAACTTTTGCTCATCCACCGTCAAGCTCACGTTTGTCAAAACTGTTAATGAAGAAAAGTGGATCAGTGCCTCCCAGTGCTGGCCCTGCACCTCTGCATTCGGAAGAGCTTGCCCCAATCAGTGGTGCTACGATACCCGCTGGTTTAGCTCAGCCACCACTATCTCCTTACGCCTCAAGTAAGACACACCTACCTTGTGGAACAATTGAAACACACTCTCAATAGATTATACCTCTTTAAGTTTTTTCTCGTGCAAGAATGACTAAAATATGTGCTTCAGGCATAACAAGTCTTTAGAACTTCCTTATTCTACTTTTACTGAATTTTTGTAATGTTGATTTCCCCCCATCCAACTTAGACACTAATGTGGGCTTTTCTTTTTCATTCTGACAGACTGTTGTGGACCAGACATGGTACTAAAACGTGGTAGCCAGGGTTGCCACTGTGTGTATCCAATAAAGCTTGACCTTCTCCTTCTGAATATTTCGTCTAACCCAAATTGGAATGATTTTCTAGAAGAATTTGCTTCTCAACTTAGTTTACGGGTTTCTCAGATTGAGTTAATCAACTTTTATGTAGTCACTGTCTCAAGACTCAATATTTCAATGGACGTCACTCCACATACGGGTATCAGTTTCTCTGCCAGTGAAGCTTCTAGTATTAATTCTTCGCTTTCCATGCATAGGATTCGTCTAGACCCCTCATTAGTGGGTGATTACAAACTTCTCAACTTCACTTGGTTTCAGCCACCGGTTCCTTCTCAGGGTAACTTTTTACCTTTTCTGTTATGATGCTAAGATTTGCTTGTAATTGTGCTTGCATTCAATGGTATGCCTTTTTTTATTATAGTGAGGTAAATATTTTTGCATTGAGATTAGTAGAATTACATAATGGTATGGCTTCAATTCCGGTTCTTTTGGGACTACTTGCAGCTCATAGTCAAATTACCATCCATAGCTCTTGATATATTCTCTCATCTTTCCATCTCTTGACCTCTCTGTTTCTGCGTTAGCACATGCGAGCGTCATGATACAAATCACTTAGGTTTGAGATGCCATTCATTATTTAAGCCCAACAAGAACCGAGAAGCCCTTTTTGCAATTTTTGGATCTATGTCATGCTAATGCTATTATGAGGGTGTAATCCTAGTCTTGATCAAGATCGATTCAAATGTTCATGATTTCATCTCTCTCTCTCTCTCTCTCTCTCTCTCATCACTGCGGGTTGTCAGGTCATGGAAGAAGAGGTGTCTAGTGGTATTACTCATGCCAGCATGCAGATTTGTAATACAATGGACTTCTCTAGTAGCATTGTTTATTGTTTTTTAATATTTTTCATGTTCCCTTTCTAAGGAGTTTTGATCTGATTACAGCTCCTCTTATTTCAAGGCCACCAGAGGAAGCACCACCAAACCTACCGTCTACTCCTACATCTGTCATCACTTCAAGTTCAAACCAAGGGAACCATCTGAGCTTGATTCTTATTGTTGGAATTGGTGCTGGCATCCTGATCATTGCCATCATTTCTGTGCTTATAATTTGTTTACGTGCATCTCATCAAAGGAAGAAAAAGATGTCTCCCAAAGAAACTGGTTTGTACTTTGTAGTAATATTGCAATTTTAGGTCCTTATTTTGTTGCGTTAAAACTTTCTTCCTTCCTTGTTTGACTTTGACAAGCTTTACAAAGTATTTATATAAGAGCAAATTGCAGCCAAAACCCTCAATATCTGCAAAATATACTAGTAACACCTCCAGCATTTCCACGTAACTAGAATATATGATTACTTTTAAGTGTAATAATCTTTCCAGATAGTTGTCTGACATCTTTTATTAAGTGGTTAAACTTGTCACACAAACTCGACCAAAATTATTGTATACGTGAAGTCAGAATAACATCGGCCTCATGTTCCATATAAAATGTGTGTTCTACATTCGGAGTGTTATGAACAGAGGCTACAAACAAATAAAATGGAACGGAATAGAAAAGTAGAATACACAAAATTTTACATGGTTCGGCTTAACAAACAAGCCCACGAGTGAAGCACAATGACAAAGTTTCAATACTAATAACCAGAGATTACACAAAATTATCTTATCAAACATGGATGTCCAAAATTGGAGGCCAAAATCCCCAAGAGAAACTAAATGGTCTATAATCTATTTATAGTCCCAAAATATTGTCTCCTAATACAATAGCGTTTCTAATTGGTCTTTCACTTAAAGTAGAATTTCAAGACATCTACCTTTTCAAATTCCTAAGGAGAATAAATTCTTAACCAGTTTCCTACTAGGAGTGAAATACAAGACACCCACAAGGGCCACAACAAATCTCCATCTTAACTTGTATTCCATTAAGTCATCAAAACAAAAGCGAACAAATTAGCTGCCTTCTCCACAAATTCGATGAAGGAATACAAATATCATAAACATCTATAGCAAATCTCCACCTTGATTTGTTTGTCCACCAAGCCATCAAAGCAAAAATGAACTTGCTCAACTGTCTTCTTCATAATAGCAAACCAATTGAATCTCCATCAGTGCTGATAACACTATCATGTCAAGAATATTTGTCAAAAGACACTGTCATATCAACGTCACATACCTGGATCTGTCATAGACTTCAATTGTTCTAATTACCAAATTTTTCTACTTTGAATTTTATTCAAAACTAAAGCTCTGATACCAATTTGTTATGAATAAAGATCACAAACAAATAAAATGGAACAAAATAGAAAAATAGAAAATGCACAATTTTACGTGATTCAGCTCGACAAGCAAGCCTCCATCCACGAGCGACTCAAGCGCAACAGCAAAGTTTTACTATCAATAAAGGGAGATTACACAAAATTATCTAATCAAGAGGATATAACCAAACATGGATGCCCAAAATTAGGGTCCAAAATTCCCAAGAGAAACTAAATGGTCTATAATCTATTTGTAGACGCAAAAAATTTTGTTATCTAATACAATAGGGTTTCTAATTGGTCTTTTACTTGAAATGAGGAATTCCAAGATATCCCCAAAGAGAACAAAGTCTAAACTAGTTTTCTACTAGGTGTGGAATCAGGGATGGAACCAGGAGTTCATCATTGGGGAAGCCAAATCCTATGCATAGAAATTGATAATAACAAAGTGAAGCATATTTATACTTTGATTTTCAAAAATTTAATGTATAAAAATGTCAAGAAACCAATGCATATTCAATACAAACAAAGATACAACAAAAAAATAAAATGAACGGAAAGAATAGCTTACATAGAAGAATTTCATGAAGTTCAATAATTATAAGGAATAGAAAAAATATTCTAGAACTTCTTTTCGAAAGAATGACAGATACCTATTTCACTAAATTTTACATAAAATTAAGCATATCAAAAGTTATATATTCCCAATTAGACATAAACCTAGTTGAATTTTTCATAAAAAAAATAATCACAACATAGATTTAATGTTCCCAACTAGTGACAAACATTTAATCAAATATATATCATTGTTTTATTCTAAAAATAATGAACAAAGAAATATATAACAATATTTAAAATTTTATATATATTATTTAGTATTAAAAATATAGACCACTAACCTGTTACTCGATCGATGAAAAAAAAAATTTGTCTTCTTTTTTTCTGCACTTTTTTCCTCAATTGCACAACCATTGGGTGACATTGCTAAACTCTTTTCACGTCCATAGTTCTAGCCTTATTGGTGTAGAAGGTTTTTTTTGTGTATTAGAAGGTTTTGTTTTCTAATTAAGCTACGACTCTTAAGTTGATTTATTGGGATTTAGATATATTAAGAAAGTTAACATTTGTTGGTCTTGGTGACCGAGATTTAGGTTATAATTTCTGTTAATTGGTTGTTTAGAATTCTAACCTGATTAAAATAATATTAATCTACAAGTTTTTAGTCACTGTATGAAACTAAATGACTTAAAAAGGGATGTCTGTGTAAATTGGTTTTTTTTTTTTTTTTGTTTTTTTTTTTTTTGGGGGGGGGGGGGGCGTTGGACTTCATTCTCCACCTATTATTTCTATACAAGGGTTATGAGAAGTATGGAGGGGGCCATGGCCCTACCGTAGTTCTGCTCTGAGTGGAATATAAGACACCCGCAATACAGAGTTTTTACACTTCAAAATTGAAAGAAGGTAAAGGGTTTTGTATTGGGGAAATATAGTATTGAGTTCAGATCTTAACCATTATATTGCTCTGACTTTCTTTGCCTGTGCTATAGTTTCTTGCAACGACTCCACTTCTGTTTTCTAATGGCTGATTTATTGTCGATGCCGATCAAAATGACACTTTACTCATGGAAATGTTTAAGCCCTGATTAGAATGCGTTCAACAAAATTTTTGGACACTTGTTGGGCTAAATTAATTTGCCCGGGTATACTAAGTGCATGTTCTTTATTTTTCACTACTGCATTGGTAAACAAGTGCAATCGTTTGGTACAAATAATGCCAAAGGCAAGTCTGAACTCAGTCTAACCGTCCTAGCACCCTCAGCTAAGCGGACCTAACTGGGTAACATCCTTTTATTGCCCTTTTTTCTTTGCAATGTTTTATAAATTAAATAATAGCCAACATCTCACAAATTTCAAATTGGTGTTTATGAAGTCTATTAGGGAATATCTCTATGGCATTGATATTAGTGGAACTTGGAATGATGCTTTACTGGCTGACCAAGAGACCTTAAGGTCTATGATGGATTTTAACTTGTAAGGATGCTTAAAGATGATATAGAAATAACCACACTGTACTCAAAAGACAACTCAGAAGACATTTGTATCAAGTAAGCTTGCATCTAACCCCAATTTTTACAGAAATGGTGTACTATCATGATTGCTTAGATCTCCATTCTCCACAATATATAACACTCCTGACTTCTTGAATATGTGTAATAATTCCTCATCAAGCACTCGAGTTAGTTTGCATGAAACAAATGTTGAAGATGTCTCTGTGAAATACCTTACGCATATGACTTCGTAGAGAAGCTATTATCTCAGCTAAATAGGTGGTGTTAAGGTCTGTGATGACTGAGCAGATATGCATCAATTACCAAAATTGAAACTTAAATGAATTAATATATATTGTCAGTGCATTACCATTAGTAATTTTCCATACTTCTAATGGTTGTTTTTATATTTTTGTTCCTAATTTTCTCTTTTGTTCTCCTAAACAGCAAAGTCGAGGACTTTGGATGCGGTTCCAGCAGCAGGATCTCTTCGCCACCCAACCAGTACTCGATTTCTTACATATGAAGAACTCAAATCAGCGACAAATAACTTTGAATCAGCCAGCATACTTGGAGAGGGTGGCTTTGGCAGAGTTTTTAAGGGTACCTTAAGTGATGGTACTGCTGTAGCAATAAAAAGGCTTACTGGTGGAGGGCAACAAGGGGATAAAGAGTTCTTAGTTGAGGTGGAGATGCTTAGTAGGTTGCATCACCGTAACCTTGTAAAACTTGTGGGTTATTACAGCAGTCGCGACTCTTCACAAAGCCTACTTTGTTATGAGCTCGTCCCAAATGGAAGTTTGGAGGCATGGCTCCATGGTAAATTGTTTTCCGTGCCTTTTATAGACTCTTGACATCTTGGTATTGATGTATCAGAGTTACTGACTGAAAACTGAATATTTGCTGGAAGTCACTGAAAAAGAGTTTATCTATTGGTTAAAACTATAAATTGACTCATTCAAGTTTACCATTTTAGTGTGGGACAAAATGTTTACGATGACTCTATTTTGCCGCAGGTCCCTTGGGAGTAAACTGTCCTCTTGATTGGGACACCAGAATGAAGATTGCCCTTGATGCGGCTAGAGGACTTGCATACTTGCATGAGGACTCACAACCATGTGTTATCCACAGAGATTTTAAGGCATCCAATATATTACTTGAGAATAACTTCCATGCTAAAGTTGCTGATTTTGGCCTTGCAAAACAGGCACCTGAAGGCAGGGCAAATTACCTGTCTACTCGTGTAATGGGCACATTTGGGTTAGTCCCGCTCTGAAACATGTTCTCTCTCTTAGATAAATTGGCACTATGATGGAATGAACTTGATTTACAGGTATGTAGCCCCGGAGTATGCTATGACTGGGCATCTCCTGGTGAAAAGCGATGTCTATAGCTATGGCGTTGTCCTCCTTGAGTTGTTAACAGGAAGGAAGCCTGTGGATATGTCACAACCATCCGGACAAGAGAATCTTGTCACTTGGGTCAGTAATATTGCTTGATCACTTTGTCATTCTTATTTTTCATTTCCCTGAATTGTGTTTATCCATGGTCCTTGAGGGTGGGCCTTACCTTAGTTATACTTAGTTGCAATGTTACTTTATTGCAACTTAGGCATCATAGATTCGAGTCATGGAAACAATCTTTCTGCATGTGTGGTTAAGGCCATGTAAAACTGACATTTTCCACACTCCGCAGTAGTAGGAGCCTTAATTTTTAGCCATGGTTCCTGATCCTAATCTTTTTGAAATTGATGTTGCACGATAAAAAAATGGATGCTAGTCGGTACCGAACAATCATTGGGCAAAAAATAACATTTTGGGTTTTTATTTGTTTCAGGCCAGACCAATACTTAGAGATAAGGATCGTTTGGAAGAACTTGCTGATCCAAGGCTAGCAGGAAAGTACTCAAAGGAAGATTTTGTACGGGTTTGCACAATTGCTGCAGCTTGTGTTGCCCCAGAATCAGGGCAACGGCCCACAATGGGAGAAGTAGTGCAGTCACTTAAAATGGTGCAGCGTATCACAGAGTATCAGGATTCTGCAATAACTGCCAACACCAGACCCAACCATAGGCAGTCCTCTACTACCTTCGAGTCAGATGGGACATCTTCTATATTCTCTTCCGGTCCCTACTCTGGTTTAAGTGCCTTTGATAACGACAACCTTGCTCGCACATCTGTGTTATCTGAGGATCTTCATGAAGGACGATAAACAATTTCAGAGTTCAGAAGAAGCATTTGCCATTTGAAGGCAGAGAATTTGTAGATGATGGACACTGCCCCAAGGTTTTCTCTCTATTTGGTGACTGTTTGGAATTGTTATTTTTGTAATCACGTGTAGAGAACCATTGTTCAGTTTTCCCCGGGGGGTGATTATTCTTCTGCATGCTCGATGGAATTGTGTACATATGCCTGGTAGCTTTGTTTTGTTGTACTGGCTTCAAGGGTTTCTGATCAATTTCTTTTTTTAGTTGGCAGCTTATGATTTTTTGTGGTTCATTCGTGTAACGGTTTAGGGTTGTTTCCGCTAATTCCTGTCTCAAAATATGAGAAGTTGAAACTGCATGTAGTTGTTTGGAGCAAATTTCAGAAATGTGTTTGACCAGCACAGCAAAATGAGGGGGTTGTGATTTATGTCTTTGCTTCAAAAATAATAATAATTACCGTTTTAGCTTCTCTGAGTTTGGTCCAAAATCACTTTCACCTCTAATGATTAAAATTATACTTGAAATTCTCGTGATTTTGGGCCAAACGGAAAAACATATAACTGTTAACGAGTATAAGAAAATGATAATATACCCTTTTTCTTCTACTCTGTGATGGCTTTATCATTTTCAAACTTATATTCCATCATTGATAAGTTGTCCAATGTCAAAATTAATTTCCCAACATAAGACCAGTGGTCAGTTTCTTCAATTGAAAAATTAAATGTTTTGAAAAATGGCATTACCTTTATGAACATGAAGATAACCAGTCTCTTGTGGGAAGGTCCCACTTTCTTTAATGTCTTTTCACAACCAATTATGTCGCGAAAATAAAGAAATTTTTTTTTTTTACTACGACTTAGATCACTTATAATACACATGTTTTATTGCCCTCAATAAATAGTTATTTATCATATATAACAAAATATAATATAATTCAAATTTCAAAAGATAAATAAAATAATTTTTATTTTTTGTGGTTAAATTTTACTTTAAAATTAATCCGACAACTAATATTAACTCTCTAAATGTAATAAGAAAAATAGGTTCCCCTGAGGATATGATTGAGGTAACTTTTCAAAAATATTTCTAATACTTATAACTTCTTAAAAGCACTTTAAAAAAAAATAGTGTTTGGACCTGTTTCATCGCTTCCACTACTACCACCACCACCCCTACCACTTTCACAATCACCCTTACCAATGTCGCCACCCCCACCAACCTCATCTCACTGCCCTGCCACTGTCATCGTTGTCGCCACCTTACGACCACCACCATTGCCCCACTACCACCCCACCTTGCCCTCCACCACTACCATCACCATCACTATTACCATTACTATTACCATTACCACTATCACCGCCAACTTTGTCACAACCACAATTTCATACCCCACTGCCCCACCATAACTGCCACCTTACCACCATTGTCACCGCCACCACCCACTATCACCCCACCTACCACTGTCGTTATTTGTCGTTGCCCACCACCACTCAAATCCATCACCACTATCATCGTCGTCCATCACTACAACTCATTACTATCGTTGCCCTACCACCACCACAACTGTCAACCATTATCACCATCGTTTACCACCCCTACACCCACCACTTGTCATCCATGGTTGTAATTATCACCATCGTCACTTAAAAATCACCACCACTATTGCCACTCACGGTTGCCACGATCACCACTACCATCGCTTACCCTCATTACAATCGGTGTTTAAATTATTTTATCTCTCCTATATATTTGTGATTTAATTTTGGGTGTGTGTATTTTATATTTCAAAATACCATTCTGCATATGTTAATTAGGTGGTGTTTAATAAATTTGAAAGTTGAATTTTAAGTGTTGAATGCTAAATTTTTTAATTCATAGACTGTTTGGTATCAACTGAAATTTAAGTATTAAATTAAATCAAATTATTTGACAAATATAAAGAGTCGAAGTCTAAAAACTACTATTATTATAATTTTGTTCTTTTTAACCATCTCTTGACAATTATCTTATTCCTACCATTACCATCATAATGATAATGGTGGCAGTGGTCATAGTGGCAGCGGCGATGGTGATTGTAGTGACGATGGTGGGGGGGTGATAACGTAATGCTGGTAGTGGCAGTGACACAATGGTGATGATGATAGTGATAGTAACAGTGACATAATGGTGGTTATGACAATAACACAATGGTTGTGGTGGTGGTATAATGATAGTGGTAATGACGACGGTAGCACAATGATAGTAGTGACAACGACACAATGATGGTGGTGATGATGATGGTAATGGTGATGACACAATGGTCGTGGGGGGTAGTGGGTGTAGAGGTGATGGTATAATGGTAGTAATGACACAATGGTGATGACAATGGAGGTGGTGATGGTGATAATGACAGTGACACAATAGTAGTGGTTGCGGTGATGGTGGTTATAGCGGTGACACAATGGTAGTGGCAGTGGCGATGACACAATGGTGATGGTGACGACAATAACACAATGTTGGTGGTGGTGGATAGAGTGAAAATGCATTGATGATGCATTTGTCCATTATGAGAAATTGATAAAATTCTTACTAACATTTTCAACGTTAAGTGATAAGTAGGTGATTTGCTACTTAAAATTTTAGTTTATTTTTAAGAAGTGTTTAAAATATTAAGTGGTATGAATTTTAGGTTATCAAACAAATTTAATTCATTAATGCTCCGTTTGGTAGGAAGGATGAAAAGTAGAAAAGATGAAAAGAAGAAGATGAAAAGTGACTAATTTTTTTTTTAAAAAAAATTCGTGCTGACTAAGATTATGAGTGACAATCAAGTCGTGTCGTGTGAAATTCGTATTGAGTCATAAAATTATGAGCCTTTTTATATTTTTTGTTCAAGTATCAGGTTATTTTCAAGTTCGTATCAAGTTATAATCAAGTTTGTATTATAAAATTCGTGTCGATTTCGAGTCGTGTATTTTCATCCCTAGTTAAGATGAAAAGAATATTTTTTTAATTTTTTTTTAATATATATATATATATACTTATTTTCCTTCCTTACCAAACATAATGTTTTATTTATCCCTATAATTTTTCATCCTTCCAATTTTTCATCTTTCAATTTTTTCATCATACCAAATGGAGTATAAGTGTTTAAAGTATTCAGTTTTAAACTTTAATACTCTGTTTGGTAGCAAGGATGGAAAGTAGGAATAATACACTTTCTATCCTTCAAGAATGATAAATAGGAATAATTCACTTTCATTCCTTTATGTTTGGCTGGGTGGATGGAAAATAAAAATGATTAAATTTTTTTTAAATTTTTTTTTTGTGATGACTAAGATTAGTGTTGACAATCTAGTCGTGCCGTGTCAGATTCGTATTGAGTCATAAAATTATAAATTTTTTATATTTCTTGTTCGCGTGTCAGGTAATTTTTAAGTTCGTGTCGAGTTATAATCAAGTTTGTGTCATAAAATTTGTGTCGAGTTTGAGTCGTGTCATCGTGTTGAATCAAAAATTTTCACCCCTAGTTAAGATGAAAAAATATATATTTTTAATTTAAAATTTATATTTTTATATAAAATTAATGTATACATAATATATATAGACAAATAAGATATATCTCAACACAAATAATTAACTTTTCATCCACTTTTCTTCCGATTTTGGAGGGATTGATTTTGGTGAGTTAGAAGGAAAGTTAATTCATCTATTTTTCCATCTTTCATACTTTCTTTTCTTATCAAATATAATATTTTATCTATCCCTCAAACTTTTCATTATACGAAATGGAACATAAGTGGTGATCGACTTATATATATATATATATATATATATATATATATATATATATTATTGAAAATATTGTGAAAAAAATAAATTAAAGAATATGTTAATCAATATTCTCGTAATTAACTTAGAGCGTTTGTTCATCTTCTCACCAAACTCGAGGATAGCTTGAAAAAATTAGTCATGCAAGAAATTGAAAGCCAAATAAATAAAAGCAATATTATTGGGATTTAATTCATTAATCTAATATGCTGATTTAATTCATTATGACATTTAGATTCATTGTGGAGCCCATCAAATATTGAAATTTGTTACTGATTTAATGATTTTAATGCAGCCACATTATTAGGTCAACAAATTATATCAAATTTTTAGGTCCAAATAAAATTATTCAATAAATAATATTGTAACTTAATTGCAACCTATCCCATAAACGCAAAGTTTGGTTGGCAGATATGTGACTCCAATGAAGCAATTGAGAGCCTTCGTTTCGCACGTGCAAGATGATAGAACGAAAGTGGAGAGGGTGCGTAGCGTGTTATCCTGCGCACATACTTGCAGCATAACCGTGTCTTTGTGTAGAAGAAGAGGGGGAAAATAAAAACGAAGCGGAAGAGAGAGAAAGAGAGAGTCTGACTCGGAAGTGGGACTGAGTCGGGTCACCGAGGCAACAAAAAATCACAGGTGCTACGTATTGTATGTGATTTGTGAATAAGGGAAAAATGGAGAAGATTACGAGTCCTCTTTGCCTTTACAACTATGCTCATTCTCATCGTACTGACCACCCCCAAATCTCTAACCCTAACCCGAACGAACCATTATACATATCTTTCTCTTTCTCTCTCCTCTCACCGATCCATTCTGTTCTCAATAATATCGGCTCGCCTTTTCTCTCCCTTATCTATATATCTGAAACGCTCCTTCGCTTTTCTTTGTCCGCAAGGTTTTCAATTCATCTCCACGGTGACGCCTCGTTTTCAAATTGCCTTCAATCCACGAGGTATCTTTTTATGGAGTCTTTATCTCGCTTATGTTTCTGTTGATATGTGCCGGTTTTCTGGTAGGCGTGGTCTGTTGAAATCTTTTTTTGGTATCTGGTTTCTATATGTAGCCGCTGTGATCGATAATTGTGTAGGCGTTTGTGTGTGTTTATTTGATTTTTTTTTGTTTCATGTGGGGTTCTGTGTTGGTTTGATGAATGTGGGGTTCGCCGATTTTATTTGGAGATTTATTTGAGTTCTTGTATCACCTGGTTGGTGGATTGATAGAACTTGAAAGATGTCCATTCGTCTTTGTTGACTTACTTCTGTTATTGTTCTGTGTTTTTTAGGTTTTCTGTGTTTTTTAGGTTTTTTTTTGAGAACTTAGAAGTGATGTTTGCTCTTATTGTTACTGGATTTTCTTTATATTTTTGTCATGGAATGTATCAAATTTTGGTGGATTACTTTCTTGTTGGATCTAATGCATCGATGATGGGTTATTGCCTGCTCTCTTGTGTATATTGGTGGGTTTGTTTTTCTCAAGCCTTCGATTACAAGTTTTGACTAATTCATCATATATGCTGGTTTATTTTGCTTCGCCCAACCTTCATATGTGAATGTATTGGTCACTGGCAGTTCCTTTGTTAATGTTTATCTCTTCTGATTTTCCATTGTGATCAATTCTGGTTTTCTTTACTTCTTTTTGGGTATGTATGCTTGTAAATAATTTCCTTTTTTTGTTTGTTCTTTGGGTTCTTACATGAAGGGGATTACCTTTAACCTAGTTCTCAAGAATCTGTCTGACAAGATGCTTACTGTTCTTATATCTTGGGTGCAGGTGTGCAGCATTTTCTACCTTGCTGAAATACCTAGCACTTATACGTTCCTTTCATCTTAGTGTCTGGTCAGTACTCGCATCACAGGAATTGGGCTTTAGTATATCTGAGTCCGATGGATGAGTTTGGTGGACCCCGGTTTGATGTTATTGTGAATACTATAAGAAAGAAGAGGAGCCAAACTTCTCGCAGACCCAGACCTGAGCCTCAGCCGTTCCCAGAGAGTTGTGATCGGTCACCATCATCATTGACGCCGCCTTCAGATGATGTGAGCAAGGTGTCTAGTGATGAGAATACTGGATGTGATGCTAATTCTAAGAGGAAAGTGTTCAACCTTAATCAGTGTGCTTCAAGGGGTTTTTACACTACTAAGACTGAAGGTGAATATCACAAAAAGATTAAGAATGAGGATGGGGGATCCAATGTATCATATGGTAATGGAGGTCTGGGAGACGGATTTGGGAATGATAACAAGTTAAAAAAGCTTAAGCTTAAGGTTGGTGGTGTGACACGTACAATTCAAACCACCCATAGTGCATCAGGCAGTGGGTCTTCCACAAAGAGTGCGCGTTCTGCAAATGGTCCTCGGTCACGGCAGAAGCTGATTATCCAGGTTTATTACGGTTGTTAATTGTCAACTTACAAGTTATTGAACCTTCTGCGGGCACTCAAGCTTGTATTGATCCAATTCGAGCTTAGTGTTGCTTTGCCAAAGTGACGGTTTGTCATGTTGTTTGTACTATATGTTTATTGGGAGATTAAGGCACAATAATTGGGAAATGTATTTCATGTTATTCTTGTACTCGTTTTCTATTTTGTTTTATGTAAAGAGTAGCATAAATGGTGTAAGAGAATGAAAACTAAGTACATGTTCTTTGTTGATTTATTTTCCAAACGAATGACACAAATTTACCCTAAGTGAGCAAATTGTAATCGACGGTTTTGATGAGCTAATATCTTCTAGTCCTATTGGCAAATCCAGAATTTGTGCTTAAATATTTCTAATTCCATTGCATTCGGTTCAGCAACCAATTGCTCAAATGTTCTTTGGCCCAAAATTAAGTAAAAAGCTTGTTAGAAATTTGAAGTTGCAACTGCTCGACAAGTGTAACTGACAGATTTTCTAATTAACATACGCGGGATTCATCTATAGGACAGCCTATTCGTTGAGCTACTTGTATAGCAGGATAATATTTTGCATTTATTCATGTCGATTGTCATTTAATGCTTTATTGTAATTCGAATCCATCGAATCTTTCCATTTAACTTCCTTTTTGTTTTTTCTTTTAAATTTAGGATTATTCGGATGAAGACCATTCCCCAACTCTAGATAGGAAGAGCGGCTTACAAGGACTTCCGTGGAAGAATTTCTCTAGGGGTGGTATTGGTCTGGGGAAGGAGGATTCATTGATGGGGAAGAATTCTGGAAAGAATGTATCTGAAAAGCGGGGAGAGAAGTTGGATCCAGTTCGTAAGAGCAAGAGGGTTCCAAAGAGGCGTGTTTTGCAGGGAGCTTTTGAGGAAGATGATGAAGATGATGAGATTCGATACCTGGAAAAGCTCAAAACTTCCAAGGCTGCTTCAGGATATAAAGATTTTGAGGAAGAATCAACCAAGAAGCAAAGAAGTCTTTCTAGGGTTTCTAAGGGTGGTAAGTCTGAAAATTTGGAAGATTTTGGTTCTGTGAGGTCTGTTAAAGATGGTAAGAAATCCAGATCTGAGAGAGTTACTGATGACACAGATTATGAGGAGGAAGAATTGTTGTCTGATGGTGAGCCGGAAGGAATGAAAACGAAGAAACAAAGGGAGGATCCCTCTGATTCACCAACAGAAAGTAAGAGGGAAATGACTCTAACAACTCGCCAACGCGCACTTCTATCTGGCAAGGATGCCTCTTCTGCCTCTGGTGCAAGTCAAATTGAGTTCCCAAATGGTTTACCACCGCCCCCACCTCGAAGTGAGTATCAATTGTGTTTTTATTTAATACCTGATGTACTGTTTGAGTATTAATTTTTAATTCATTGAGATTGTATCGTCTTGTTTGTTTTGTTATAGAACAAAAGGAAAAACTTTCAGAAGTGGAGCAGCAGCTGAAGAAAGTCGAGGCTGCTCAGAGACGTAGAGTGCAAAATGAGAAGGCGGCTCGGGAATCAGAGGTTTGCCTTTTGCTGATTTATGTTCTATGTTATTTAGTTTTTTTGTTGTGGAAATGATTAGTCAATTGATTTCTTAGGCCGAGGCAATTAGGAAAATACTGGGTCAAGATTCCAGCAGAAAGAAGCGAGAAGATAAAATAAAGAGGAGGCAGGAAGAGCTGGCACAGGTGCTGTACACCTGCTTTTAAGCAGCTTTTTGTTGAAGTTTTAACGTTGTCAATGGTTTAATCTACTAACAAGTTTTGTCTTTCAGGAGAAGGCTGCCAATGCACAGATGCTTCCAGCAAACACCATTAGATGGGTTATTGGCCCTACTGGGACTGTTGTTACATTTCCGAAGGAAATGGGTTTGCCTCATATTTTTGATCCTAAACCTTGCAGGTAGGAATCCTTCCTTACTACCCCTCAACCAACATTGAACGATTTTTTGTAAGGTGTTTAATCACAGTTACCATTACCCACCAGCCCAAAAAGTGCAAAACTATATGTTCTTTGATTTTTGTGGGTTTGTGATGCTAGTTTGCTGACGGTTTAAGGTTTCTTGATGTGGACTTGCAGTTATCCTCCTCCACGCGAAAAATGTGCTGGCCCATCTTGTACCAACCCGTACAAGTATCGGGATTCCAAGTCAAAGCTTCCTCTTTGCAGTCTCCAGTGTTACAAGGCAATTCATGAAAAGATGCAGTCCGAAACTGCATGTTAATGATGTAGTTCATGTAGCTATCCGTCTACATATTGTTAATAATCTTGGAGAACAGTGAAGAAACATTGTTTTTATATCCTAATCTAAAGAGACAAGTAGGATTTGTAATTATTCCAGCACCGGAATTTATAGCTGGAAATATTTCATAGACAAAAAATCATTTTTAGTTGCTGGTAAAATGATCATCCTTTCGCCCTCTACTCTTTTTCTGGGTTGCCCATGTGGGCTGTTTTGTCTAAGTTCAGAAGTTGTTGATAGCTTTGGTCAGGTGCACCGTATCTGTGGTGGATTAATGCATTATTCTTTATGCTTGAGATCTCTTTTAAAAATTATTTGCTAGGGTAGATCTTCAGACAGTACTGTAGTATGATACACAGGCTTGTATATTTGCTGAAATTCTCTCTTTAATCATTGTATGCATATAGGTATGTACCAGCTTTCATCAATTTTCTCCCCTGAAGAACATTTGCATTATATTTCCAGTTTTTATGTTACAATCTATGATGTATGCTTGCCAGATTCTCTTTACATGCAAGCTCATGTTTATCGGTTTTGTTGTCTTCTTCCTTTGTGACAACAAAGTGAGATTGTTGTATAGTAGTTGATTGACACCTTTCTGACATGCAGATATGGTTATGTTTGAGTTGCTAGCTTTCCTTAAAGCTAGAGTTACTTGTTTTTGTCAGTCTTCAATTCCCTAGCTGCTGTTTGGTTGATTTAGTCGGTAGAAGGTTTTTGCTAATAGTCCGATGAATATTGACTTCCTTTTAGGGACAATGTGAATCGAGTGTTTGTTTAGCCAGCTTGTTTTAGACGCCTTCACTTTCCTGAATTGTGGGGAATTTTTATTTGCAACTCTTTTTGGTACATAGAACATGTGGTGTTAAATGTACCAAAAAAAAAAACGTGGTGTTACTCCTAAAAGGTTATATATATGGGACATCTTTGTATGGTCTTCACCATGGGAAAGCATGTGAAGTTGCCACCAGTTGGCTGTGGCTACTTCGGCTTTATTGATTTCAAATATTGGGTCGCTGAAGGTTAGAAAAATAAGTGCTTGTGCAATTTGATTTTGTTTTTGAAATGTGCTTGGGAATGAGTTACCAAAGTGTGATATTCAGAAGCCACTGGCAAAAAGAACGTTTTAATACATTATAAAACACTTTACATGTTAGAATTTGTTTTTTTAAACAAAATGAATGTGTCTCTGTTTTGATAGTAGATGTATCGTTTTTGATACGGGGATTGAACCATCCTCCACTTCATCTTTGACATTTTTCATGTTTAAAAATTAAAAAGTATAGCTTGAGAAGCGGCATAAAAGAGATTAAATTGAACATCTAAGGGTGACCGTTCAATAGAGGATGTATTTATTAATCATAACTCAATATATTTTACTAGTCTTATTGTTAATTCGACTTGTTTATTAATTAAATATTTCTATTGTACACAAACCACATTTAGCTAAAAAATCTAGGGTTTAATCTTATTTTGCACCCTAAAAGATTGTTCAAATCTCAATTTGCACCCTCAAAGATTAAAATTTTAATTTACACCCTCAAAGATAAATAATTTTTTTAATTTTATAAAGATTTGTACCTAACTAACTATTTTTTTAAATGATACTAATTAAATAGTTTATCCTGTTAAGATTAAATTATTCATATTTAATAACAACTTGAAGTCATTAATTATTATCATTAACCACTCGTATTATTTTTAACCTACTATCACACGACCATGGCGGTGTTTCGGGTCATGAGTCGGGGCATTTTTTTTTTTTGGGGGGGGGGAGGGGAGGGAGTTTTAACCCATGACTTCGAGAAGGTAAGCCTTCACAAGGTGAGTCGGGGCATTTTACAGCTGAGAGTGGGAGGGCCTTTTAGATCCTTTCTCACCCCGTCGCCGCCATTAGCCCGCGAAGTTTGAAAGAAACGCCTCTAAATTTAGCGCAACTCTCGAATTATGCAATGGCTCTTCCGTGCGTGTCGTCTCTCAGATTCAACTATTCTCTCCTGTTCTCTTCCACAAATCCTAGCTCCTCTTCTTCCTGTTCCGAGGTTAGAACCCTCTCCCTGCCCTTCGAACCACTTCGATCCAGGTATTCTTTCTCATTTATCCTCTTTCCACTAGTTGCCTTTTGGTTTGAGACTTCTATTATTTGCAGGAAATTAAATAAATTAGTATCTGGTAATCGGAAGAATCTCCGTAGTTCTTCAGCGAAGGCTGTCTATTCCGGTGAAGTTTGGGCGGCCGGAAAGAGTTCACCGCGGGGTATTTGGTCCATTAGGTAAGGTTTCCGTGATAAACCTTTGTTTTTCGTTGTTGTTTGAATCCTCTTATTTTTACTTCTTGATGAATTCGAATGTTTAGGGAGGACTTGCAAGTTCCATCTTCCCCATACTTGTTGGCGTCCGCGCAAGGAGGACAAGGACCGCCTCCGATGGTGCAAGAGCGGTTCCAGAGTGTTATCAGTCAACTTTTTCAATATGTAAACGATTGTTCTTAGTTTTCTTTTTTATATTGACACTACCACTTGAGTTTTAAGAATTAAACTGTTGGTGGTACTTCCTTGGAATATTAGAGAATAATACGTTGTGGAGGAGCTGTTGATGATGATATGGCAAACATTATAGTTGCTCAGCTTCTCTATCTTGATGCTGTTGATCCTAACAAGGTCTGTTTCATTCATTTATATAAAATTTTGGATTGTGCCGATGGAAAAATCTTTTGTTTTATTGATATTCCTGAATTTTCCTTAAACTCAACTGTGTTGTCATCTTTCATGCTTGATTGTATTCCAAAATCTCCTCTAAACTCAACTGTCGGCAACTACTTGGGGTAAGTTTTGTTGTGTTGAGTTGAGATGAGCAGGTTTCTTATATAAATTGAAAACCTCTAATGAAATAAAGAAAAATAACAGTCTCATATCATGAAATGGTAAAATCATTATGCAGGGTAAACAGTGGTGACTTAATGGCCTGTTCTTTGTTTTTAGTTTTTTTACATCTATTATGCATGGAACCTCAAAATGCAGCCCTACTCAACTAGTTTACAATATTGAGGCTTGAGAACAATTTTTTTTTTATGTGTACTGCTGGTTGTTTTTAGTTTTTTTTACATCCATTATGTAAGTCTACATGGAACCTCAAAATGCATCCTTACTCAACTAGTTTGCAATATTGAGGCTTGAGAACATTTTTTTTTGTTTGTGTACTGGTGGTGATTATTTTTAAAAATCTTTCAGTTTAGTCATTATTAAGTTGAATGTTAGGTGGGACTGGTTTATATATAGACCCGCTATAAGGAAAATCTTGCATGTGGCTGCTCTTAGAGTCGAACCTACTATCTTGTGGTTGCTAGCGAGAGTGTTCTAACATTTCTCTTGGAATTACTCTAATTAATTTTAATTTTACTTAAGACTTGTAAATAAAAATTCTCAAGGTTATATAAAGCAATGAAGAAATAGTCTTTTGCTAGCATACAATATTGCTTTAGGGCTTCTCAAGTTGGTGTTTGGATTGAATTTTTTTGTGAGAGTTTTCCTACCTCTCGTTACTAGAATTATATTATGATTAGACCATACTGCACTTATTGTAGTCATCCTCCTCGGATCCGTTCCGCACTCCCTCCAAAACAACCTACCAGTACACGGTTTTTTTTTCCTCTGGTTTCTGAAAAAAACAGACTGTCATTCTGATTTGAATTTTTAAGGAGTGAAAGGTCGTTGTAGATGTGATACACAAACCACATCTGACCTGATATTTTGTGCAGGATATTGTCATGTGTGTCAACTCTCCAGGAGGATCAGTTACAGCTGTTAACCTTTTTAAAAAAAAACTACTGCTTTGGCTTTCGGTGTTGATACTGTTCTATATAATGGGTGTGAACTCATATAACTGCTCTGTTTCTTTATAAATTATTAAATTCCACTTGGTTTCCTTTGATCTTCTTAGGTATGGCAATATTTGACACCATGAGGCATATCCGACCTGATGTTTCGAGTGTATGTGTTGGACTTGCGGCTAGGTAAAAGATTAATTGATACGGGATTTGTAATGTTTTGTGCTTACTGCTCAATACGATGCTGCTATGTTTAGTATTTCTTCTCAATTCTTCCTCCTTCGGCTCCTCCTTGTTTGACCTGGCAAATGACTATGTTTTGTCGTTTATATAAGACTTTGACAAGTAGAGCAGAGAGTCTGTGCTATTAATTAGTAACAGAACCTTTGGATGTAGAACTTATGGATAAACTTGTAATCTATACGTTGAAGTTATGCTAGAATTGCAGGTATTTTATTTATGGTAAATTTGTTTATATTCATGTATTTCTCCCATTTCTAATGCGTCAATAAGCTTAAGAAAAAGTCGGTGGTTCTAGTGGGTTTAATATGCTTAAAATAGGGGTCACATTAAAATGATTCAAAGAGAAGGGGGTACTTAGAAAATTTATTATGTATGAGGGAGTTACGTTTTAAAATTATGATCAGTGGAGTAATTAGAGAATGAGGCCCCCTTGTTCTCCATTTTGTCTGACAAACTATAACAAATAAGAGGCTATTGTTGTATCATTTTGACCATTATCCGTTTCTCCGTGTCAGGAAATTGAAGCCAATCAGGGTTTTCCCCCTGAGCATGGCTGCAGCAGATTGGGATCGTCCCTTATTACCCCTATCTGCTGATTTTTAGCTCTTCCCCACCCTCCCTTCTTTTCTATTCTTCAGACAATAAGCCATGGTTCAAGGTTCAGAGGCTTAATGTGGCCTTCTTTCACTTCAGCTCTTTGTTTGCTGCAGCTTTTGTTCACTAAGAGCTTTGCAAATGAGTGTTGATTCGCGGTCACATAGCCCTCACATTAGTTTTGCTGTGTTCTGCAAATGATAGCCTGCAGTTGTTTCCCTGGTTTGGAATCTTTAGTTTTAGTGCTGAGTAGAATTTTGTTTGTTCTATAGGTCCTCCATACAGTTGATGGAGTACAACCTGCAATTGGGTTGCAGTGTTGCGGGTCTGGTTTTTGATGCTTTATAGTGGATAGTTTTATAGTGGATAGTTTTCTGCCAATAAAAACCGAAAGTTTTGTTGCGAGTAACCTTGAAGTTCTATAAGAAGCAAATTCAGTCTTATCAAAAAATAAGAAACAATTGAGGTAATTTCAAGGATCAAAATATTGTTTTGAAATGTCCAAAATGTTTCCGTTTTCAAGTAGACTGAAACGAATTAGTGATGAAATCGAAATTATAGTATTTCTAGGTATTTCATAATGTTTCAAGATTTTTTATAATATTTCAATGTATTTGCACAATTATTTCGGAATGTCTCAAGATATGTCAAGATATTTTGATATATTTTGATTTATGTTTTAGAAAAATAATTTTTAAATTTTTTATTTTTTCATTATGTTTCCGAAACGAGTCGAAACGTTTTAGAAACACGTCCAAACGTTTCCGTTTCCTAGGTGACCGAAACAATACACTAAAACGAAATTTTGATCCTTGGATAGTTTCAAGTCTTCTATGAATGTATAGAGCTTATTCTATGTTTTAGTGGCAGATATAGAAATGTTATAAATAGTCAAAATCTCTTCGTGCAACCTGTTAGAAACATAGATCACGAAAAGTACTTCATGAAGTTCTTTTTCTATGCTCTTTTTGTACGATGATTGGCTAGGTATTTGTTCTCTCATATTATCTCTATCCTATGCACCGATTCCAATTCCAGCATTTGATTTTTTATAATTGTCGGATCAACGGTATATTGCATATCTTTGTTGTTAGTCATAGTCACAAAAATATTGAAATTTAATATTGGTCGTATTCTTTTGCCTTTTGAACAGCATGGGTGCTTTCCTGCTCAGTGCTGGCACCAAAGGTACATATTTTGGCTTTTGTTTTCAGGGGTATTGAATTCATTAACGGGGAATTTTCTTGTTGACATCACTGTGTGTTGGTTCCTTCTTCACAACAATTACTGAAGGAAAGAGATATAGCCTTCCAAACTCAAGGATAATGATACATCAGCCTCTTGGTGGAGCACAAGGTGGACAGCGGACATAGATATTCAGGTATGTGATTGTCCATCGTTTCTTACTAGGGCTTGTTGTTGATTTGTCTGTTACGTAAAGGGTATCTATTTAAGATAGCAGACACATTAAAATGCCTGTGATCTTCAGAAAAATTAGACGCGTAGACACGTTTTGAGGAAGTATGCTGTTTGTAAATATGGACATTCTTGAGGGCATTGTGGGCAGCAATTTGTATTGAACTAGTCCCATTTTTCTTTAAATCAGCTTGTCAGTTGCCCCCCCCCCCCCCGCGTGCATATTTGATTTTCTTTATCTTGTATTTAGGACCTTTGACAATTCAATGCTTTTATTAGCACTTTCTTGATAATTCCATTTCTCGTATGCTCATTGTCATCTGGTGTATATTTTTCCTTTCAAGATCCATAAAAATAGCAGTTAGGGATGTCCTCATGTCTTAAGAGATGTGGAAAGCAAAAGAGTGCTGTCATTTTCATGGTACCTTGAGATGGAACTTCAGTCAATGACAGTGTTCTTGAGACAGCAGAAATTCTCCACCACTGTTATATTATACCTTCGACATTTTTTTGCATTGCTCATGTTCCTGATTGGTAGTTAGCCCGTTGTTGCTTAGGCTAATGAAATGTTGCAACACAAAGCAAACTTGAATGGATATCTGTCCCACCACACTGGTCAAAGCCTAGAGAAGATCAATCAGGATACTGACCGAGACTTTTTCATGAGTGCTAAAGAAGCCAAAGAATATGGGCTTATAGATGGTGTCATCATGAACCCTCTCAAAGCTCTCCAGCCTCTGGCATCTACTTCAGATCAGTAATGGTGACCATGCTCGGTGAATAAACTTTACCCAATCTTATGCATGAAATTAAACAGCTACACTGTAGTGTCTGTCTGATGGAGAAAAAAGGAAAATGATGTTACGCTACATTTTCTTTGATGCTGAATGATGTTATTTAAATGGACCACACGTTACATGAAAACAGTTTTGCTTTGGGTTCCATTTCCAGTGAGGTTGAGATATAGATCATAATCTAAAATGTTGCAACCTTCCCTTAAGCTCCTCTGTTTGCCTTGATGCTTTTGCTGCTTCTCATCATTTTGCTCCAACAAACCTAATTCTTTGATCTGGTGAAAACTCCAGGTTATCCTTTTCTTCCAAATCATTCTAGTATCCGATCCTGCACTAAACCAGGTTGGAAGTCAAGATTGCCTGAGTTTCTAGGTTCCCTCAACTCTTCTTTACCCAGGCAAGAAACACCCCACCCTCCCCCACACAAAAAAAAAAGAGTGAGAAAAGGAGCAAGCGAAATGACCCTTCAATGTGTCTTCTAGAGTGCCCAGCATCTGCTTCCCCATGTATTTTTAGAGGGTGGCCAAGCAATAAAACTTTGAATGTTCTAGTTTGTTCTAGGAATTTAGGGTGACCTTATTTTACTGCCTTTGTAAGCTGTCTGAGGCTTTCTTTGGAGGTTTCAAAGGACAAGAGCCGAAGGAAAGAAAGAGAAAGGGGAAAAAGTATACCATTGCGGGGTGACTCTAATTTCTTGAACGTTCTGGTAGACGGTTGTTGCCTTGCTTGAAAGTGTCTTGGTGACCAAAACAAGTCAGAAGTTGCTGCGGTGAAGTGTGTTCTTTGAAACAAGCATCCATTATAGTAATTCATGGGTTGAGAACTCGTTTGAGAGTAATGACAATTATAATCAAACTACCTTGTCTTACAACAGAAACAGGTTTATCATCAATTTTTTGACCCGTGGGACAGCATTCTAATGGAAATGATTATTCGATTATGATAATTGTGATTGTAGGCTTTTTGCTTGTTTAATGAAGCTCTTCTATCTGCCTAGAAAAGGATAAGAAATAAGAATAGAACAATATCACACCTTTCTCTAAACATAAAATTCATGGATTTTTCAATTTACTGCAAAATTTATTTTATTTGTGTTAGTTTTTTTTGTACATATCCCATAAATGGCTCTATAGATACCCAGAATAAATATCAATTTTAAGCGTTTATTTATTCATCTGATGTCTTAGTTCGAACATAATCCTTGCTAAATAGATGCCTTACAGCAAAAATATAAATGAAAACTTGGAAAAATAAATGGAAAACCTGTAAAAGACCAACTCTGATGGTATCTGTGCAAGTTTTTAACTGGCAGTATGGCTTTGCTGAAGGAAACCCCCCTTACGGAATAGGAAAAGAGAGAGATTTTTTTTTCCAATTTTTTTTAATGGTTTTCTATTTCTAACTGTTTATATATATATTTTTAGTTTTAATGAAGGTATAGTAGTTTCATTGCATATTGATGATTTCAGCACAACATGGTCGGTGAACCAAAGGCCAACTCTCTAAATGATAATGATTGCTAGTTGGCTTGGAATTTCAAGGGTTTCTATGTAATTTCATAGACTTCAAATGATAAAGTGAAATAAATATAAAGTTAAGAGGGCAATTTTTATAGTTTACCGTTAATAACACCAGTAAGGCTGATGGGGAGAGTGTCCAATCCAATCCAATTCAAGGTTTGGCTTATGTTTAGGCACGTGTGCGTAGAGGAGTGTGAAAATAGATTTGTAGTAGCTGACAAAATGAAGACTTTGTGGAATCTTATGCAACAACCTCATCCACGGAAAAAAAAGATCTGTTGCTTTCTAGATTTGGCATTTTATAAAGGGGATCTGTAACTGGTAAGTGGTAACGCAGAGTGAGGGTAGTCCCGTGGGGGTATCCACTGAATTTTTCACTTTGTGGTTAAAGGTTTTAAGTTTACATTGGAGTTGATAGTTAACCGTTAGACTAGATTCATTTTTAAAAGAAGTAATGGGCGCAGTTAAAAATCTCATGATTTTAATAGTGAGCGCTCTTTTTTGCATCTATCCCTTTTGTCAATAACAAAAAAAAATAAAAATAAAAAATTTGGCAACGCGTCGACGGTTCACCAGAACCATTTCCGTCCCTCCCTCCCTGTGTCTAGCTGGCTTCTAGCTACAAGAAAATGCCAGAAAAACATCCTCTCTTTCGCCTAGTGTACACTACTTCAAGCAAAAAGGTAGCCTCAATCTCTCAAACATCTTTTAGCACTGTTCTCGTGCTAGCCATTGTCTTCTTCGAATTTTCATATACCAATGGGCAGCATTACGGATATACTTTTTTTTTAGTGACGTGTTTTCATTATTTCACTTATCGGCATTCATTTTGCATTCAATGAATATAAATGATTTAAATCAAAATTACAGTCAAATATGATTTTTTGATGTGGTATTGAAATATTATTTTTTGATACCATGGGTAATCTATGCAACCACCACCATTTAGTCTTTTATAAGTTTCTTTTTCTCTTATATCTGTGTGTGTGTGTGTGTGTGTGTGTGGTTAGTAGTGATTGGAGAGCATTAAACGCATGGCTACAGAAAACATCCTACCACTAATCTAACTTTTGCTTTTGGTGGGGGCACCATTTCCAATCTTTAAGCCAAAAAATGAATATTAATATTAGAAGCAGCATGTATTTTCAGTTTGGGGTTTGATTGCTTTTGAGACATACTATGTGAAATTACCAGTAAAGCGCTCTAATGTTTTTGGAAGCAAGAAAGTTGCTGCTAACGAACTACAGCACTGGCTACATTGTATATGAACAATTAATTACATTTTGTATTAAGTCACATAGAGAAGCATTAAAAGCTAGCACGCACTTATTAGATCAAGAAGGATGAACAAGAATCCTTTCCTCGAAGAAATTGCTCCTCGTGAAGCTTGAGAAATATGAAGATGAGGGTAATTCTTCAAGCTCGTCATAGAAGTCATTTTCCTCTGATTGGGGCGTTGTGAAGGTTCCAAGATGAGGATAAGAGAGGGGCTCTTCATGTAAGAGGACGCTTGGAGAGTTATATGTACTCTCTAGGTTTTCTGGAAAAGGGTTATCTTCTTGATTGATAATGATGTCTTGGGAGCTATTGAATGGAGACTTGGAGTAATGGAATTGATCTTCACTTTCTCCTTCATGACCGTTGATGAGAGGTTGTTGCTCTTGTTTTTGTTCTTGTTTTGGGGTTGTAGGATGGTCCTCGGTGAGTGGGGTTTGGTGTTCTTCTTCTGCCTGTTGAGTCTGGTTGGTGGTCGGAAGGTCAGGGCCTGGATGATTATGACTGCAAGTGTAAGTGATGATGAGCATCGAAGCATCTGTTCTGCATCTCTCTACTTGTTTTTTGGCTGAACAACCCTTTGATGTGCTACATTTGTAGTAACCCCTGCAGGAATCAAGTATATGAGAGAGAGAAGCATTTTCTGGCCACTTGGGGGAAACTTGTAGTGTGAAGGGAAAGAGAAGCCACAAATCATGATAAGTAGACACATGAAAAAAGGAGTAAAGATACTCTCTTTGGAAAACTCGATCGTAATACCGGAAGAGGAAAAGAAAAAGAAAAATAGAAGCCCATCAACAAGAAAAACTAGGTTTGCTACCAAATTCAGGACGTAGGGAGAGAGAGAGAGAACCTGGGATAAGGAGATCCTTTAATTGGTTTTTGTCCATATTTTCTCCAAGACCAACAATCAGAAGGCGGTCCTTCACTCTTCTGTTTCCCTTCATTTGCTTCAATCTTCACAGTGACCACTGTCTTTTGAACCACCTTTCTGTTACCGCATTAAGGAGAAAAGAAAACTGTTGGTTAGAAGTTTCCAATTATTTGTAATGAATATTTGGAATCAACCAGAGATGATCGCTAACTTTTTCCTTCTTTTTTTTTGGGAAGGGGAGAGGGGAGGGGGGGAAGAAAAAACACATCTTGCAAGTTCGAATCCCAAATTTTCATGCCATCAAAACCTCTAAGAAAAATTACATAACATTTACCTTTTCTTGGATGTCCGAGTTTCTGGTTTAAGTTCTTTTGAACTATCTGAGTCCAAACGTGTAGATTGATGGCCATCCATGACTGAATTATTTGTTGTTCTTCTTCTTCTTCTCTGTGTTAAAGGCTAAAAATGTTGGAGACAGAGAGTTGTTGAGGAGATGGAGTTGCAGAAGCAGCAATAAATAAAGAAAGAGATAGATATTGAACTCCAATTGATTAGGAGAGAGAAAGAGAAAGAAAAAGGAGAGGACGATAAGCAAGAGATGACAAACACCCACAAGTTGCTTTCTCTCTTTCTTTTCACTCATTAAGTCCAAAGCTACACTTAGGTTTGCATTTCACCAGCCCCACTACCCTCACAAACATTTAACTATAGTACACATTTGTTTAGCATTATTATTCACTTATTTGGTTGTATATACTAAGTTGCTATCCCATGAAGAAAAATGCAAAAACCATGCGTCTCTTCTCTTGCCATAGTGGTGGTGGGTTCCAATTTCCTTGTGGAATCCTTCAGTGTTGTCGCTTGGAGACTATGTGGTTCGTCCGTATGCCAAATTCTCAAACTCCTTTTAACCAATTCCAACCCTTGAATCTACACGCTAATGAGTTACTTGCAAACACACGACATAGGGTCAGTGCCATGGCAATACTGGATTTGGTGGGGGTGATGTGTCATGACTCATGAGTGCATGCTTGTAACTCTTCATTTTTTTTTTAAGTGGAATCCTTCTAATACTCTCATTTGTAAGATTGATAATTGAGTTGAACTTTGCGAATTTGAGTCGAGTTTATCAAAAAATAAACTTCAAAAATTATTCAAGCTCGGCTTATTTCTTAAAACAAGCTGAACTCGAGTTGAGCCCAAGTAACTTTACTATTTTACATATAAACGAGTCAAATTTTGCGAGATCGAACCGAACCTTTTTAAACGAGTCCAAAAAATTATTCAAACTCGTCTCATTTAAAATACGAGCTAAATTCGAATTGAATCCTATTTTAGTCGAGATTGAGTAACTCGATTCAATTATCACTCCTAATCATTTCACTTATCAAAAACTAACACAGCGACAGACGCTGGTTTTCACAGTTTATGATTCATGTGGGTAATACTCAAGACAATGAGATATGTACAAAAGGATTAAATGATACGACATTGACATGGAAAATGAGTAGAAATGAGACCATAAACAGTGTCATTTTAGCAATACAATGTCCTTAATCTTATTTTTTTTTACCGGTTTAGCATTATTCAATCGCGTATGCTATCGTGAGGTACCATTTTTGTCCAGGGTGTTTTTGGTTTCGATTTTAAGTTTCACCATGTCATGTGCGTAGTATGGCTGAGAGTCACATGATAGGATGGCTTGCATAGCATAATAGTTTCCAACACCACTAATCCAATCTAGTCTTAGATAACTAAACCTTCTGTGTATAATCTTTGTGCACGAGTTGAATCCAATTCGAAATTAATTAGAGTATTTTTTTTATTTAATTCTCATAGATTTGTGGCTTGCTTTCGTCTTTTCTTACTAAGATAATTTTAATTGCGGCTTTTGACTCAAATATATTTTAGTTTTTATTAATAATCAGTAAAATGATCCAAGCTTTGAGGCAGCAAGGATCAAAATTTTTGTTTCAATCACTTAAAAAACAGAAACGTTTCGAGGTATTTCATAAACGTTTCGATCTATTGCAGAAATAGAATAAAAAATATAAAAATTTAAGAAGTATTTTTTCAAAATTTTGGTTGAATTATATCAAAGTATCTTGAAATATTTTAAAACATTATGAAATAATTGTGCAAATACATTGAAACATTAAAAAATATCACGAAATGTTATAAAATACCACAAAATATTAGAATCTTAAAAACAAAAACGTTTCGATCGTTTTAAAACGAAATTTTGATTGTTGTGAATTGAAGCAATGGCAGTTTCGTTATTCAAGGTGGTCCGCATGCGAACAAAGCTAGCTCAACTGCACTGCCATGAGTTACACGTTAGGTCCATTCATCCTGTATATATATTGTTTTCAGTTGATTTTGATGGTTGTAATTTGAGGGAATCATCCAAAAAAGAAAGGCATGCATTGGTTAGGATTACTGAGTTGCCTCTAATCCAACTGAGCAACGACTCAATTGAACTCGCCAGTCATCAGGACTTTTGAGCAAGTTGCTGTGGCCCAACTGAGTCATGATGTGGACTACACCCTCTTAAATTTTATACATGCAAAAAATCTCAATGAATGATCATGATTGAGCCACCTTATTTACAGTAAATCAATGTGTGTAATTGGATTAGCGGCTTCTCTAACTTTCACTGATTTCATTCATTGCAGTATTGAGTTTGCTGGAGCTGATTTTTTTGAGTTCAAAATAGAGATTTAAAAAGTTAAATGCAAAAGTGAGAGTTAAAAAAATTATTGAACCGTTTGAAGTGATTTTGAAAAAATTCAATTGGAAGTCCTTGGATAAATTATATTTTTTAGTTTTTCCTAAACACTATTCTTACCTAAAAAATTAATAGAAAAGTTGCCTAATAAACTCGGGTTCAAACGGATCAAGTTTATTTTCCTCTGAAATTAAAAAAAATTAAGTTTTTAAACAGGTCCATTAAATTTGTTGATGGCGCTGACAACCGATAAGTCTTACTAGTTTTTCCTTGTTTCTAATAAAAGTTATTCTTGTCCAAAATATTGATGGAAAAGTCATCCAATAAGTCCGGGTCAAACGGATCACACTTTTTTTTTTCCTTTTAAAACAAAAAAAAAATTTAAGTTTTAAGTCAATTTTAAACAAGCCCATTAAATTAGTTGGGAGTTGTAAAGTGGGATGAAACCAATTTTTTTTTTTTTTTTTTGTAAAAAAAAAGTATTCTACAATACAGTGGACATATATAACTTCATGATATCACCATTCCTTCCTGAATAAAGTAGTTGTATTTCGCGTTGCTAACCATGATTTGTTAACCTTGGTGTAAACTCGTCTACTCCTACTACTACCTATGGTGGACACTGTTAAGATGTAAGCATCTTCTTAATGATTCAATCTGGTTGGCATGGAACTCGCCTGATAGGCTTACTTTCGTTTAATTCGATATTAATCATCTCATTCAAACATATACCTTTCTTTTTCTTTTAAAAATTTATTAGATGATATAGACTACTGAAAAAATATCAAAGTTTCTGACGTATGCGACTTTGTCGGAAACGCAATATTTTAGTTATTAATAATATATTGTGATTTTAAGTTTGAGACTCGTAGAAACACTTTAATTAATTAATGATTTATAAATTAGCGTCATATATTAACTAAGTCCAAAAAAAAATAAAAAATTCAAAATATCGCACGTTTGACTTGAGATAAGGATGGGACACCATAGTTGACCCATTTTATATTATAATGGATAGCAAGAATTATTAACAGATTCCTAGAGGTTTGTTATTTAATTACTCGTATTCTCGACCAACTAAGTCCATAACTATGGGTTCTAATACACGAGATCTTGTAGTACTTACCAACGAGACTCAATTGATTAGTATTACATAAAAGAAATTAATTATAGACACTAATACAATTAGATCTGTTATTCATAGACTATCTGAGATTTATACGTGCGTAACACTTAAACTCTTGTCGTCAGTGTCTGTTAATAAATTACACTCAAACCCTCTAAAATTTGTAAATTTATAATACTTAAACCCTTCAAGTTTAAAATGTTATATTTAGACAAAAAAAATACTCCAATTAAAGATATAATATTAAATATTTTAAATTTACAACCAAAATTTATGTTCTATTATGACATTTATTGGAATAAAATCAAAAATAAAAATTTAATTTTTTCTTTAAAAAATTATAATTAGTATACAATTATATGATCTATTAGAATTTAATTTGGTCATTTAAACGACCAAATTAAACTACCAAATTATCACAATTAAAGGTAGAAGATATTGTGTTCATAACAATTTGATCTCTTATTTGATTTTTTAATTTTATTCCAATAAATAGTATAGCTGTATACTGATTATGATTTTTTTTTAAAAAAAATAGATTTTTATTTTTTATTTATTTCGATAAATGACATAATAAAACATGAATTTTGGTTGTAAAATTCTTGTTCTATTATAAATGACTTAGACCCCTCATTTGATTTTTTTAGTTTTATTTCAATAAATAGTATAATTGTATACTAATTATGATTTTCTAAGAAAAAATTAGATTTTTATTTTTGATTTTATTTCAATAAATGACATAATAATTTATGTTCTATTATGAATGATTTAGACTCATTGTTTGATTTTTTAGTTTTATTCCAATAAATAGTATAATTGTATATTAATTACAATTTTTTTAAAAAAAATTGAATTTTTATAAATGATACAATTGAATATGAATTTCGGTTGTAAAATTTAAAATATTTGATATTCTATCTTTGATTAGAATATTTTTAATCTAAATATAATATTTTAAACTTGAGGAGTTTAAGTATTATACATCTATAAACTTCAAGGGTCTAAGTATAATTTAACAAACATTGATGGAATGACTCTAAGCGTTACGCGTGTACAACCTTTAGGGGTTTATATATAATATTTTAAATATTAAGAGGTCTGAGTGGGTAAGTGATAAATCTCAGAGGATCTTGATGTAATTCTCCCTAATAGATATAATAAAATTCAAAAATGTCAGCAAAGACACTTAAAAATAGATAATTCTACTTGCATCAAAATTTATATCAAATCAATTGCAATTATTAAATCAGTAATGAGACCCACTCATCCAACGACTGCAAGTGATTTAGTGTAAATTTTAGTGTATACTTTTGGTACACATATCATTGCTCCATTAAAATTAGGCATTTATCATATGGAGCATGCAGAGAGAAAGAGGCTTTATGAGACCTTTTTAAAGTGGACATTAACCCTATGCTTTGAATTGTCTAGCAAGCATCAAACTTACTGCTAATAAAAGACCATGGGCTGTATGTAAAAGGTACACAAAATGAAATTCATTGATGTTCAGAAAGTATAATAAATAGCCTTGATTTATTTCTTCCAAAGTCAGCTGAAAACTTGGAAAATGAAATCCATGGCTTGTGCAAGAATTTCAGAACTTCTGTGTTGAACAATTAAAATTAATAAAAAAGAAAAATCAAACACAGAAAATTCAGACAGTAGTGTTTTGGTAAAGGCAGCAAAAGTTCTTTTGACAATTTTTGTGGAAATTTTCTTTCTGTGTGACACAACTATTATACCGAAAAATAAATTTTTTTGGTATCATAATTTCACTTTTCTTACGAAAAAAGCGTAACACGGGTAAAGTTCTCGCATTGGTAAGGTACCAAATTGGTATGGTAACCTTATCCATGTTGTTAATACATGTTGGTAGTCTGAGTCTCTGACCTTATATGCCTGATGCCACGGCAGTAGGTCCCATGTCACAGCCCACAATAAGCAAATATTTCATGCTAATGAGGCTGTAAACATGCCTTGTCGGACATCATTTGGTGGCAGGTGAGGTGACCTTTCAGTTTCCAGTCACCTTCCATGCCTGAAAATAACCCTTCCGCGACTTATACACAACTGACCTTTATATTATGATGATCAGAATATATGTCAATGGTTTTTTTATATAGATTTACAAATGAAAATATATAAATTAATTGAAATTATTGGGTTGTTTCCCTTTGTATATGCAATAACATATGTAACCACCAGGATATGGAATGAGACCATGTCGTATGTCAACTGTCTAGCTCGTGGCAACAACCACTAATAATATTCCTTTAATTTTCTCCAAGTTCACAATTCTTCGTTTCATCAAATATATAGACCTCGTATTGTGTTCTTCCAACAATCTGTTTTTTTGTAGTTATTTTTGTTTTCGGATCAAATGGGTTGGAAGATATGGCAACAGAGTGAGAAGAAGCTGCTGGATTTTTATGCCACCTTGAGAGATCCCTTTCAAGTCCTTACAATCACCCTCCTCAGCCTCCTTCTCCCCCTCTCGTTCCTCCTCTTAGCTAGGCTCTCTACTGCTCATTATCTCCTAGCCTTTACGGCCTATTCTACGCCGCCACAATCCTCTCTCATATTCTCTCTCCTCCTCAACACCTATCCATTTCTTCTCCATGGACTTGTTTCAATCGTTAGTGTTACAACTTTTGTCCATTGCTCGACCGGTCGGCTAACGCCTATTACTGAATTACCGGCGCTGATGCTTCGACCTGGTTTGTACACTGCATGGATTTTGCTTTGCACTTTACAAGTTTGTGTTGGTTTGGGCATTGAAGGGACTATAGCTGCTGGCATTGATGGTTCTGACTTTGGTCAGGAGAGAAGTTTGCTAGGTAGAGTTATTTTCTTCCTGGGGTTACACGAGACGATGCTTTACTGGTCGAGAACCGTCGTGAAGCGGGTTGTTGATGACACGGTGTTTGGTTTTGCAAGGGAGGAGCGGTGGGTGGAAAGGGTGGCGATGGGTGCTAGCTTTGGTGTTTTGTGGTGGTGGAGGTTGAGAGGTGAGGTTGAGTCCCTGGTGGTTGTTGCTGAGGTTAAGAGAGAGCTGTTGATGGGTGTTGGTGTGGCTGACTTCGTTAGTTGGTGGTTGTATTACCTAACTGTGATGATTGGAATGGTAAGGTTGGTGAAGGGTCTTATTTGGCTCGGAATGATATTCCTTTGTAGGAGGGTTGAAGGAAGCCTTGGTGACCCCAGGCCAAACGTCGACGAAAAGGTTTGAATTGGACCCTTCCCTGCTGACGAAAAGGTTTGAATTGGTGAGCCCAGGCCAATCCTATGTTGTTCAGTTTTTTTTTGTTGTATTTGCAACCCACCATCTTATTCCAAACACTAATATATTCTTGTTCATACCACCAAGTAATGTCTTGTTCTATATATAAATATATGGAATCAGTTCCTTCAAGGAAGTTGACTGAGTTTCATGAAAACAACATAGAAAGCAGGCCACAACCATGAATACAAGGTCAGTTCCTATCTATATGTCATTGATGTAATTGACAATATTAAGGTCTTGAGTCTTTTTTTTTATATATTTTTCCTTTTTATGTTTGAGGGAGGGGGTGCAATATTTGCTTGCCTCCAACTCCAGCTCATAGGCTGGTCCCCTTGAACCACAAACCCAGGGCCTACAGGCAGGGTCGGCCCAATCATTCAATCATTAGGGCCCACTTTAAGGAAGACCCCCAAATTGTCTCAGGCCGCCCATGTCTACAGGTTTCAGGTCCAGCCGCCCCAAGCCAAGCACAGTCCCATATATGGCCTGCCAAGAAACTAACTGCTATATACGTCAAGATCACAACATAGGATAAACGGAAAATGATCTTCAAGGGCACTCCCAGCACACAGCCTTTTAATTTGTCGTGATAACATTGGAACTGAAGGAGAATCAAGAAATTGACATCATTTTTGCTGTAAAATTTGGTTCCAGAAACCACATTTTCTGGTCAATTGATCAATTGTGCATGTCCAACAACAAACTCATCTCTTTGATATTTCATAACCTTATACAATCAACTAATCATCGTCTTCAAGAATCATACATCCAGATCAAAAACTATAATTGACATTAATGGGCTAGGCCTAAGAACCCAACTCACATTATAAGTCTGGTCTGAGTTCATAGTCCAATTCCAAGAGGTCCAGCAAATTAAGTATAAAGTGCTCCACGCCCGGTTAAAATCATCAAGTTCAAGGAGCTACAACAGCGGGGAGTATGCAGGGTCATCCAAGAGTTTTATCCTCTTCCCCTTGGAAATAGTCAACACCCACGTCATCATTTAACCGAATCTCATGGAGAGCACCACAACTGCTTCGCTTGTTGAAAAGAGAACGTCGGCTCCAACAGACAAGCCACTTAAATACTAATATCTCACCCAAATTTGTTATGGGGCGCTTATAAATTGTGAGCTCCACCAACACTTGGGGAGCAGATCACACTCTGTTGAGCACGACTCTCTCCTCTCCCTCTCAGCCTGTAACTCTCTGCTCTCCTGCATACTTGAGTTAATAAAATACCCGACGACCCTAGCCATTCAAAAGTAGACGTAGGTCACATTGACCGAATCACTATAATTCTCGTCTTCTCTCTACTTTAATTACTGCATTTATTACTTATACTTGACAGGTGGTGCGCAAATCCAATTTGTGTATCATCAGTTTGGCGCCGTCTGTGACAAAGACAAAAAATTCTTACTTCTAAACATTATTTTTGTTGAATTTATGGCGATCACCACTAGATTCATGAATCAGCCTAAAGATAACCCACCACGAGAGGAGGAGGCTGCTCCTCCACCAACCAATCCTACCCCAAATGCACAACAGATGCTGGAGATCATGCAGCAGCTTGTGGCCCAGAACCAGCAGATCTTGCAATTGATGCTCGCTGGGCAAGGAAGAACACAACCTAGACCTTAAGTCAAAGGAGCTCCACGCCCTGGGCCTCAAGGAGCTCCCCACATAGGTGCTCCTCATCTGGGCTCCCACTTTGGAGCCCCCTTGGGCGTCCCGCACAAGGGAGCTGCCCACGAGGGACCTCCACCTCCTCCTCCAGCTCCCCCTTCTCATGGTGGAGATCCTCTTTTTCAAGAGGACGAGGGTGAGAACCAGAGCATGAAAGTCATTTTCAAGATAATTTCAAAGGAGCTCCTAACCACTGTGACCAAAAAATAAAAGAGGTGCAAATCAATTGGGCGACATCTTCAACGCTATGAAGGCACAAGGACCCGAGATAGTGGACTACTTTGTTAGGCAAACTGACACACCCTTCGTACCTGATGTGGCGAACTACTCGCTTCCCTAGAAGTTCAAAATGTCATCCGTCGAAACCTTTGACGGTACAAATGACCTACTTGATCACCTTAAAACCTACAAGACCTTAATGCAGTTGCACAACGTCCCTGACAAAATTATGTGTAGGGATTTCCCAACTATTTTGAAGGGATTAGCGCGACAATGGTTCGTCAAACTCACCCCGGCTTCCATAGGCTCCTTCATCGAACTGAGCAGATCCTTTGTGACACAGTTCACTGGTGGGCGCTGCCAACAGAAGCCTATCACCCATTTGCTCAGCATAAAATAGGATCGAGGTGAGATTCTAAGGAGTTACCTCACTTGTTTTAACGAGGAGGTCCTCCAAATTGAGAAGTCCAACGACAAAGTCACCATGACCGCCTTCCTGAGAGGCCTCTGCTCATCGAATTTCCTCTTTTCAGTAATGAAGTGACTACCAAAGAGCATGTCAGAACTATTGACAAAAGCTCAAAAATATATGAATACTGAGGAAATCAACAGGTCTAGGCGAGGTGAATCATCTCGTGAATCGCCAAAAGCTTGACCTGCTTCTGCACTGTTCTCAAATAGGTAGCCTATCTGCAACTTAGCAGCTCTCTCGTGGGTCGTCAAAAAAACTTGGTATTTGCATTGTTCTTAAACAAGCAGCCTATCTCCAACTTAGTGGCTCTCCCACGGGTCGCTAAAAAGCTTAGCCTCTACACTATTCTCAAACAGGCAGCCTATAACCAGCTTAGCGGCTCTCTCGCGGGTCACCAAAAAAGCTTGGCCCCTACATTGTTCTCAAACAGCCAGCCTATACCTCAAGCTTAAAGACTCTTTCATGGGGTCGCCAAAAGCTCGGTCTCAAAAGGTGTAGCTTTCTCACTAGCAGTCCTCAAACTCTGTCTTTGCTCTAGCGCAAGCAACCTACCTCTCTCTCTCTCTCTCTCCAGATAATTATGTTAGATATTTTAATGTTTGAAATAACATTGTTTTCGTCATCTCTAACTAGAATTTTGAAACTCAGGTCGTTTGCAACCCAAAGGACTACATTAAAATTGAATGTCAACAATTGGGCCTCATCATTTTGTGTCCATCTCAACTCGATGGCACATCACAGTCGAAAGAATATGGTAGGCAGAGACAATCCACAAAATATCGGTGTCCGTATTTAAATTTCTGGAGGTAGTACTTACTTTGGACCCATCATCATCGAGAGCTATCTTGCCTCAGTGCTTTTTGGCTCAAGGACGTGAAACTTTGTCAAAGTCACTGCTAGGGAGGTCTTGAGGAATTTGATTTTGAGAAGTTATACTTAGAGGAGTCGGATCATCACTACCAAAAGTGTTTGACGTGCTCTGCCTTTTGAGTCCAGAATCAAACTTGCACAGGGCAGCCCCAAGCTCTTCCAAGGCAACCCCAAGCTTGCCCAAAGCGCCCAAGGCATCCCCAGGCTCGCCCAAAGCGCCCAAGGCAACCCTAGGCTTGCCCAAGGCAGCCGAGGCTCGCCCAAGACATCCCCAGGTCGCCCAAGGCAGTCCTAGGCTCGCCCAAAACATTGCCTGCTCGAAATTTTGACTGTAACTTTTGCTAAAAAAAAAATTCAGTTGTTGCTCGCCCAGGAGGCCCTTTGCTCACCCAGATCAGTGCCTGTTTGCCCAAACCGCTCGCCCAGCTGTCTGCTCAAAATTTTGATCGTAACTTTTGCTCTGTTACTCCAAATGAAGCTTATAATATATCAAATCGAAGCTCTCGGCGACCCCTACAAAACACAAAGCCTTTGGTTGTGATTAATGTTGTTAAAAGTCCAAAAAATTCCTAAAAACACAGGTTTTGGCCTCCTGAAGTTTTTCCAATTTTGCCGATCAACTAAAAATTCAAACTCAAACTAAATGTCCTCCTTTCCAAGCTCCATTGGACGCAGAGCATTGGGGGCAAATGATGGGTCAGCCCAGCTCAAATTATAAGCCCAGTCCAAGTTCATAGCCCAATTCCAAGAGCTCCAGCAAGTCGAGTCTAAAGTGCTCCACGCTCGGTCAAAATCATCAAGTTCAAGGAGTTACTACAGCGGAGAGCAGGCAGGGTCATCCAAGAGCCTTATCCTCTTTCCCTTAGAAAGAGTCAACACCCACGTCATCATTTAATCGAATCTCATGGAGAGCACCGCAACTGTTTCGCCTGTTGAGAAGAAGACGCCGGCTCCAACAAACAAGCCACTTAAATACTAATATCTCGCCCAAATCTGTTATGAGGCGCCTATAAATTGTAAGTCCCACCAATACTTGAGGAGCAGATCACACTCTGTTGAGCACGACTCTCTCCTCTCCCTCTCAGTCTGTAACTTTCTGCTCTCCTGCATACTTGAATTAATAAAATACCCAGCGACCCTAGTCATTCAAAAATAGACGTAAGTCACTTTGACCGAGTACCCGACGACCCTAACCATTCAAAAATGAAGGTAGATTATTTTAACCAAACCACTATAATTCTCGTCTTCTCGTTACTTTAATTACTGCATTTATTAACAAACCTAATTTGTGCATGAGACATCAAATATCAGTATATGATCTACAAGCCATCCACGCCACCAACAGCAGCAAATGAGGAATTCTGATGATCAAGAATCCTTGTTTTTGTGCCCAATGGTCTATTAAGCTGCTAGTTAGGACGTGAACACGACGAGAAGTTCTCAACCGAGCACTAAAACCAATTCTAAAGGGACCATCATTAGAATTCCAAATGGACCTCATGCACATCTTCCCCAATCTGATCACTGTCCTCCTCACCCTTAGGAGAGAGAGAGAGAGAGTAATTCTATGACATAGGTAATGGTGCAAGCTGGGCTATCATTAACTTGGTATCCTTACCAGACTGATTTGGTTCAAAAGACTGTATTTTTGTTTTTTACATGGCTTTAATAGTTTAATCCGAGGAATGCCCTTCCAGAAATTCTCAGTGTTATCAAAATCGAACTGGTTCAATCGTGAACCGGACCTAGATTAGTCTAATTTTTTAGTTAGACTGCATAAGACAGTGAACCGACTATAAACCGAAAAATTAGCCGATTTTTATAAAAAATCGTGAACCGGTGATTTTATAAAAATTGAACGATTTAATACCTATTTAAAAATTAAATTACATAAATAAATTAAACACAAATTTGTACAAGATTTAGGGCTTTTTTTTTTTTGCCCTAAATTGCAGAACAGAAGGCTACACCACCACCAGGCTCCAGCAACATCAAGGCCTCAGGCGACTTCTGGACTTCAACTGCGATCAGCGGTATCAGCCACAGCGATTAGCAACCAGGGAGGGATCTTCGACTGCGACTAGCGATCTTTGACTGCGATCAATCACAGTGACCAGCGATCTTCGACTGCGATCAGCGAACCCAAATTGCTATTAGCCACTGCGACCAACGAACCCTGACTGCGATCAACGACTCAGGCAAACCCGGCGAACTCAGGCGTCATCTCCTCCCTTTAAGGTAAAAACTTTCTTTCATATCTTATACAATAAAACTATGGTTTGTGTTTTTGGGCATAATATGATCTAACCAGGTTTGTGTTTATGTTTTTGACTGTGAGTCTGTGACAATGTGACTACATCTTTTATTTTTTAATTTTTTAGGATGATATGTGATGTTTGTTTAATTATTTAGTATTTAATTCTGCACATTGTTGGGTGATAACACTGCAGTTAACATTGTTCCTTGGTGATTTTGATTCCGTGAAGTATTTGATTAAAATTCGTGAACAATGTTAACCAATGCCCATTTTTAATCTGCACATTGTTGGGTGATTTTATTATATTTTATAATTATTATATTTTTTTTATTATATAGCCAGTTCAACCAGTGATCCATCAGTTGAACCAGTGAACCATTGATCCAGTCTCCTATCTGGTTCGATGACCGATCCGGTTCTGATAACATTGAAAATTCTCTATGGCCTGCGCCCTGTGAAGCATATATAGATAATTCGTTAAAGTTGACGTGTCTTTATCAAAAATCGTATTGAATACAATATTCATTGAATATTCTAAGATATGTTTCGGATATACACTAAACGTATCTAATAATAAATAAAATATATGAATATTTCATGTATACTTTTGTATGTGGAGAAGTATATGTAATTTTTTATTTTAATCTTTACTTCTTCCTTTTGATTTCACATACAACACAATACATCAATAAAATCATATGACTCGGAAAGACATGCCGGTGTTTCCCAAGAATTATTCATTATCACATGTCCAGAGAGTTTAAATGAGTCGATTACTCTATGATCAATAAATATTTTTAAACAAACAATACAATTAAATGTTAGTTCTTATTCTTTTAATGAATCATGTTTATTTTGTAGATGTACTATAGTGAGACGATAAGTAAATTTTTTAAAATAAAAAATTGTTAAGATTATTTATATTTGTTAAAGAATTATTAAAAATTATAAATATCAAGTTATTATATAACAGTAAAAATATAAAAATATATATTTGTAAACGTATCTCGGTCCTACTTGTATTTTTTTTTTTTTTTAGTGTTATCGTATTGTCATATCCATATCCATATTGTGTCGTACTCATATCTCGTATTCGTATCTATACTTCCTTGCATGTGCCAAACTCAGCCCAAAGATAGGGTTTTGAAATAGTTTTCAACCTGCAATTGACGTGCCTCCTTGCTTATTACCTCACTGCCTCCTTCCTTGCATCGCACCATAAGAACCAAACTCCATAAACTTGGACAGAAGGATACAAACAAAAAGAATCAATTATCCTTACAAAATTGCCCATAGGCAATATTCCCCACCCCATCTGGGCAAGGTGGGTTCGAGGATATTTCCCAAAGAACATCAGAGATATTGACAAGCAACTATGCTATCAAGTTAAGGGAACAACAAGCATGGAGACATGTCATTGCTTTCTTAGGATAGATTCGCTCTCTGAATCTAAATCGTGAAACGGAAATATCAGATATAACTTTTTTGATTCAGATAGAACTAGATATCTTTATTTTTTTTGTATTTTATTATAATCTTGATTATAGAATCAAAAAAAGTTCGTAAATATGAAATATGAAATATGAAATCTGAAATCTGAAATCAAATTTCCTTTTCGCACCATATATGCTTAGACTTTACTTTTTCTCCTAATTAGTGCATATATGAATTGTATTTACATATACATAGAGTTTCAATGCACAAGAATTCTATCACCCACATCCCCTTTCTCGAAACTGCACTTGTGGCCAAATCATTTCGTTTTCTTCAGAAGGCTCCTGCGAAATGATCTGAATGAGAATAACAAATCAAATTTTTTCATCAGAATCCTAAACTCAAACCCCCAATATTCCACAATCCAATGAAAAACAAAAATTATATTCCCACAAACATATTGCAACCAACAAAAGCTCCTAGCTTATAGACAGAAGAAAACCTCATCCACAAATAATTCAAAGCATATTCACCTAAAAGGCATACTCAGTGCACGAGACTTCCATCATTGTAGGGTTTGAGAAAGTTAAATATACACAGCCTTACTTTTGTAAGTAGAGTGGCTATTCCTGCGATTCAAACATTTGACTTTTAAATCACAATAAAACAACATTACTATTTGTGCCAAGACTCACCGCCCTCTACCTAGCACATATATTCCAAAAGTCACGGTAAGGTTTCCATATACAAACACAACACAAAACTTACTGAAGCCAGAAGAAAGATTACATTTCATAATTAGAAATGACTACGTCTTACTAAAATCGGCCTTCTCATGACTGAGTCGGCCGCTGTTATTCAAAAACCAATTCATTGACTGATAGTTGTGAATCTTTCAACCTACTACCAAAAAAAAAAAATCTAACTTGAAGCTTTGAAAACTTCTTGATATTAACAAAAAGGCCCCCCAGAAAAATCCAACTAACGAGCTTTAACAATGATATTGAACTAGATAGTGATAAATCAAATGATGACTAGGCCGTTTGAATTTTTTAATGTCCATTTACCATATACGTCATCCTTATTTCTTCGAGCTTTTCCTTTTTTCAATCAACTACATTTTTTCATGAATGATAACGTTATACAATCTGACATTTCACACAAAAACAAAGTAAAATTCTTACAGACTGCTCAAGGAATTTTCACTTACACTACGATGTTGAAGTGAGAGTTTTTCAAAAATTCATATTACCGAAAACTAGCAATGTCACTATATATAATCCCAATAGGCCAGAATAAAAAAGTAGATGATTACGGCCCGATTGTATTATTGTTTTGCTAATAGCATATTGTCACATTTGTCGGTGACATTTTATTTTGAAATAATGAATATTCTTGGGTCACATCATTTTGCTTAAAAAAAAAAAGAGTTTCATCACCCTTTCAGTCCAATCTTGCACTTTTAGAACGCCCTTTGAATCTCATTTGCCTTTACTATAAGGCATTAACCTCTCTTGTGCTTCTCCCTGTCTGCTGCATCCTCCCTACTTTACGAATATCTTAAATTATTCGGTACCTTTTGTCCAGCCAAGAATAAATCTTTAATACTTTAAGAAGACGATTAAGATTGTCATATGTTTGGCTCATTGTCTTTGTTCTTGCACTGAAAACACCGCCAAACTTCTATTTAATTGTCAGCATGACTAAGGTTAGCAAATGTTTTTTATTGCACTCAAAGCTCCTGAATTTTGTATTGCATTCAAAGCTCTTGCCATTCCCGGCCACGGGCTAAGCTGAGATAAATAACTCCTAAATTTCGCCATCACGGTGGTTATTTTCGATATAATCAATAATCGATTATCTTTTTGGCAACAACCGTGGGTGGGGCCTTTTGTATGATTTTACTCATAAAACGGTGGATTCATAATACAGTACAAAGCTTGGTGGTCAGATTCATTTTACATTGAGCTAAATTAAATAGGTTGCTCGTTAAAACTTACTGCATTCAAATGGCAAACACCATCTTCTCTTCCTTCAATCTCAATGAATCTCCTGTTTCTTACAGCTCGCTCAAAGGGTATGAAAACGATGAAATAGTCAGCCAAGGCAAAGAAGTTCCTTGGTTTGGAATGATAGGCTCTGGGAGGGTTGAATTTTTAGGTTCTACATATGGTCTTGTTCAAGAGAATATGGCCGAGAGAAGAGTCCATCAGTTTGAAGATCAACGACAACAACCCGATTCTGATTTCCTGATTCAAAATGATTTCCACCACTATGGTTGGCCCCTGCCAGTTCAAACCATTCATGAAGCTACTACAAAGCATGAGCATGCCCAAAATCTGAATTCTGAGCTTCCTGAATCGATGAGGAAAAATCCATATTCATATTCTTTAGCATCATCGTTTGAGCTCCTCGGTAGTTGCAGAAGTGAGTTCAAGAAGTCAGAAGGGGAGAGTTTAAGCAATATATGCAACGAGATTAATCGGGATAGGCAGAAATTATCCACTGAAGAAATAATAAGAGTAGTTGGAGAAAGGTACATCCAATTTTCCACCCAAAGGGTGGATGGTCTCACCATGTCTATCCACCCCTATGGTTCTCCTCTCTTAGGTCTCTCACTCGAAGATGCCCGAGACGTGGGACTTGCCGATCTTCTTCTTGATGCAGCCGAGAAGGTAGGAACCCAGCAATTCGATCGTGCTAACGAGTTGCTTACTCGTTGTGAATGGTTAGCATCAGATTCAGGTAATCCAGTGCAGAGAATAGTTTTCTATTTCGGTGAAGCTCTAAGAGAGAGAATTGATAGAGAAATAGGAAGAATCAATACTGAGAGAGCCAAAAATGAACAAATAAGATACAAGAAGACTATTTTATTGGGTACTAACCCTTCGTTCTTGGCATGCCACAAGGAACTTCCATTCAATCAAGTGGTACAATTTGCAGGAATTCAGGCAATAACAGAAAGTGTGAGAATGGCAAGGAAGGTCCATTTAATTGATCTCAGCATCAGGGGCGGAGTTCAGTGGACGACCTTAATGCAAGCTCTTGCAGAGCAACATAACTGCCCGATTGAGCTCCTCAAGATAACTGCTATTGGAACGACAAATAAAGTGAAGATTGAGGAGACTGGTAATAGATTACTGAGTTTTGCTAAGTCTTTGAACTTGCCTCTGTCCTTCAAGGTAGTTTTTTTATCAGACATGAAAGATCTAAAGGAAGATATGATTGATATTGAAGCTGATGAAACAGTGGCGGTTTACTTTCCAACAATACTTAGGACAATGATCTCGACCCCTGATAGCTTGGAAGATATAATGGGAGTGATCAGAAGGATCAAGCCATCAGTAATGGTGGTCATTGAAGTAGAAGCAAACCACAATTCGCATTCATTTGTAAATCGCTTCACCGAGGCACTTTTCTTTTACAGCGCATACTTTGATTGCTTGGAAGAATGTGTGGAACGAGATGATAAGCATAGAATGACAACTGAAGGAATTCATCTCCGTGATGGGATCCAAGACACGGTTGCAAAGGAGGGCGAGGAGAGATTTAATCGAAATGTGAAGATGCACGTGTGGAGAGCATTCTTTGCAAGGTTTGTGTGCGTGCAAGATCCTGCACAATACAAATACTAGAACAGATCTCTCCTGTAGTGAACACGTGTCCGTCGATCGGATGGTCGATCTTGCTACTTGGAACAGGTTGTGAGGGTCGGAGTTGGATAATGAATCATTTGTACGAATCGCCTGAGTGATCCTAGAAGGTTAAAGGAGGTTCTTGGAACAAAGGAAAACAGGTTAGAAGGGCACCAGAGTGTTTTTCCAGCGTATCCCCTTTGATGATCAAGTCAGTGCTTTGAGAGAGGGGAAGAAGAAAACACTGTATGAGGTTGAGAGAGGGTTTATTGCATACCCCTTTTTTTGTGTTGGCGAGGACTATTTATACCTTAAAAACTCATCATTGCTGACAGCGTAATTAGCAGGTAATCATTGGGGGTGGGCAACGTGCACATCAATCTCTATGAGTAATAGTCTTATTCTTTACTGCTCGGGACCCCGAGCAACTAATGCTTCCTCCTCGGTCCGTCGAGCATTTAATGATCTTCTCTCGGCGGGGGTATATTAAATGCCCAGGCTTTGGTACATTTATTACCTTTCACTTCCGAGCTCTCATGCATTAAATGTTGTCTCATCAAAGGAAGGGTACATTTAATACTTGTTTTTCCAAGTTGTGTGTCAGCAAGGGCATTCTGGCCTTTTCGTCTCTGATCTGACACAATACGCCACGTGTCCATTCCCCTTTGGTTGAGTCTTCTGCTTCCTTGTGCCTCCTGACACCATTTGACTAAGACGAGGCCATGATGGCTAGCCTAGCCTTGCCTAGGCTAATGATCTGTCCATCAATAGCCCCTGTATGTGCAAAAAGGCCCACGCGGATAGATACCCCTCGGTGCTGAGGGTCTTAGCACGACTTAGGACCGATGTACCCAAACTACCGAGGAATACGTGTCGGTCCATGGTAGTTTGGGAATCCTTGATCCATGTGAATAGCATCCCTCGGGGCAGAGGGGTTAGAAACCGACGAAGACGTGTCGGTACCACAGCGAAAGGCTCTTATTGACGTCGAGTATACGCATCATCATCTGGGAGTGTCTGAAAATGTCCCATCAACTGCCCCTCAGCCTTCGATATTCTAACACCGAGGACACGCGTCATAAAGAGACGAAGGGTTCTGCAACTACCCCAACCACTCCATCATTGCTTCCAGTCGTTTTTCCCTACTTAGGGGGTCGTGCACATTAAATGCACCTCTTCGTACTTCGCGCCTAATGATAGGGGTGGGTACTATATAAACGGGTTCTCTCTCTCTTTACCACACTTTTGTCATTTCGAACTCAGAGAGCTTTCGCCTGAAAAACTTCGCCGGAGACCCCTTTAGCACGTCGTCTACCAGTCAGTCGTCACCGGAGTTTAGGCCAGCAAACACCCTTTCACTTCAGAACCTTCTGGAGAGAGGAACCACTCCCCAGTCCTTCAAAAGCCTTCGTTTCGCCTTCTGGTGAGTCTTTGCATCTCCCTTCTTTCTGGGTTTTGGTGTTTTATTCCCCGGTAACCGGAGGTGTTTCTGGTTGTCATTGTGTGACCAACCCTCAGGAAATCCCTCGGGGATCTTCGTAGAAAAATTTTTTCCTTCCTCTTCAGTTTTTATCCTCTTTGGAGATGCCCCAACGTCGCCCTATCACCGAGGATCCCCAGGTTGGTTCCTCGAGGCCAGGGGAAGTACAAAGTGAAGGGAGACGAGCAGATCGATAGGTTTAGGGCCCGATACTGTATCCCCCCAAACGTAGGTATAGAAGAGTACGACCCAGTTTTGCATAATCGTACTCTTGGGGTCGAGGATGAGATGCCCTTTTTCACCAAGGCAATTATAGAGGATGGAATTAGGTTCCCCCTGTCTCCTCTACTCCTGCAGTTCCTCGCCCATTTCCACCTGTTCCCAGGGCAGTGTTGCCTTAACGTCTTTAGGATGATAATGGGGGTCTTAGAGCTTAACAACCGTCTAGGGGTAAACGTTGGGCTCAACGATATCTTTTTTTGTTACTCCCTATTGAGGGTCATGCCTCAGCAGAATTTCTACCTCAAAGCCAGGGATCCCTCCATGTACCTTGTAACTCACCTCCCTGACTCAGACAAAGGATACAAAGATGACCTTCTGATCTTCAGTAGATCCTGGCAGCGGGGTACCGGTCCTGAGTACAACGGTCTGATGTGCCCTTTTGAATAGAGAATGACAAGTACGTCGATTTCTCCGAGTCTACTGTTTTTGTCCTTTAGAAGTGATAATAACCTTCTTTCTTGTGCAGACGTCTCCGCCCGGGAAGTCACTCCTTGGTGAACTTCGCTAACCTCGTCATTGTTTGGAGATTTGCTGGCGACGACGGGTTCGATCGGGCTGCTCACATTCTTTTGAACTACTCAGCTAGGTACAAAAAGTTCTCACAGCTTCCCCAGCCTTTCGACCATTTGCGGTGGTCTGAACTCTTCTGTCAGACTGCACAACAAGAGGCCGAGCAGGACTTGGAGGAAGACTCTGACAGGGCTACTGAGGAAGAAGTAGAGGGTGCACTTGAAGTTGAGAAGTCCGGGGCCAGAGAGGCTTTAGTTCCTTCGCACGCTGAGGTGGGCACTTCGGGGAGAGACTCTTGGCCTGACTTCCACATCCTTCAGTCCCTAGACGCAGAAGACGCCTTAGAGGTAGCCATGTCGTATATGCCTCGTATAGACCTGGGATTCTTGAGGTAGAGGCAGGTCCTTGCCGTCATCGAGGAGGAGAGGAGGGTCAAGCAAAGGCACGATGACCCAGGTAGGGGATCCAGGACCCCGTCCGCTCAACAGCAAAGCAGGAGGGGCCGTGGGTTACTCCCACCTCAACAGCAACAGCAATAGCAGAGGCAACAACAGCAACAACAACAGAGGCAAACTCTGCCTCCCCCTTCGCAAACGGTGGAAGCTGCAGAGTGGAACCCTCAGGCTACTGATCATATGAACCGGGTGATTAGGCTCGACGATTCCATCCTGTAGGACCACCATGTCGCCAACATAGTGAGCGAGACGCTCCATTTCGAGGCTGATATGGAGGCTCACAGGGCGCGGACAACGAACGCGTTGTTCCGCTCCATCATTCAAAATTTCTTGCTGGTAAGTTGCCCTTTTCTTCAGCCCTTTCTTGCCGCATCACCTATAATTGACCAAGTTCTTTCCCTCGCAGGCCACCAAACAAATTTTCGTAATCGCTGCGAGGTATCATGCAGCCAGGATGAACCTCCAACGAACCTAGGAGCAGAAGGAAGAGGTTGAAGGAACCCTGGCCACTACTAAGGAGGACATGGCTGCCAGGGACTCCACCCTCACGGTGCAAGCTACTCAGATCGAGCAACTCCTTAAGGACAGCAAATTGGCGAAGGTCGGCGCTGAAAAGCTAAGTGCTGCCTTGGCTGACGCTGAGAGGAGGATCACATAGCAGACGCAGCGACTCTCTACGGCCGAAGAGAGGGCTGTTGGATCATAGGAGAGCTGTCTGGCCCTGACCCAGGAGCTGGACAGGGTCAGAGCGGAAGTGGAGAATAGGAAGACTGAGGAGCAAATCCGAGAGGAGTTTGCTGATGACATACTGCCTACCCTCAAGGAGAACAACAAAGAGTTCTTCAAAAAGGGGTGGGATGATGCGCTCGGAGCTGCCGGTGTTCTTCCAGACTCTTCACTCTTCCAGATGCATAACTATGTGTCGTCGATGGAGATGGCGCAGGCTGAGGCCGAGATTGCCGCCGAGGGTGTGGCCCCAACGCCGATGCAAGTTTTGGCAGACCCACCTGAGGTGGTAATTCTCGTCCAATCCGATGAGACCCTGCCGGAGTCGGCCCCTTCTCTTCCTGAGTCCGATGTTCCTCAGACCCTTCCTACTGCTGGTTCTGCCCCCGGTCTGCCTGCCCACGAAGCTGCTCACTCCTTCTTTCTCCCATATCTTTTAATCTATATGATCCGGAGCCCCCTACTGACACCACTTTGTAAGGTCCTTTCCAGTTAGGTCTCATCTTCTCATCTGCTGGGTCTCGGGTATTGGTCGTCACCCTTCTGAGGACCAAGTCGTCGACTTGAAATTCTTGGGTCTTGACTTTTTTGTTGTGAAGTTTGGAAATCCTTTCCTGATATTTGGCCATTTTTAAGGCAGTCATTTCCCTTCTTTCCTCTGCCAGATCCAAACCCAGGCCAAGTTGTTGGTCATTGCCACCTGTGTCGAAGGCTTGAGTCCTTATGGTGGGGAGACCCACTTCCAGAGGTATGACTGCCTCCATCCCGTAAGCCAGGGAGTAAGGGGTCTCCCCTGTCGAGGTCCGAGGGGTGGTCTTGTATGCCCACAGAATGTTCAATAGTTCATCCGCCCATCTTCCCTTGACTTTTTCTAATATCTTCTTGATCCCGTTAACGATTATTTTGTTGGAAGATTCTGCCTGCCCATTGGCCTGGGGGTATGCAGGGGTAGAATAGAAATTACAGATCCCGAATTGCTCGCAAAAGGATTTGAAGCGTCCGCCCGTGAATTGAGTCCCGTTATCTGATACAAGCGCTCGGGGAAGCCTAAATCTGACGACTATGTATCCCCAAACAAACTTTTTAGCGTCTATGTCACGGATATGGGTCAATGGCTCCGCCTCGACCCACTTGGTGAAGTAATCCGTTGCTACAATTAGGAACCTTTTGTTCCCAGGAGCCTTAGGTAGGGGTCCAACCAAGTCCAGCCCCCACTGGACGAATGGTCAAGGGCTGGTTAACGGGTGCAAGTCTTCTGTCGGTCACTTGATTTCCGGAGCGAACCTCTGACACTGGTCGCATTTTTGGACATACGCTTATGCGTCCCTCTGCATCTGCGGCCACCAATATCCCTGAGACATGATGCGGTGAGCCATGGATCGCCCCCCACATATTCTTTCGTGGACTTCATAGAGGAGGTCTTCGACCTTATCCTCCTGAACGCATAGTAGGTAAGGTCCTGAGAACGACCTTCGGTAAAGCTTCTGATTCGGGGAGACCCAAAATCTGGGGGCTTTGAGCTTTATCTTCCTGGCTTCTTTCGAACACTCGGGGAGATCCCCAGTTACCAGGTACCTGAGAAAAGGGTCTGTCCAATTGGGCTGCCTGTGTTCTTCTTGGATGACCATCGCCTCGGGAGCTTTATCTATATTGGAAGTGGGAAGATACTCTATGGTGACCCTGCGCGACAGAGAGGAATCCAGTGCCGAGGCTAGGCAAGCCAGGGCGCCAGCATGCGTGTTCTTATCCCGGAATACTTGCTTGACCTCAACTTTTCTGAACTTCTGGATCACAGTTGTCGCCTCGTGACGGTTAGCCTTCATCCTCGGGTCCCTTATCTCGAACTCTTCGTTAACTTGGTTGACTACCAACATGAAATCGCAGTGGACGACTAGGTCTATAATCCCCGTCGCCTCGACTAATCGAAGCCCTGAGATGAGAGCCTCGTACTCGACTTCGTTATTGTATGCTTTGAATCCCAGCTGAACGGCCTGCTCGACGACCACCCCATCTGGGGAGACTAGCAAGATATCGATTTCGGGCCCTTTACTGTTGGAGGAACTGTCTACGCATAGAAGCCACGACGGTCCCTTGTCATCCTACAAGGACGCTATCCCGAAGTGGGCGATTCTTCCGGAACGGGGGGTCCCCCAGAAAATTCTGCTATGAAATTTGTCAATACCTGCCCCTTTATAGCAGTTCGAGGTTTGAAGTGGATGTCATGCTCTCCCAACTCCACTGCCCACTTGGAAATCCTTCCAGAGAGATCTGTCTTTCTCAAAATGGCATTTAAGGGCTGATCGGTGAGGACAGTAATCGGGTGTGCCTGGAAATAATGCTTCAGTTTTCTTGCAGTTGTGACCAGGGATAGAGCGAGTTTCTCCAAGGGTAGGTATCTTGTTTTCGCGTCCAGTAGCACTTTGCTCACGTAATAAACTGGCTTCTGGTGGTGCTCGTGGTCACGAATGAGTACCCTGCTGACGGCAAATTATGATACGGACAAGTGCAGGATGGGCATTTTCCCCTGGGCAGGAACAGATAGGGTCGGGAGAACCCGGAGGTACTCCTTGATTCTTGCTAAGGTGTTTTCACACTCCTGGCTCCACGTATCATTCCCGACCTCCTTGATGGCCCCAAAGAAGGGTTGCATTTGTCCGAGGAGTGCGAGATAAAACGATTGAGTGCTGCCAATATCCCCGTGAGCTTCTGGATTTCTCGGATCGTCCAGGGCTCCGAACGTCCAAGATCACTTGGATCTGATTCGGGTTAGCTTTGACTCTCTGCCGACTCACTAGATATCCGAGAAATTTACCTGACTCCACTCCAAAAACACACTTTGCGGCGTTTAGTTTCAGCTCATACTCCCTGAGGGTGGAGAAAGTATCAGTCAAATCCATCAAGTGGTCACAATTCCTTTTACTTTTAACTAACATATCATCTATGTAGACTTCTATGATGTTGCCGATCTGTCTTTTGAACATCCGATTCATCAGCCTCTAGTACATAGCTCCGGCGTTCTTCAGCCCAAACGGCATGACTTTGTAGCAGTAAACTCCCCTCGGAGTGATGAATGCCGTTTTTTCTTGATCTGAGAGATGGAGAGGGATTTGATGATAACCCGCCCTGGCATCCAGGAAGCTCATCCGCTGATACCCGGCAGTGGCATCCACCAACTGGTCAATCTTTGGTAGGGGAAAGTCGTCCTTGGGACACGCCTTGTTCAAATCAGTGAAATCCACGTAGACACGTCATTTCCCTCCTTTTTTCTTGGCGCAGACCGTGTTTGATAACCATTTTGGGAACTACACCTCCCGGATAGTATTGGCCTCCAGGAGCTTATCGACTTCCTCGTTCACCGCCCGGGTGTGATTTGGTGCCATGCATCGCGGTTTCTGCTTTATCGGCTTGTGCGTCGGGTCAACGTGCAGCTTGTGCGTGATTATTTCGAGGTCCACCCCTTTCATTTCCATTGCGTTCCAAGCGAACACGTCTGCGTTCTGCCTCAAAAAGTCGATCATCTCTTCTTTTTTGGCTACAGGCATTGTGGTTCCAATCAAGAAGTATATCTCCTCTTCACCATCTACTAAGAACACCTTCCGAAGGTCTTCTACTGATCAGTCCGGGGGTCATCCACTCCTGGACGCCCGGACTGTGATTGCTATTTTTTCAGGATTTCCTCCGGGGCGCGTCCCTTCTCTTAGGTGGAAACCCCCGCTCTCACAGCCGAGTAAAAACAGTTTTTCGCTGATGCTTGGTCCCCTCGGATCTCCATTATCCCTTCTAGTGTAGCAAATTTCAATTTTTGGTGGTAAGTGGAGTGCACCGCTCCTAGCGTATGCAACCAAGTTCGCCCCATGATCACATTGTAGGGAGAGTCCGTATCGATCACAACAAACTCGGTGTTGATGGTGAAGGGACCCGTGACGACGGGCAATGTGATTTTGCCTATGGGCAAGGCAAATGAGCCGTTAAATCCGACGAGAGGCGTCCTGACCTTGGTGAGGTCCTTGAGGGCAAAGCCCATCCGCTTTAAAGTCTCCGAGTACATCACTTCGGAGGAACTTTCGGAGTCCACCAACACCTTCTTGACGTCGAACTTGCCTATCTTCAGGGTTATGATTAGGGCGTCGTTATAGGGAGTTACCATGCCCGCCAAGTCTGCGTCGGAGAAGGTGATATTCGACTCGCCGATCCTGGCCCTCTTGCTGAGAGGGTCCCCCTCGCTCTCGACAACCTTTCTTGTAAAGGTCACCCTCTTGAGGTCGGGCTCAAGCTCCTTGGATGTCGGGCGATCCAGTGGACATACATGGATCACGTCTATGACATTGTCTTGCTCCACGACCGGTCCAGGACCACGCCTCTTTTCTGACTTGGGCTCGATGTATTCTTTTAAGTAACTGTCCTGGACCAGCCCTTCCAAGAAAGACTTGTATACCCTGCAATGGCCGAAATCCCGGTGATAGGAACATCTGACCTTTTGATCACGGGTGGAAGGATCACTCTGCATCCTAGGCGGCCACTTGAAGAATGGCTCATGCTTGATTTTATGGAGTAACCTGTAGATGGGTTCTTTGAAGACAGTGTGGACACCTTTAGATGACCCCCCTGGAGGGGGTACCAGCCCCTTTCGGGAGATGTCCCTGCTTCTTTCTCTTTTCTCCTAGGTGGGAGAGTTCTACCTTTGTTCCCCCCCTCATTTCGTCTTCAATCCTGGAGTGTTTGTTTATCTGGGCCATCAATTTGCCCATATCTACGGGAGTCTTCTTAGTCAGGGATTGGTACATGTCCGTGTCCCTTGCCAGGCCGAGCCTAAAGGAAGCGGCTGCCATGACTTCCGAACACCCCTCTACATCATTGACTTCCTCCCAGTACCGGGTGGCGTACTGGCGAAGGGTTTCTTGTTCCCTCTGCCTAAGCGTCAATAATGACCCGATGTCTTTGGGCCGCTTGCTCCCCGTAATGAATCAGGTTAAAAACTGCCTCGCCAACTCCTTCCATGACCCAATGCTGTTGGGAGGAAGAGTCTCGAACCATTTCATCGTGGAATCTCCCAAACTCATGGAGAACACTCTGCAGAGGAGCCGTTGGTCCGAATGATACAGGGACATCATTTGCTTGTATTGCCTGAGGTGAGCTTCGGGATTGGATCGCCCATCATAAGTTTTAAATCTTGGCACGATGAACTTTTTTGGTACCTCCATCTCTCGGATGTCCTTGGTAAAAGGTGATTGCATGGCCTCGTCTTCGGTGTCATCCTGGACAGCCTTGCCCCTTCTCCTGGATTCCAGCCGGGCTCTGAGATCGACTTCCACCTCAGAGGGATGTCTTTTGAGGTTTCCAAGGTCATCGACGGGGCTCGCCTTCCCCGGGCGTCGCGTGGAAAGGGTTGAATCCTCCTCGGACTCATCTCCCATCCCGCACCTTGACAGTCCTCGTCGGAGGTCGTCCCAGGCCAAAGGCCTTGCCTTCTTGGCCTGACCGTCGAGGGGGTGCTCGTTGGCTCTTGGGCGCTTCGGGACCCTGGAGCTCTCAGCTTTGTTGTTTAAATGATTCCTCAGGTCCTCAGTTTTCGCTTCCCGGACGGGGCGTCTGCGGGAACGGAATGAGTCCCTCAATCCTTCGCCGGAGGCGGCAAATTCGTCGAGCCGGCTTAGGACATTCACATTATCTTTCTCCAACTGTCGTAGTCGATCCCCAAACTTTTCCTCAATCACCTCTGCCAGTTGACGAGCCAAGGGGGCGGATCCCCCTGACCTAATGCCCATACTGGTTTGAGGAGTATGCCCCTTTGACTGAATAGAAACGTTCCTAGTGTCATTAGCTTGATCTCTCCCCCCAGCATGACGAGGAGCTTGTAACTCGAGATTCCTTTGCTGGGGACCTTTACCTTTCTGTCGAGTGTTCACCATGGTCATTGTTCTTTCTAGAGAAGAAACTAGGAAAACCAGTCCTTTCCCACAGACGGCGCCAGATTGTGCGTGCAAGATCCTGCGCAATACAAATACTAGAACAGATCTCTCCTGTAGTGAACACGTGCCCGTCGATCTTGCTACTTGGAACATGTTGTGAGGATCGGAGTTAGATAATGAATCGTTTGAACGAATCGCTTGAGTAATCCCGGAAGGTTAAAGGAGGTTCCTGGAACAAAGGAAAACAGGTTAGAAGGGCGCCGGAGTGTTTTTTCGGCGTATCCCCTCCAACGATCAAGTCAGTGCTTTGAGAGAGGGGAAGAAGAAAATACTGTATGAGGTTGAGAGAGGGTTTATTGCATACCCCTTTTTTTGTGTTGATGAGGGCTATTTATACCTTAAAAACGCATCATTGCTGACATTGTAGCTAGTAGGTAATCATTGGGGGTGGGCAGCGTGCACACCAATCTCTATGAGTAATAGTCTTATTATTTACTGCTTGGGACCCCGAGCAACTAATGCTTCCTCCTCGGTCCACCGAGCGTTTAATGATCTTCTCTCGGCGGGGGTATATTAAATGCTCAGGCTTTGGTACATTTATTACCTTTCACTTCCGAGCTCTCATGCATTAAATGTTGTCTCATCAAAGGAAGGGTACATTTAATACTTGCTTTCCCAAGTCGTGTGTCAGCAAGAGCATTCTGGTCTTTTCGTCTCTGATCTGACACAATATGCCACATGCCCATTCCCCTTTGGTTGAGTCTTCTGCTTCCTTGTGCCTCCTGACACCATTTGAGTAAGACGAGGTCATGATAGCTAGCCTAGCCTTGCCTAGGCTAGCGATCTGTCCATCAATAGCCCCTACATGTGCAGAAACGCCCACGTGGATAGATACCCCTCGGTGCCGAGGGTCTTAGCACGACTTAGGACCGATATACCCAAACTACTGAGGAATACGTGTCAGTCCATGGTGGTTTGGGGATCCTTGATCCCTGTGAATAGCATCCCTCGGGGCAGGGGGGTTAGAAACCGACGAAGACATGTCGGTACCACAGCGAAAGGCTCCTATTGATGCCGAGTATACGCGTCATCATCTGGGAGTGTCGGAAATGTCCCATCAGCTTGGAATGGAGGAAATTGTACTCAGCGAGTCGTCTTGGTATCAAGCTAAGTTGGTGCTCAAGCAGTTCTCTTGTGGCAGTTCCTGCACTCTTGATTGCAATGGGAAAAGCCTGATTATTGGATGGAAAGGAACACCAATCCATTCTCTGTCAACTTGGAAGTTCTTGTAGACAGCAAGACCCCGTAGAAGAAATGTTTTTTCTTGTTCACATTAATAAGGCCATATGTACCAGACATTGTGAGGTTCTTTGCTTCACAGTTAATCGAATGTTTATATCCAAGTCGCCTGTAGTGCTCTATGACATGACATGGGTGCGAGAAGCCAGAGGGAAAATCTATGATGGTAATGCTTGTGCCTACCAGAATGTACACTACAGACATAACATGATCAAATACTTGTGATGAACTAGTCAGCTTTGGCATATTGCCTCGTCTTTTTTAAATGTTTTTGTTTTTTCCGATATCTTTTTGCAATGTTACAAAAATAAGTCAAATCTTTGAATGAAGAGGTCCTGCTCTTATAGTTCTAACGTTTTTAGAGGACTAACTTGGGACTTCTTCAGCTTGGGATTGCTTGCACAGGCCTGCACGGAAAGTTTCATGGTATAAACTCATTTGGTATTCTCAATTCACATATAGAATGAGCTTTATACTATGGTTAGCTATAAGAGAAAGGCTAAGTACCATGGATTATGTGAATAGATATAAACAGTTGTTGGTGACATCCAGTGTCTTTTGCAGAAGAGTGAAAGAAAGTCCAGCACATCTCTTTTTTGAATGTCCATTCACAGGTGATATTTGGTCGAAGATTATGCAAAAGTGTGGTGAAAGTTGTCAACTATGGCATGGCCCCGGTTAATCCAACCTTTAGCAGAGAGTAGTGGAAGGAAAAATCTCTTAGAATTACCAGCTTAAAGCCATGCCTTGCAGCCACAACGTATAGCTTATGGAGGGAGAGAAATGGAAGAGTATTTAAGAATGTGTTTAAGGATGCAATATCCATTTTCAAGGAAATCTTTAATACTGTCCGCAGCAAGTTGATTACTGTCAAATACAAATGCAATAAAAACCCCCAGAATCTCCAACTTCTGCAGATGTGCCAAATTATTCCATCTAGTGCTTGGCCTAGTGGAGTAACCTTGACAGGAGTGGTCTGTTTTTTTTTATTTGTTTTGTATAATTAGTCAGTGCACACGTTCGTTACATGTAGATTATTTTGAGTTATTATAATTTTTATTTACTATTTTTATAATAAAATATTATTTGGTCAAATTATAGTTAAATGATCATACTGGAATTTTTAAGAATGTTGTGCTCATGTGTGTTGCATATGAGCTTTTTTAAATTAGTATAATAGTTTGTAGTTTTTTTAAGGCATCTTACAAATATTAAAACCTGTACTTTATTGTAAATCTGTAAACTGATGACTTAGTTGCATAGTGGAGGTCAGACCAAATACAAGAAATTAATTATCACAATACAAATTAAAACAATCAAGGATAACAATTTATACGTATGATAAATAAATAATGATGCATAGATCTAAAATTTTTGAAAATTTTGAATGGGCCAAGACCAATAGTTCAACCTGCAAATTGACTGATGAAGAGTGAAATTCCCTTCTTCAAATTAAAAAGTAGCATACGTACGAAACTTTAAAAAACTGTTTAAGTCCCCTTCTTCAAATTATGTACCACAACCATACTGGTGAAAGTCAACCAAAGCTAATTAAAATATCCAACAAACATCTCCACTAAAATGTTTGGTTGTAATTCATATTCGTGACAATTATAACACTATTTTTTATTGTTATTACTCTAAACAAGTAATTTATTAGACTTTTTAACAATAACCAAATTCTAATTATTATTCTGGATACTAGTACACATGGTGTGTTTGTGTTTGATTTGTTCGTGCAAGTTCAATTTTGTTGGTATCATAAAATTTGGGATGAATTTGCAAAAAAAAAAAAATTATAATAGATATCAGTGGAAGAACAATACCACAAAAAGTAGAGATGCACCAAACGTTGAGATGCAAAGAGAATTGAATGCATGGAGTAACGCATGCTAAGAGCAGCAGAGAAAGACATGAAAAAAGAGGGGAACATTAAGGATTTTTGGAAGAGGAAAAGAACAGAGAGAAAGATGTTTATTTGGAGTGAGAGAAGATGAAGATGAAACGATAGGGGAGAGAGAGAAGATTGGGAGGCCTAGGTTTAGTCTTTTTTTTTTGGGAACGTGAGGCAGCTTAAGTTTATTTTGGCTCTAATATTAAGGGATAATAATGAAATAGTTGTGATTTCCGAGCATAAAAGTGGGAAAAAAAAATGTTTTCCAAATTTGTTTATTTTCGTATTGATATAGATGTAGAGCCTAATCTGAAAGAAATTCTGTGCAACCAACAGAACTACTAAAAGAATAGACTCATTTGGTCTTTTTTGGCTTCAGTAATGCTTTATGCAGAGCTGGACTGACTATGCCTCACAGATGTATTTTTTGGCCACTTGGGTGGTTGTTTTTTTGCACAAATTATCAAATACAATTTACTTACCCAAAAAAAAAAACTTTGGACTATTAACCGATCTGTAGTTCTATATATGAGTCCCATCACTTCCAAGGATCAAGCTGAATGTTTACTCTCGAACACGACTTAAAATTTCTATTGGCATCAGACCTAGCCAATACAGATGTTACAACCGGCTATATGCAGATTTTGAGTTTGAAACGGAAATATGTATTATTATTCATTAAGCTACATGAGTTTCAGATATTCTCCAACCTCACTATAGCGAAGGAAGAACCAGTTTCTTTCCTAAACATAAACAATGTTCTTTATTGATACATACCAATACAAAATCCACATACAACACACATTGATCATCCTCAACAGAGGCAAAAAGGGAAGAAAAAAAAAGGGAAAGAAAAGATGGACCCGTCAGATCGAATTGAAATTGGTTTGTCCCTCATCCTATGATGTAAAATCTGCCTCAACTATGGCATGCTTTTTCCTAGGGTATCCCAAACCAATTATGTGGTTCAAATACACCTTGCCATCCTTTACTGTTGCTGCTGTGGTCAACCGATGCATCGGCCCCTGGAACTTGCCAACAATGGTAGCTGTCTTCCAGTCATCAGAGCTCTCAACCAATTTGGTAGGATTCCCTGCAACTACAAGCTTAGTCGAAGACAAGAGCTCAATCCCATCCCCAAATCTCAGTGAACCACCTCCCACTACATTAACTACCTTAATTTCATCTCCCTTCTCTATCCTGATCTTAAATAAATCGCCAGAAAAAGTATGAAGGACTAGTAAGTATCCATTGGGATGGTAGACGATTCCATTGACTCCAACTATGCTTTTGTACCACTCTTTCGGAGTGAAGAGTGGGCTTCTTATGACATACAGGAATTCTCCATTTGCTCCCACCTTCCAAATTTTACTCCCTTTGATATCAGTGATATATGAATTACCTTCTGCATCAACCACTGCATCATCTGCAAAGGATTTGTCATCCCCTGCATGATCGGAAAAACAAGACATTGTCACAATTGTTTTCGGCATCATATGGATAGAAAAATATAACGAGGTGTTTTCCAGCAGAGTACACTAGTGCACCATGAGCAAGCAATTTGACTTTCATTCCAGATAATGGATTATTTCCAATACTAACGCAAGCACAGTTAGTATATAGTCATATCTAGCTGGCTTGACATTTCTAGTGACCTGGTGTGTACAGGGGTCAAGTGCCAGGATTTCAGAGATTGACTGTGAAACGTATGGATGAAAAATTGACCGGCTGAATTAATGACTTTCAACGAACTTTACCATGGTTCTCTTATTAATGAAATTCCCTATCGTCAGTCATGGAGTAAAAGATTGAGGCAAACTTGGGTAGAGGAGATTTGGCTGAAAATCGGCCATACAAGTCCCAGCAATGAGGTTGAGTCCAAGATCTCAAAATTCTAAGGCACAACTTAAATATAAAATATGGAAAATGTTACTTGGACTTAAAAAACTAACTTTGATTTGTTGACTTAATCAATCACGACCATTAAATAAATAGTGGATCCCAATGAATACTGAAACACGTAGTTAAATCAACGACAGTAATTAATCAAGTCAACAAATCAAGTTAGTATTTTAAATCCATGTACCATTGCTCATAAAACATAGACCACCCGAAACATCATCAAAGTTTTTCTAAATTCATTGTTCTATCAAAGGGTAGTTTACAAATGTAAATTGGTTTGAGATCCAATGCACGGTGCATTAGTTTGGTGAGCCCACCCAAATGGACCTTCAACACAGAAACATACATATTTCAGTAAAGACATGCAATTTAAGGGCCCCGTTAGTGGTTGAAAATTGACCACTTCATCAGTTGAAAGGGAAGTTGTACCAACAACTTTATGTACATATAACTCTATTTACACTCCCTGTTTCAGTTGAGACATTTCATTTTGTCTTACACAGATGTGGAGGCCTGAAATTTCCTATACATGGTCATATCTGACAACAAAAACATAAAACAACAGGCAACAAAAGGGGATGATCGTCTAAGTTGTTGAAGAGTTTGGTTCTTAACGTCTTCTGGGTGCATTGTGAACCTAAATTCCTGCAAACCCCTATAAAATCCATCCTCCTACCTACATAACTTAATATAAACGTAGAAATGGCCTCCATAAAGGGTGACAAGACACATAATAAGAGACCACATGCACATCCCCTTTAGATTACAACAGACATTTACATGCACATCCCCGTTAGGTTACAAAAGGTAGTGATTCTTGGTGTAGCAGCAAAAATTGACTGGTTTTCTACCTTGGTCGACATGAGCTTTTGTAAAATCAGTCAATGAGAAATATTATGTCATTTAGTGTCTATGCCAGATCATATACATAGACGGCGGGTCTTGGCGCAAGCTAAGGTTACTCCATTGTAACCTCTAGAGGTAAGACCGCATATATAGACGAGAGGCTCGTGCACTTAGTCCGTTAGATCCTATACATTGGCTGAAGTAAAAACATAATAACCTCTAAAGGTGGAATTAGAGTAGAAACCATTCAATCTCTTTGAATCATTGGGGAAAATAATGCTGATTCAGTAGCATTATATTTATGAATTGGGAGTTCAATAATGCTCCAAACAAAAAGAAAATTGAATTAAACAGTTTTTTTTCTTTCTAATCTTTGACCAATCGTAAGCGTACCTGGGCCACTGAGTTGAGTGAGAAACAATCGGTTCCAATTGGTCAAATCGTAGGCCGCAACAGCACTGTACCGATTACCAATCACGTCGGAGACGGCCAACACTAGCCGATTCCTTGGCCGGTCGATGGTGAAGCCGAGCGAGGCGTTTCCCGCCAAGTCAACGTCTTTGACTAGCGGAACTTCCTCCAAGACGGTTCCCGGTGAGTAGTCGCTGGGGAGCGAAACCTGACCTATACCGCCCTCGAAGAAAGAGACGAGGAAGCGACTGTTAAGATCGTCCCACTTGCCGCACTCCCTGAGCCACCCATTGCTGTGGTACTCGTACACATGGGTGGTTGGCTTGGCTGTTTCGAGGTGTATAATGAAGGCGATGGGAATAGCTGATACGAGCAATAGAAGCAATAAAAATTTCATAGAACAGAAGAAGGACGCCATGTGTGTGTGTGTGTGGGTGAACGAGAGAGAGAGAGAGGGGTACGAGGGGGTTTCTATATGGATACCTTAAGAGCCAGAGTGAATTATGGTGTGATATTTCTTTGACCGGTTGGTGAAGAATGCAGTCGACTTAGACGGAGGTGAGAAATGGAACATCAATGGGAAAAAAAAGATATGTTATTTTTAGTTAGTTTTATTAATTTTTATACATTGAAAACGATGATTGTTGATTTTTTGTTGGAGTCTTGGGTTTACCTGTGAATAAGTTTCTTCGATATGTTTTATTTATGGAGGGACAATCAACGAGGGAGCGGATTCATGACTTTAAGATACCTTATCTTGTCCTGGACCCCCGCTAGCGTGTAGAAGATACTATACATACTATAAGTGAAACTTTAGGGAGTCTATGTGTAATTAAATATCGGACTGTTTCTGTTACACTACAAACATGAGGGGTCTTTGTGTAATTTAAGCAGGACACCACTTGCTTTGGCTTGACAATCTTCCAGCTAAGCGACCCAACCTGTGGGAGTAAATATTGTATTTAACGGTGATATTATGTCACCATTGAAGATATGATATCATTAATTAATAATAAAACTTCAAATAAAAAATATGAATCCCACTTAAACTTACATAGTAGAAGAGTGGAGAGTTTTTTGTTTACATGACAGGTTAGTTATTGATTTTTATAAAGTCTATCTATTTATTTGTTTTATTATTATTGGCTGGTGATACCACATCACCTTGTTACGTGGTATCACCGTTACCCGAGCTATGCACTGAATTTGTATTTTATCACCTTCCATTATCTATTTCACTATCTTTTCATCTATTTTAACTCACCATCCCGTCGTTTAAAGAGTAAAAAAGTTAGACAAATAATTATAAAATATTAGAGTCATAGAAAGTAAATTTTTTTATAAAAAAAAATTAATTGAAGATTTATTAATTAGTAGAAGGGCGGTTATGTCACATGGTGAAATATAATTAAATTAAATATATTAAAATAAATCAAAATTTTTAAAAATTGAGAGAATAAAAAGAGAAAGTTTTGTTTATCTCAACTAATTTGTTTGTTATATAATAGAGTATAGATACTGCCGATAGGAAAAAGAGTAAGTTTTGGTGATTTTTTTTATTAATAGTTAATCATGAGTTAATTATAGTTGAATCTCCACGTACAACAAACTATCCACTCCTCCATAACTACTCTTGACTATGCACCAATCTTCTCTAGACATCAGTCTCACTTTTTTCTCTCATTATGCATCAACAGTTAATACGACAAAAAAAAATGCTTCAAGTATGGGTTACACGTATGTTAAATTACAGATCTATCCCCTATACCACGAAAACTAAGGTCAGTTTGATTGGTTTTTTAAACAATTTTTTATTCTCAAAACTCTTAAAAAAAAAAAAGAGAAGTTGTTTTATTTGAATTTTTAATTTTTTAATTTCCAAAAATAGAGGAATGTAAAGAAAAAAAAATAAGAAACAAGTCGAGCTTATTTTGAGTGTTTTGGAGACATAAAAAACAAAAAAGAGAGAAAACACAGAGAATACCCTCTCTGTCTTTTTAACGAGTTCTCTCATTTGAACTTCCTCAGCATCAAAATAGATATTACTATAAAAAAGATTTTTTTTTTTTTTTTGTCTTTCTCCCTCTTTTTTTCCTTTTCTCAAGTCTTTCTCTCTCTTTCTCTCCACTTCGGTTAAACCAAACGAAAACACACATTGTCTTCTGATGAGGTCGAATTTTATGGGCTAGGCCTAATTCAAATAAACTGGGGAAGCCTAAAAAGAACAGGGTCAACCCATTAAAAACGAAGGCATCAAGAATTCAACACCCGAAACCCCAAGGCCAACACCCAAAGCAGGGAGGCCCCTTGGGCGCCTCCTCTTCTTTACTCCTCTTGGTTTCGGTACAATTCCACCCACACCAACTCGAAGCCCAGGCTCAAGATCGAGTCCAAGATCAAGATCAATCCAGTATCTCTCTCCGAGTAAATAGAAGTACGAGAAAAAAAATATCGAGATGGAGATTAAGTCCTACTAAAATGGAACTTACCAAAGTGATAGAGACCCCATTTATCACGTCATTGTCTTACCGCCTTACCCTAGTTATATAATGTACACTCTCTCAATATTGAAGAGACACTTGGAACGCCTCTAAAGCTTCTATTCATCTCCTCACACACACTGCTCTCTCTTTCTCTCCAAAGCACTGTAATACTTACTGGAGAATACTCCCCCCGCAACATTGTTCATTAATGGAACACCCCAGGCCATCGTTGCTGTTCCCGAGAGTGGAGTAGGTCACCCGGACCGAACCACTATAATTTTGTGTCTGCCTTATTTACTGCTTTACTTTTAATTGTCTATTTATTGCTCATTGATTGTTTGTTAACCGCATATTAATTACACTCTTGACTATTGATCTTGTACAAGACCAATTTGTGCATCATCATCTTCTTCAACGATCTCTGGTGAAAAGCATTGTCTTGCGACACACAAACATAGTGTCTTCAAGCCTTTCTCTCTCTCTCTCTCTAGTGTCGACTCCAGATTTGAGTTTTCCCCTGCAATCTTTAGCGAAAGCGTTTTCAGCATTTTTTTGTCAAGTATCCTTTAGATCTGAGTTGATCTCCTTTAGATTTGGGTTAATCTTCTTTAAAATCAAAAATAAAAATATAATTTTGTCTTAAAAAAATCATAATTAGTATACAATTATACTGCCTAAAATATAATTTTTTATTTTATTTTTTTGCATTTGTTATTGAGGACTTTGTGATGTTGTCTATGAGTTTTGAAATTTAAACTTGTGAACCAAATAATTTGGACATTATAATAACATCTGACGATATGTGTTTATAGAAAATAAAATATATTAATGATCTGTGTTTTACTGTACATGTCTGACAACTTTATGCTTAAGGAGAAAAAGATACATTAATGATATGAGTTTTAGTTTACCTGTTTGACGATTATTGTATACCTGTTATTTTTTAAAAAAAATTTACTGCTTACTTGTTATTTTTATTTTTTTTAGGGAAAATTTCAACCACATTCCCTCTAGTTTATTATATCTTCAAGGACACTCCTTTATTTTATGAATCTTCAGTGACACCCCTATAAGATTAAAAATATTAACTATAATACAATTTTACTAAATTACCCATGATATATTTGAAGATAAATTTCATCCACATCCCCTCTAGATAAACATATTTTCAATGAAATTCTCTCTATTTTCTAATTTTTTTTACATATTAAACTTCGAATCGATTAAAATTTGAGCCGCTTAAAAATTATATTTTTTACTTATTAAAATTTGGGTTAATTAAAATTCTATTCGAGCCAATTAAAAATTATTTTTAATCGACTCAAATCAAATTTTAATCAACTCGTATTGAATTTTAATTAGCCCAAATTTTAATACATAAAAAATATAAACATTAATTGACTCAAATTTTAATAAATCGAATTTTAATTGACATAAATTTTAATAAGTAAAAAAATATAAATTTTAATCGACTTAAAAACGAATTTTAATCGGTGCTAACAACTCAGGTAGAGTTATAATCGGCTCAAATTTTAATATGTAAAAAATAAATTTGAATAGGCTCGAATTTTAATACGTTTAAAAAAATAAAATTTAATCAGCTTCAATCGAATTTTAATTGATTTAAATTTTAATATGTGAAAAAATAAATTTTAATCGACTCGAATTTTAATAAAATTTTATGTAGAAAAATTACTTGAGGTTTATGTAGGGGCATTTTTGATATTTTAAATGATTTTTTTTGTTAAAAATAGTAGTTTAATGGTAAGAGGTGTTAATAATGTTTAAATATAAATTAAAAGAAGTGTCAATAATATTTTTGATATTAGAGGGAGTGTCCTTGAATATATAATAAACTAGGAAGGATGTAACTGAATATTTTTTTTTTTAATTACTTACTTGTTATTTTTTGAGTCTAAAGTGTATATATATATTTTTAGTTGCGTACTTATTTTTTTTTAGCATGTCTTATAATTTGTATTTATAGAAAAAAATATATATTGTAATGACCTAACTTTTTATAATAAATGTTTAAATTAGGTATGACATTTATCTATATTTTTTATAATTGTAAAAGTTATTAGTTATTAGTTATGTTCGTTCCTCTAACTTCTTAATAAGCACCTAATTCAAAAAAAAATTAATGAGTGGATTTTTTTTTTTGTTTTTTTGAAATCTTATTATCCCTCGCTAATATAAGGAGCCAACTGGATATGGTCGTCAATTTACAATAATGTCTCCACCAATAATAATCTCAGACAATTTACTCCTCTCAACAGACAACGGGACCCTTTACGTAGTGGTTCACCCTACCTTACCGGTAAGAAATATTATCTTTCGTCTTCCTATCCGATACTTTGCGGAAGAATTTTTTCTTGACCTACCCTGTCCGATCAGGTGTAGTATTCATACTCAACTTCTTACACTAATAATCGGATAGGAAGTCGGGTAACCATTTTTGTAGTTAATAATTTTAGATCATTTTAACAATTCAATTAAATAACATGTACCAATTTAACAACAAAATAAATCAATAACACTAAAATTTAAAACAACTACAACAACAATTACAACAAAACATAAGAAAGCATGAACATCAATTCATCACAATTGTTACACAAATACAAACAATTATTTTAAGCTTAAACTATATGAAACACACTAAAATCATAACTGTTCAAATAGTTCACCATAAATCATGTTACTTACAAAAAAAACAAGTCTATATTTTGGCAACTCTAATATTCACAACAATGACAATGCTATAATATAAATTATATTAAACAAATACTCTTATAATTATTAAAAAAAATATAAAAAAATTAAATATAATTTTTTAGGGATTGAGTAAGATAGTATTCTGTATTTCTATCCAATTTAATCATAAGGCAAAAAACACTAACGTATTTCTATCCAATTTTTGTGGGGGGCGGTAGGGGTAAAGTTCGGTAAGATAGGAAATTGCAATCGAAAATTTGAGCACTCTTATACACTGACCTGTTCCCACCGTTTCTGTTTAGATGAGGAAGAGAACTGAACCCCAGAGAGAGAGAGAGAGAGAGAGAGAGAGAGAGAGAGCAGATCTGCGATTGAAGCTGATGATTGAGCTATCCGCGGACGAAATCTCACCGATCTGAACAACCGGAATCGCAGAACCGATTCCGATTTGCAAGAACAGGTACGGATTAACCCTAAATAAGTGATTAGAACAATCGGAGGTGAATTATGAACAGATAACTTATCGATGCTTAATAATGAATAATCGTGGGGAATGTAAACCGTCTTTGGTGCTTATTTTTTAATTCATCCTTTTGGTGCCTCTGGAAGAACAACATTAAAATCATTTCTATAGGCGAGGAGCTCCTAACTTCGGAGATCAAATGAACTTTTTCTTTTGAGTTGGGAGCGGGGCTATGTAACTTTTTGGTCCCTTATGTTGTGGATTTTTTTTTCTCCGCTTCATTTGAACACTTCCTATGCAACTGTGCTTTGTCCTTTCCTATTGGTTAAGTTTTGTCTACTTTTCAATTAAATTGAGTCTAAAGTTCATTAGAGTTGATACACAATTCTGAATCTTATGTGAAATGGATAATTGCTCAGCTGCTTCATTAGTGTATTGTGAGTTAGCTTTTACGGTCTTAAAAACTCTTATGTCAATTAATACCGTATCTTAGTAAATGTATTGTGTATTTGTTGTGATTATTTTTATTTGTCATTAATCATTTGGCATAAATTTTAGAGTTAATGAAATAATTCAGTGGATTTTGTATTTTAGTTTCTTGTTATGTTGGAATGATGAACTTTGTCGTGGTTCTGACTTTGATAAAGGTTACTGATTTTTTTTACATAGAATGCTATAAACTAGTTACGCATGCCTCATTGAATATGCTATGCATTTGCAAAAATGTGAGCGCTAGGGAATATGTGTAATGAAGTTTTGAGAGGCAGCCAGTAAGACCTGATTAGATTTAGGTTGGCTGAACTGAATTGTGGTGGGGGAAATCCCGCATTGTTCTCTTTTAATTTTTCTGGTTGGCTATTCCGAAATCTTTACTTTGATCTTTTTTTTTTGATAGGAAACAAAACTCTTCTATGAACAAAATAGAAACGTAAAATAGACCGGTACATCAAAAAGAGAAAACAAAAGAGCAATAGGACAAATACAATAGAAACATTACAAGCCTATGAATCACATGATTCTCTCCGTCCCACTTGAATAGAAAAAAATGGAATCCCTTTAAACTCTTTCATAAGAAAGCCCTAAACGACGATAAGAAATGAATGCGGTCCCATAACCTTTCTAGGCAATCTTTCCGATCTTCAAAGATTATTGCATTTCTTTTCATCCAAATAACCCAAAACATAACCATGATAACCCAATTCCAAAGAGTCTCTCCTGTAACATTTTTACCATGACCTTTTAAATCTTCCACGAACAAAGTTGTAGATGAAGCCGGAATCTCCCATTTGATACCTACAAATCCAAATAGCTTTTCCCACATACTCAAAGAAGTTCGACAATATAAGAATAAATGATCAATGCTTTCAAAATCACCTTTGCACATTACACACCATTGAGGGAAAAGATAAGTATTTGGCCTTATTTTCTAAAGCATATCAAAATTATTAATATTACCATGTGCAACAGTTCGTATAAAAACTTGCAAATCATCGATCTCTTCTTCTTTTACTGTACATAACTTTTTGTCTCCTCGATAGCTGGAAGTTAAGAGGGATCTTAATATTCCAAATAAACAAAGATGTAGATGTCTAATATAAAGTTTATCCCAAAAAAAAAATCAAAAAAAGGATTTACATGAGAACATTCCTAAAGACTATAGTAACCACTTTCTTTTATCTAATGACTCTTGATCTAAAAAAGAGGCATTAAGAGTCTCGAGATATTAGGTGTCTAATATCTCTAACCCCCTACAAAATCCAAAATCCCAAGAGGATGGATGATACGAAGGCCGGATCGATTCAAGTTCCGTGCTGCTCACCACTCCTCGAGGCCAAGGACAGGGTCGAATCGTCATTCCAGGATTTGTAGTCCTATACATTTCCATTATGTTACCTAGCCAAACCCGTCGCCTCATGTGCCAAAGTCAAAGGATTGTTCTTCCTTCCTCGCTCCCTTTTTTTCTACATATACGGCGGTGGGTTACCAAAGAAGAGGGGACAATTTCTTTCTCCTTTGCCTTGCTCAATCTTCCTTTTCTGATTGAAAGTAGCAAGCCACTCCACTACTGGTACAGAGGTTGCTTCTTCTATATGTTCAGGCGAAGAACATATAGAAGCTAGCTTTTGTCTTGTAAATAGCCATGACTATATAATCGAATTTTGCTTACTAAAAATATGGTCTTACTAAAAGTAAGTAAGTAAGGAACCAGTTCCAAGTGACATGACTTTTCACTTTCTAGAGAAGGTTGCTCATCCAGCTCGGCGGATCCATTGTTTATGCGGCAGTGCATATACGTGGAAACAAACATGAAAAAAGATGACACTCCCACCCAAACATCCTATCAAAAACAATCTCTCTCTCCATTACCTATCACAAAACCTGAATCTTAGGAAAATCCTGTCAATCCTTGAGATAGAAACTTCCTTGGGTATTTAAAACTTCCTCATTCAACCTTGATGGAGTCTCATCCGTTAGCCAGTAAACTATATTTGCTCTTAATAATTAATTCTCATAGCAAATTTTGTTCCAAAGAAATTCTTTAAAGTCATTTACTCACTAACACAATATTTCTTCTCTTTAAATTACCAATAGAAAACCCCTCATTTGTCCCTAAATCTACGCACCACCTCCCAATTTATCAAATAATCGTTCTCTCTCTACTTCCTTCTCATAAAAAGTCTTTCATCATCTTTTTAATTATTCTAACTACTGGTATCTGAAACAAGGATGAAAAGTATGTGGAAATACTATGTAGAATGGATTTCACAAGTGTTAACCTACGCTTTTTCGAAATGTAAGCTCTTGTCCATCCATCTAATCTTTTCTCTACCTTTTTCACAATCGGATCCCAAAATTCTCTCCCTTCCTAGAGGTAACCTTAAATATTTTAATGGTCATTCCCCCACTCTACGCCCCAAATGTCTCACTACTCTACTACTTTTATCCTAGTGTGAATTAATGCCTATAAGAATACTTCTATCCATCCATATTCACCTTTTAAATTGAAAATGATCCAAAACCTCCACAATATTCTTAAGATATATCATTTTTGCAAAGTTGGGGCTAGGGTTTAGTAGGGAGAGTGCGCATATTTGTCAAATTTTTCCAATTTTTAAGGGGAGTGTAGTAAGTGCAGTGACCTTTGATTGAACAGCATTGCATACCTTCGTAGAACAAACCTGTAAAGCCATCTGGTCCCGGAGCCTGGAGGGGTCCAAGGCTAAATAATGCTCTTCTAATCTCTTCTGGTTGTGGTATCCTCAATAGATCTTGCATCATATGGACTGTGACAAGTGCAGGCATCTCCTGTATGAGAGGCTCATAATTTCTCTGTCCTTCTGTTGCAAACACACTTTGGAAATGTTGTTTCACTATAGAGATAACTTGCCCTTTGTCTGTTATCCAATCTTCACTCTGGTCCTTGATCATAAACAGTCTATTTCTTTGTCTTCTTTGGATGGTTGTTGCATGGAAAAACTTTGTATTCTTATCACCCCACCTCACCCATTTCAACCTTGACCTCTGCCCCAATATTTTTCTTCCCTCTGCCATACCTTCCCCAATTCTTCGTGTACTTGTTTGATCTCAATATGGGATACATGAGGGTAGTGGTGATTCTGCAAGAACATAAATTTTACTTGAATTAACTTATCTGCATCCTATTATTTGAGAAAAAACCAGCACTCCATGCTCTTAGGTTCCTTCCACAGCTTTTTAGCTTATGCTGAAACCTGAACAATCTAGACCCATCAATACCCCTCTTACAGCTCTGTTTAATCACCTCAGAACATCTTCCTTCATCTGCCCTGTAAGCCTCAAATTTAAAATACCTCGTAGGCCTTTGTGTAAGTTTTTAGTGTCTAACACGAGGTGAGTGATCATACTCCACTGGTGGGGGCACAAGAATCACTGCATCTGGAAAAGCATCCTCTAGCTAGGAGTAACCACAACCCTATCAAGCCTTTCCCTCACATTTGCCTAACCTTCCTGGTGTTTGTCCTGTGTAAACCAGCAGCCCTTACATTCCAAATCAACTAAGTTGCACTTGTCCAAGAAAGATCTGAAAGTCCTTAATTTGTTAATTAGCTCTGTCTCTACTCCCCTCTTTCTCACTTTGGGTAGCTATGTCATTGAAGTCCCCAATACTGGGAAGTACTAGATATAACAAGAGGAAATACGAAAAGATGGTAAATCAGATTCAATGGTCGGTGAAAAACCCTATCAACCAATACAACCACTTCATAAACCACACCAAAGAGGGGCTGCAGGTTGAGGTAAGTGAGACAGCGAAGCTTCTAGCTACTCTCAGCCACCAGGTCCGAGTTCGGTCTTCGTTATTAACCTCAACGACGAGCCGACAATGAACCATTCCATTTTGTCTACCTTTCTGTTGACATTCATAAGGGTATCGGTATGTATGGTTCATCTTTTTCTTTAATAAATTCTTTTCATTTTTCCTTTTCTTTTTGTATTTTGTGAAAGCTATTTTAGTATATGTAAGAAATACAGTTCTAATGTTAGGCAATTGTAGTTTCTAAGTATGTTCGTTCTAAAGCTATTTTTCTGTGGTAATGGATTGCTGACACAAGTGTTTGTAAAAAAGACTGAGCTACAAGACTGAAAATTTATATTTTTGACCAAATGGGTTTCTTATAGTTGTCTGTTGTTGGTGGTTTAGGACTCTTATTGTCTCGTATATATTGTTTTTTAATAAGGTCTTACTTGAACATCTTGTGAACTTTTAAGGTGTTGGTTGTAGTTGTCCTCTGTTAAAAAAAACCATCTTGTGAACAATCCATTTCTTCTTCTTACGTTATAAGGTTTCAAAAGGGAGGATGATTTCTTTAAAAGACATTGTACCTGTGGCACAAAACAATATAAACACACAGTTCATACTTTTGGATAAAGGAAGAATATCATTAGATGGTCAACATAAGACATGCTTGGCACTTGTGGCTGATGAGACTGCTGCTGTGCATTTTCAGCTATGGGGGGATGAGTGTGATGCCTTTGAGCCTGGTGACATTGTCCGTTTGGTTAATGGTGTGACGCCCCAAAATCTGGGGGTCCGTTGATTACTCATCAACCCGTGGAATGCCTGTGGATACCGACTAACTCGATATCGCGCTGTTATATCCCATTTACCGGGGTCCATAATTTTAACGAAATTCGGGCAGAGTCTCCTTTGTTCAGGGAGCTCTACTCAAAATCCAACGTGTACAATATATATTCACATGACTCATCTGAGGCCCAATATAAAACAATGACCGCACCGGGTCCATTTATGAGTAAACATTGATCACACCGGGTCCATTTATCCATACTCATATAGATAAATGCAAGATTATATTAAAAATAGTCTATATAAGTTCGATTACAATTCTTTTACATACATTAGATGCCCAAAACTAACTTTGCAAAAGTTAGTACAAAAAAAGGACTAAAAGTCACAAGTCGGGCCTCTCTTCACATTTGAGACTCCAAATGAGAGCCGTCCACCGGTGTATATCCTGCACCTCAAATGTTTTCCCTTATAGGGTGAGCTATGCTTAATAGAGTATCTCCTACAGAGGCTACTCCCCAACCTAGATGCATATGAAATGTGGACATGCAACAATCAACAACCATTATCCATTCCAAACAAGAATATGTAATTCAAGATTGGAATTCTACCATGTCATGTCATAATATGAGATGATACTTACTTATGCAACTTCAACTCGAGTCTTCACTGACTCCCATAACACAATGCATAACACAATACAATGCACATGTGTAATGAATTTGTCAATTGACAAAAAATACATCTAATGATTGTTTGAAATAAAAATGATATATTTATAAAATCAAATCATTGTATATGTTACCTATTGAATGAGTATTTTTATAAAACAAAACCTTGTGCCTTTGTTGGGCAACGAATTTTGGTATCACAACTGCCGGTTCCGTACACCATCACACTTTTTCGAAATTTCACCTCAGGAGAGTGTGTGAACCAAGTAGCCGGGTTTTGCACCCGAGGGAGAATTTAGTCCTTCTTGTTATACCCGACACAAGTTTTCCATGCATGTAACCGTGCAACTTAGTCGAATCTTCAATCTAACTTTCCCGAGCCCACCCATCAAGTACCAAGTATGGTATTTGATTAAACCATGCACCACCCACACACCTACACTCATGCATAAAGTCCGTGAATGTGATGCCATTATTATGCCCAAGATGCAATGAATGCCAAATGAACAATTTAACCGTATATCAATATATTAAGGCCAATTATATCATGTGCATATAATTACCTTTATTCAACACAATGACAATATATCAATGAATATATATTAACATTTTATACTTAACAACTTAACAACTAAACATAAACATGTTATTACATAATCTATGTCAATATAACACACTTTATTTCACATAGCCATTTTATCAAACACCTTCAAGCGCCAAATCATGTAATCACATAAAATGCCCAAATTTATCACGTAACTCAAAAAAAATCAAATTCAATGATTTTCACATACTTAATTATCAAAACTTCTAAGAAATCACAAACTAGCAATTTTTAATTACTAATTTATATTAGAATTGAGCCTACTCATTTCTATTAAACCAACTATAATAGACAAGTGTTAAAAACACTCAAAACAGCCCACCCATTTTCTATGGACACCATAAGATGAAAATAAACCAAAGTAGGAGGGAACCCTACCTCTTGAAGCGTAAAACACCCGTAGGAAGCTTCAAGAACACGATTCAAGCTCAAAGTTTTGATTTCTCCAAAATTTCGTCTTTGGATCTTCGGTGAAATCAGTTTTTTTTGGTACGTAGGCGTAGCCCTCGTCGAGGAGATCGACTTTAACTCTTGGTTTGAAGGATTTCGACTGACGGAACTCCGTGAATCAAAGGGAGAAACTTTGAAACTTCATTTTTTTCTTTTTTTTCTCTCCAACGTTCAAACCAGCAAACCCACTGGTTTCAACAGAGATATCTCTCCAAAAAATTAGATTAGTTGATATTTATAGTCTCAAATGTGCGGTCCACGTCGCATCGCATATTTTTTTCGTCCCAAAATGATTCATTTCATTTCGGTTTAAGTTCAAATTAATTTTATTTAAACTTTTATTCAATTATAAGAAAATTTTATAAATTTTATTTTTGGGGACTTTTGAAAAGTCATTCGTCACCTAATTATCTCGTAAAACGTGTAAAATTTGACTATTTTAGAATTCGACGAAAATTGACAGGCAGCTCGATTTCGCTTTACAAATCCAACGGTGAGGTCGATTGCGTCATCCGAGCTCTAGAAAAAATATAGATTTTAAACCCGCATTATAATGGCAAATTATCATTTTTCCCTTTTTCCAAAAAAGTTTAAATTTCTCTCGATTAGCTGCACCTATGACGAGGTTGACCCGAAAAGAGGTCAAGTTTGAGTGGAATGATTCGTGTGAGAAGGCATTCCAGGAGTTAAAGAGGAGGCTTACTTCAGCCTCTATTTTGATTGTTTCAGAGAGAGGACAAAGGTACACGGTATACTGTGATGCCTCCAGAGACAGGTTGGGTTGTGTTTTGATGCAGTTCGGGAGGGTGGTGGCTTATGGTCCTCGTCAGTTAAAGAACCATGAGCAGAATTACTCCACACATGACATGGAGTTGGCGACCATTGTCTTTGCCTTGAAGGCTTGGCGCCACTATCTATATGGTGAGCAATTTGAGGTGTTTTCGGACCACAAGAGTCCGAAGTACATTTTTACACAGCAGGACCTCAACATGAGGCAACGCAGGTGGATGGAGTTTCTAGAGGACTTCGAATTCACTTTCCATTACCATCCTGGTAAGGCAAATGTGGTGACTGATGCACTTAGTAAGAAGTCACGGGGAGTTTTGGCTAGTGTGGCTTCCCAGGAGTGGTAGATGCTCGAGACTGTGGGACAGTTTGGGCTACGTTACATAGGGCAGACTTAGGGTACTTTAGGGAGTTTGGTGGCTACACCTTCTCTACTGAGCAGGGTGATTGAGTCCCAGAGTCAAGATACAGAGTTATCATCCGTCAGGGACCGGGTACAGGCAGGTATGGGTGATGAGGGCTGGACCATTCACTCGGATGGTAGTCTTCGGTTTAGGGGAAGGCTTGTGGTTCCTCAATCTGCGGAGCTCAGAGAAGAGATTCTTAGGGAGTTTCATTGTTCCCGATTTGCTGTACATCTAGGTGGCACGAAGATGTACCATGATCATTATCGTTAGTATTATTGGAGCGGGATGAAGAGAGACGTTGGGGATTTCGTCAGACGATGTCTTATGTGTATGTAGGTTAAGGCTGAGCACCAGAGTCCAGCGGGATTACTCTAGCCTTTGGAGGTAGCTAAGTGGAAGTGGGAGTATATAACGATGAATTTTGTGGCTCACTTGCCATGGACATCGTGGGGACATGATGCGGTGTGGGTGATAGTGGACCGACTTACGAAGTCGGCACATTTTTTGGCTGTGCGGATGACCTTCACACTGGAAGAATTCTACAGGTTGTATATACGAAAAATTGTCCGATTGCATGGGGTGTCCATATCTATAGTATCAGATCGGAATCCCAGGTTTACGGCTCATTTTTGGGAGAATTTTCAACGAGTTATGGGGACACAGTTGATGATGAGCACTGTTTTTCATCCCTAGACGGACGGTCAGTCTGAAAGGACCATTTAGACATTAGAGGATATGTTATAGGCATGCATCCTAGATCTCGTGGGTAGCTGGGAAGATCACTTACTTTTAGTGAAGTTCGCCTACAACAACAGTTATCAAGCGAGCATACAGAAGAGTGCCCTATGAGGCATTATATAGGAGGCCGTGTCGATCTCCGGTTTTTTGGACAGAGGTGGGAGAGAGACCCTCTACGGGTCCAGACTTAGTTAGAGACACCTCAGAGAAGGTGGACTTGATACGGAAGCGTCTTCTCACCGCTCAAAATAGCTACGCTGACAAACGGCGGCGACCTTTAGAGTTTGAGGTGGGAGATCATGTCTTCTTGAAGGTGAAGCCTAAAAGAGGAGTGGTCAAGTTCAGCAAGCAGGGAAAGCTGTCGCCGAGATATATTGGGCCCTTTTAGGTACTCGAGAGGGTTGGTACAGTGGCTTACCGGTTGGCGTTATCGCCAAATTTATCGGGTGTTTACTCGGTATTCCATGCTTTGAAAATACACCCCAGATCCGACTCATGTGGTGGATTGGGGCGAATTTGTTGTTGATGCTGATGGGACCTTCGAGGAGGGACCGGTGCCCATCATGGATAGTCGGGATTAGGTTTTGCAAGGCAAGACCGTGAGGCTAATGAAAGTGTTGTGGCAGCACCGAGGAGTGGAGGACGCAACATGAGAGCACGAGGACACTATTCGTACTAGTTATCCTTTTTTATTTGAGGATGAAGGTATATTTTTGTAGTTATGAGTATGATATACTTGTAGCATATGCATATGGTTGAATGTGCATGTGTGTGAATTTCGGGGACGAAATTCTTTTTAAGGGGGGAAGAATATAAAATTCGGGAAAAATTTAAACTTTTTCGGAAAAAGGGCAAAATGGTAATTTATCACTATAATGCGGGTTTAAAATTCATATTTTTCTAGAGCTTGGATGACGCAACGGACATCACTGTTGGTTTCGTATTGCGAAATCGAGTTGTCTTGTCAATTTTTGTCGAATTCTGAAATAGTTGAATTTTGCACGTTTTACGAGACAATTGAGTGACAAATGACCTTTTAAAGGTCTCCAAAAATAAAATTTATAAATTTTTTTTATAATTAAATAAAAGTTTAAATAAAATTAATTTGAACTTAAATTGGAATGAAATGGATCATTTTGGGACGAAAAATGGACCCGAAAGTAAGAAATATGTGGTGCGACGTGGACCGCACATTTTGAGATTATAAATATCAACTAATCTGATTTTTTGGAGAGATATTTTTGCTAAAACCAGTGGGTTTGCTGGTCTGAACGTTGGAGAGAAAAAAAAGAAAAAAGTGAGGTTTCAAAGTTTCTCCCTTCGATTCACGAAGTTCCGTCAGTCGGAATCTTTCGGACCAAGAGTTAAAGTCGATCTCCTTGACGAGGGCTACGCCTACGTACCAAAAAGAGCTGATTTCACTGAAGATTCAAATACGAAATTTTGGAGAAATCAAAGCTTTGGGCTTGAATCGTGTTTTTGAAGCTTCCTACAGGTGTTTTACGCTTCAAGAGGTAGGGTTCCCTTCTACTTTGGTTTATTTCCATCCTATGGTGTCCATAAAAAATGGGTGGGCTGTTTTGAGTGTTTTTAACACTTGCCTATTATAGTTGGTTTAATGAAAATGAGTAGGCTCAATTCTAGTGTGAATTGGTAGTTAGAAATTGCTAATTTGTGATTTTTTGGAAGTTTTGATAATTGAGTATGTGAAAATCATTGAATCTGATTTTTTTTGAGTTAGGTGATAAATTTGGGCATTTTATGTGATTACATGATTTGATGCCTTGAAGGTGTTTGATAAAATGCCTATGTGAAATAAAGTGTGTTATATTGACATAGATTATGTAATAACATGTTTATGTTTGGTTGTTAAGTATAAAATATTGATATATTGTCATTGTGTTGGATAAAGGTAATTATATGCATATGATATAATTGGCTTTGGTATATTGATATACGGTTAAATTGCTCATTTGACATTCATTGCATCTTGAGTATGATAATGACATCACATTCATGGACTTTATGCATGAGTGTCGGTGCATGGTTTAATCAAACACCATACTTGGTGCTTGATGGGTGGGCTCGGGAAAGTTGGATTGAAGATTCGACTGAGTCGCACTGTTATATGCATGAAAAACTTGTGTCGGGTATAGCAAGAAGGGCTAGATTCTCCCTCGGGTGCAAAACCCAGCTACTTGGTTCACACACTCTCCTGAGGTGAAATTTTAGAAAAGTGTGATGGTGTACAGAATCGGCGGTTGTGATACCAAAATCCATTGCCCAACAAAGACACAAGATTTTGTTTTATAAAAATACTCATTCAATGGGTAACATCCACAATGATTTGATTTTATAAATATATCACTTTTATTTCAAACAATCATTGGATGTATTTTTTGTCAATTGACGGATTCATTACACATGTGCATTGTGTTGTGGGAGTCGGTGAGGACTCAAGGTGAAGTTGCATGAGTGAGTATCATCTCATATCATGACATGATAGAATTCCAATCTTGAATTACATGTTCTTGTTTGAAATGGATAATGATTGTTGTATGTTCACATTTCATATGCATCTAGGTTGGGGAGTAGCCTCTGTAGGAGATACTCTATTGAGCGTAACTCACCCTATAAGGGAAAACATTTGAGATACAGGATATACACCAATGGACGGCTCTCATTTGGAGTCTCAAGGTTGAAGAGAGGCCGACGTGTGGCTTTTAGTCTTTTTTTGCTAAGTTAATTTTGGGCATATAATGTATGTAAAAGAATTATAATTTTGAATTTGTATTAACTATGTTTAATGCACAAATTCATGATGTGAGAGTATGTATATTGGACCTGAGATGGGTCATGTGATTAAATGTTGTCATAACAATATGGATAAATAGATCCGGTGTGGTCAATGTTGTATATTAGATCTCGGATGGGTTATGTGATTGTATAGTGCACAGGTTGTGTTTTGGGTAGAGTTTCTTGTACAAAAGAGATTTTTTTCGAATTTTGTTAAATTAAGGACCCCGGTTTTTGGGGTGTCACATATTCCGCGGGTTGATAAGTGATCAACTGGGTAACAAAGGATCCCGGTTTTTGGGGCGTCACAAATGGCATATTCTCTTACAACCGCAACAATCTTGTTTTGAGGGCAGGCAAGCGAGGGAAGGCGGAAAAAGTAGGAGAATTCACCATGGTATTTGTCGAGACACCAAACATGAGCGAGATTCGTTGGGTTCCTGATCCAAATAACCCCAAGATATATGTCCAGGAGGCTGTTATTTTGCCCTACTCGAGAATTTTTCCACCTGTGCAATAACTGTTATGCTTCTTCTGTTTTGTTTTAACTGGTGTTGTCTTTCACATGAATTCCAAGAGCAAACACCATGAATTGTGAGGCTTGTAGTTTTTGCCTAGCATAGTATGCATTTGACCTTGGCTTGATGTCTCTCATATTTTAAATTAACATATGTCAATTTCAAGTTGAATGATTTGTTTACGTGGTTGCATTCACCTTATGTGGTTTTCCATACACCTTAGTTTGTCAATTTATATGAAGATTTGCTTTTAGCGTTGAATTTTCTGTTATGTTTATCAACATTCAGCCCAATATTGTGCATGTTGCTAGAGGCATGGAGCAAGGGATGCATTCCCTTTGTGTTTTGACAAGTGATCCCTAGGCTGCAGTCTGTCCGGTCCTAAAATCCTGATTCTAATCCTAGACGCCTTCCAAATTAGTTCCTCCACGTAGGTGTGAAGCACCTCCTTTCTAGAAGATAGAGCATGTAAGTCATAACTGGCTTCATACATGCACTGGGCCTAAAACAAGATAAATTATATATATGTGAAAACAAACATGAAAAAAATGAAACTCCCACCCAAACATCCTCTCAAAAACAACTCTCTCTCCATTACCCATTACAAAACTTGAGTCTTAGGAAAATCCTACCAATACCTAAGATGGAAACTTCCATGGATATTTAAACTTACCCTTTCAACCTTATTGGAGTCTCATCCGTTAGCTAGTAAACTATATTTGCTCTTGATAATTAATTGACATAGTGAATTTTGTTCCAAACGAAATCTCCAAAGCCACTTACCCATCGACGCAATATTTCTAATCTTTAAATTACCAATAGAAAACCCATTTGTCCCTAAATCTAGGTACGGCCTCTCAATTTATCAAATGATCCTTCTTTCTCTCTCTACTTCCTTCCCATAAAAAGTCTTTCATCATTTTTTAATTATTCTAACTATTTTTCCTGGCATCTGAAACAATGATGTAAAGTATGTGGAAATACTATCCTTTTCGAAATGTAAGCTCTCTTCCATCCATTGAATCTTTTCCCTACATTTTCCACAATCGAATCCCAAAATTCTCTTCCTTCCAAGAGGTAACGTTAAATACTTTAATGGTCATTCCCCACTCTATGCCCAAAAGTCTCACTACTCTACTATTTTTATCCTAGTGTGAATTAATGCTTATAAGAATACTTCTATCCTTTTATCCATCCATATTCACCTTTTAAATTGAAACTGATCCAAAAACCTCCACAATATTCTTGAGATATATCATTTTTTTGGAGTTGGGGCTAGGGTTTAGTAGGTAGAGTGAGCATATTTGTCAAATTTGACCCATTGTTGAGGGGAGTGGAGTAAGTACAGTGACCTTAAATGGTCAAGTGGGGTTCTCCTTGTCTGTTTGTGACTGTCTTTCTGGGGTGTGGTAAACTTTCTGGTTCTGGCTTGTTGGGGAAACTGAAAGAAGGTTTATGTAACTCATTGATGTGTATTGGAAGCGATGGTGCCACAAATAGTTTAGTTCTTAGGGATCCTAGAGCTCAACCTACTGGTGATATTGACTGTATTCACCAAGGAAGTCTCAGTTTGATCCCAGAATTGTGGAGAGAGGGTGATGAGGACAGCACAGAAAAAGATAGGTATCTCCTATCAAATGATGAGAAGTGGTCTATTTTGAAGAAATTCTTGGAGAAGATTGATTTGTCTCTATTCTATAGCAAAAGGAAACCCAAAAAAAAAAAAAAAAAGGAGGGAAGGGAATGGAAATCTGAAAGAAAGAATAAAGGGGTGAGGGAACTAAAGAATTTGAAGTGTGAGGTCAACTATGATGGTGTCATGTCAAGAAGGAATAGTGTAACTGAAGAGGGTTTGTTATGATGATTATCATAGAAAGAAGAGAAGTTCAATTAAGGAGGTGCTTACTAAAAGTAGGTCTGGGCAAATATCTGCTGTTGATCTTGTTGCTATGTTTGTATAGACTTGGATTAAGGTTAATCTTTTGCCTTGTACCTATTGCAAAACAACTTTTCATTTCCTGTGCCATTAAAATGAAGCTATTTGAATGTCATATTCTAGGAAGCATGAACATATAGGGAACAATATAGATACCTCACGATACGGGAAAATCTTAAAAAGTAGGATACAGATACAATTACGATATATATTTGTATAACCAAACTAACAGAATTTATGTTGTTGGTGTAAAGACTGCTTAATGGTATTTTGAATTCAATGTTTTATGTAATTCTAAACATGAACATGTGTTATCCTTTGAGAGTCGTCAACTTTTACTTAGCATTTAATTGCAATAGATTTCATTGGTTTTGATGTAAGCCACAGAAACTCATTAGTCAGCTCAAGCAAATTGCAAAGAATTGAAAAATCTTGTGACATATGTGATGTACGTTCAAATGGACATCTTGGAAATATGAATCTTTTTTTTTATGATTTATGATTTCTACACAAACTTCCTCATTATGTATAAGGTGAATGTATCCATTGTGAAGATATGCGTATTCGATGTGTATCTGACTAATGTCTAATAATGGTAGATATTGGTTAATTAGTGATACGTGCAGAAGGTATTTGATACATATTTGTGAGTATATCGATATTCAATATGTATATAGCTACGTAATCTTGATCAAAGTATCAGTGGGTCGTATTTAGTTATTTTAAGATGAATTTATCACTTATTTTCTCTTTTACTGGATTGCATGTTAAACAAAGTCATGTGGATTGACATTTCTCAGACTTTACCATTGGTGCTTTGTTATTTAAAGAGATGGGTTCTTGTCATGTGCAGGGTTTATAAGCTTCTGAGAAAGAAAAGCAAAATGGCTGGACATAGAGTTGCTCATGCTACCTTGAAAGGACCAAGCGTGGTGAAGGAGATACTTATTGGAATTACACTGGGCTTGGCTGCAGGCAGCTTATGGAAGATGCATCACTGGAATGAGCAGAGGAGAGTTAGGACATTCTATGACTTGTTGGAGAAAGGTGAGATCAGCGTAGTTGCTGAAGAATAAATATTCCTTAGCTTCAATTATGAAGCCTTCAACACTTTTATTTGTTGTGTTTCTGTCAATTGGCTTTTGAATCTAGACATGAGCATACTTTGATTTGGGATTTTGACGAAAATAATCTCTTGTATTGTTTACTATGGATCTCATTCACCACCCCCAGAGAACCTTCAAGGTTTTTGGTTTTGGTTCCTTGTTGATTTATACCTGTATGGCCTGAGGTACACAGCTGCTAGTGTTTTGCTAAAAAAATTGAATGTGACCTTTTTTAGTGAAAATCAAGTCTTAACTCCTTAAGTAATAATAAGAACGAGTTGTTAACTTAAATATCTTGTATTTGAATTTTGATAATCTCTTGAAATCAAGTTATGAGAAATTTATTCCTCATAATATCATAGTTCTAGTGTAAATGAATTATCAGGTGTTTATATGTTTAAAAGATCATAAATAATTTGCAAGACAGTACAATGTCATTTTTGTACTTGAAAGATGAAATAGGAGTGTTCAGAAGGTATAAATTATTCTTCGCCTGCACCCAAATAAGAAGACGAAATGGTAGTGTTCAGAATATATAAATTATTCTTAGTTCGCACCTAGAGAGGCCAAATTTAGGGTTTTGAAATCCTATCCTAGGCTCCTTGTCCCATAGACGAAAGCATTGCATTATTTGCTGATGAATGATCCGTGTACCGAATCCTCGGCAGACAAATGCTACTTGCCCTTGGCCGCAGACTGACCATGTGGTAGTCTTTTAGCACACAACCGTTACAAACACCTAATTGCATGAATTATACACCACCTCGACAATCATCAACATTGCTTGATTAATGCAGCGAGCTTTCTTCACAAGGCAACCATGTATGTTCTTCTATTCCCAAGCTCCAGCTTCTTGGTGGTTCGTTGTCCGTGACTCAATCTGTACAAGATAAAAATCATAAAAGTGTTCCGATCAGAAAAAATTTGAAGGACAGATAAAATGCGTAACTATTATGCAATAGTTTATAATGCACATCTATTATGCAAATGTTAAGAATCCATGTTAAGATTGCCTATAACCCAAAAAAAAAAAAACCAAAAAAAAAAATTAAAATCTTGATAGATGCAGCACCTTTGACCTACAAGCACAATCAAGCTGGGAAGGTTCAAAAAGTCAGGCATAGAAATCTAGGAATTTAGAAGTGGGGGCAGAGAGAGCCATATAAAAGAATATGAATGGAACAAGAAGTCTCAAGTTAAAATAGAATAACTTGGTGGCAATTAAGGAGACCCTTCAACTACCTAAACACTTGAACCAGAAATTTGACGGAGTCGCAGCCGATACAAGCCACAAAATTGAACTGGAAACACAATTGAAGTATCTAGCACTGAATCTTCAGCATGAATGAAGATCCAAGGAACAAAAAGAGCAAACAAATAAGGTATTCTACTCTTCAACTTTTCGATTGGATATTAGTATAACAGACAAAGAAACTACCATAACAGTGACCTTTGGTTTGGGTAAACTCTGTCAAACTCGAGATCTGCCAGCTCTGAGACACCTCCTCCAGCAGCACCAACAGCTTTGCTCTCTTCATTTGTTGTTCCTTTGCTTTCGTTGTCTTCAGATGAATCAAGATCTGTCTTTACCTCAGAAGTATTTGAGGCACAATATTTCTGCAGCCACCTGTCTGTCTCCCACAGGACATGCATTATACTCTCTCGTGCTGCATAACCATGGCTCTCAAAGGGAAGGATTACTAGGCGACATAGTGCACCATGACCTTTCAGCGCATTAAAGAAACGATCCGACTACATTATTTGCAGATGAATATAAGGAGCAAGTTAGCAATGTAGTAAGAAAAGCACTGATAACTGTGAAGAAGACAGTAGCTAGAGCATTAAACAACTTGAGGCTAGAGGACAAAAGTAGTGAGAGAGTAAACCATATTTCCATTGAAGGAGACTCGTCATAAAAAATGGGTGTCATATTTTGCAGAAAATTAGGGCAAAAGGATCCTCATTTTTACCTGCATTGTCAAAGTTCCTGGATTATTGTCTTCTTCCCCGTGGATAATCAAGATGGGCTTCTTAATTTTATTAGCTGACATGAAAGGACTCATCTCAACGTAGATAGAAGTGGCCTCCCAAAGCGTTCTGTCCTCGTTCTGCAAGAATGACCTTAAGTTACTTCATAATGGATAATAAAGCATATGGAAACCAAACAAACCTGAACCCTACCTATAATCATAAAAGGAAATTGTTGTTAGAACCTAACCAACCCAAATCAATATTTCAAACTGAGGACCAAGGAGGAGGGGACATTTTAGCTACGTTTGAAGTAGTTACCTGAAAGCCAAAAGGTGTGAGTGTTCTATTGTAAGCTCCAGAACGAGCAACTCCACAACAGAAAAGATGTGGAGCATGAGCCAGGAGGTTTGCAGTCATGAATGCCCCATATGAATGACCGCCAACAGCAATTTTGCTTGGATGAGCCACCTTAAACATGTAGCACCAGATCAGTCATTGTTAAGACCAATTACATTGGACAGAATGGAAAAGCTTACCCCACGGCGGATAACTTCCTCCACAGCAGCCTCTGCACTTGCAACAAGTTGCTCCACATACCTGGTGAACAAATGGATGAGTCCCCTCATAATTTGTGGCTAAAAATGGGATATTCTCTCAGTGAAACTCCCGTGTTTCCCTTTTGCCTTAAATTACAAAGTTATTGACTATCTTCGTCCATATTAGTTTACCCCTATAGATAGCACTACCATACCGTGCATCAAGTCACTTTTACTCACTAGAGTCTATTGCGGTTATTGGTCTTCACTGCCATGTCCAAACCGTCTAAATCAATTTCCTCTCAATTTTTCCTCAATAAGTGCTACTCTTTCCTTCTCAGTAGGTGCCCATTTATAGCCTTATCCTTTATAGTCTTATTACTAATCAATTTTACCAAGTGCATTAAATCTTTTGGACAAGTTGATTTTAATGGCCCAATATCTTGTTCAGAAGACCAGAGCTGGTCTTGTAGTTGTTTTACACAATTGCCTTTCAATGTTGTCACACCACAAAATATACCAAAGGTACTTATCCATTTAACCCAACTAGCATTCAAGCAAAACCCATAGACCATAGTCATCAAATGCTTTCATACCCAATTTTACAAATGCTTGTCATACAGTAATAAAAAACCAGTTTTGTCCATTATATGTTTTTCCTTATAATAGGGAATTAATGTGGTACACTTGACATAGTTTTAGCATGGCAAGAACATTTTCTTTCAAAGTCATTGAAATAGAGAATTGACGTCATGAACAATATGGACATCAAATTACCTGTCATTTGCCTCTTCATCACCCTCACCAATGATGGGAATTGTTGGTCCGGATAAAATAGCAAACCTGCAAAGACTGAGAGCTACTATAAATTTGTCCATTTTAAATGACACTATGCCAGGCAATGAAGAGGTACTAGTAGGAAAGATAATTTAAGTAGAGTCTCATGCCTCCTAGCCAGCCAAAGCAAGGCCGATGTCGAACCTATGCCTGCAAACTCATTAGGAGAACCACGAACTTGTCCAGCAGCATCTTTGCTCTTAAATTCTCCAGGGTACGACCATACAAGACAAGGGAGAGGGCCATCCCTCGACGGTTCATAGCCTGGAGGAAGGTACAGGGTGGCAGTAAGTTGAACTCCATCCTTTCGCTGGTATCTAATCATCTCCTTCTGCAATGATGCCAGCTGAGGATATGGATGAGGAAAATTGGTAATTTGATATGCTTTCTTATCTGGCCACTTTTGTATGAAATATTGGGTGTTTTCAGTTTTAGATTCTTTGGAAGTCAGTATGTTTAACTGATTAATATCTAACGCCCCATCATTCTGATCAGACATTAAAGCAACAACAGTCTCATAATACTTCTCCTTGTTGCTCTCCCATATTCGCTCTTTGCTGCCTGTGTTTCTGAAGAAATTCGTGTCAGACCATGGTGATTCCAATAATAGTAAATAAAGAAACAAATGACCAGGTCCTACCCAAACACTCACATGTCAAACAAATCCAGAAACGGGATGTTCCCTTCTGGTGTAGCACCACTTCCATTAAGTAAAATATACTTGCCTTCATCATTTTCTTTCTTTACCGTTGCGATCACATAAGTCCCAGCAGGAGTTCTTCGCAACATTGGCGAGCCGGGATCAGAGTACACATCTTCTGATGACCTATCAAATAGTATGCGTGGACTCACATCTTCAGATCCTGGAGAGAAGACCCAGGTTCTTACTCGTCGTGTTTTGTACCAAGATTCATAAACTAGAGCAAGTGAATCATCACACCATGATATCCCTCTGCAGAGAAGCCAAGGTCTCATCATTTTAATTCTGTTTTTTAGTCATGGATAGGAAAATATATATGCTTGGTTAAGACATTAGACAGGTTCACAAAAGTAGAACGATGGTAGACCATAAGATGATATCTTCCTTTGCAATAACAAATTTCACACCTGGATTTTAGTATTTCAGAAAAGCAAGTGACCAACTTTAACATCTAATGGTAATCATCACATGGTGTTATGCTGATGCTTCAGTGACAAATTTGGCAATTTCTAAAATAGGGCTAAAAATGTTTGGATGTAATAAATATATATTGTTATAATTTGAAATTCCAAGTCTTAATCTTATGCATCAACGAAGCACTTCTAGCGTAATAACACACTGTTCTAAATAATTAGCATGTCCTGAAGAGATGCAGGCACACCTGCTAAATATCCACCCTGAAAAGGAACAGTTCTCCAGCCCATGGGACATCCTGTTATTTTCTTTCTCAGTCCTATAAAGTCATGCTAAATTTGATTATATATACTTTTCTATTCGACCATCAGCTGATATTCTTCGAAAATCCTTCAAATTATTTTTGTTATTGCTTCTAGTTGATCTAATGAATTATGTTACCTTCTTATCACATATGAAGGTCTTATAATTAAATTTGTAAACTAGAATACTAGATATAAGTTAAACACTATTCTCCAAAAGTGGTGCAGATAGGCATATAAGTAAATAACTGCAGAAAACCCAGTAATTATGCCTGGCACAAAAATATATTTGAATTCATTCATAGAGCATGTAGTAGAACACAGAAATTTAGAACAATGAAGATTTTCGACACGGTGAAGCCCACTGCCTACTGACATGTGTTTAAAGAAAAAGAAGTTCCACAAAAATCAGAAGCATCCCAAAACAATAACAAGCAATGTGTAATAAGATCAAAACTCTTCCAAGTTGCACAGGGAAAAAAATTATTTGCTTGGTCATTAATAGCACTAAACTAAAGACTTAAAATGGATCAATTAGCACATATTCATACCCATAGCGAAGATCAAGTTTGTGTAGGATTGTTGGCTGTTCGCCTTCAATCAGCTCAGCTGGTTGTGTATAAATTATATCACGTGGAGAGACTTCAACTTTTGCATCACCACCATCTTGTGTCTCCACCCTTTCAAGTATTAACAACACATTAAAACTTGTCAACTAATATTTCACCAACTATGCAGGATAAAGAAGCTGTAAACTGCCATTCTGCTTAAATAAGCTAGCTTACATAATGAGAACTAGTTCTTCCACATTCAGTGAATTATACATGGTATAAGCATAGACCAGTTTTTGGTACCATTTGTATATATAAGAGAAAAAGGAAAAGTATAACAAGACAAATCAGAGATACTTCTTTGTAGAAGACTCTACTATTTACCCCCATTCCTGATATTCCTACTTCCTTTCTTTATCATCATCTGCCATGCAGTCGCCTGACTCCCACAACCCACAAATATTCTAAATGAATTCTTACACTACATGAACTGCCTTTTAAAACTATCTTTTGAGGAACAGGATCATGCATATGAGAGAGAGAGAGAGAGAGAGAGAGAGAGAGATCACATGTCAAAACAATACGTTAAATCTTAAATCTTTCAAAAAAACCATTAATTGAAAGTTGCACCCACAGAAGTTGTTTTTTGATTCATAACAAACAAACATATTGGAATAAGAAAACTGTCAGATGCATACCAGTAAAGCATTGAAGGCTTATCTGCCCTCCAATTGATTGAGCGCATTCCTTTTCGCACACTATTGAATGTAATGGGAATGTCTTCAGCAAGGGGCAAATCACAAAGTTCTCTCACCAACTTCCCATCGGCTGTCCACACATCAACCTTCTTGGGAAATCTTCCACAGGGTACAATAAAAGAGTATGGCCTGTGAATTGATGTAATCAAAAGGAATTTTTGATCTGGAGAGGGTTCCATTGATGTATATATAGCTGGTGGTCCAATTGCCTTCATCATGCCATCCAGAGATGCCAAAACAAGTTGGCTCGTGGCATAGTACTCGAATAAATCTTCATCATGCTCATCTTTGAGCAGATCCTGATAGGTTCTAGCTTGAATGATATTCTTCTGCTCGTTAGATTGGATCTTAGGACTAGAAGGAACCAAAGGTTTCTTTGGTAGGTCCCCACGTGATACAGGGATGGTGCAAACTAATAAAGTTGAGTTGTCAACCCAAACAAAACTGGAAAGAAAGGTGTTAGTAAGGAAATTAAGGATTGTTTTGAATTATTTCTCACTAAAAAATTGAGATGGAAACTAGAACGTACTTGTCAAAAACTCCATTCAAATAAATATCAGGTGAGTGAAATAAAGGTCTAGCTTTTCCTGTTTCCACATCAGCAACCCATACTCGAAGCTTATTGCCACTGTCATCCTCCTGTCCCAGAGATGATATAAGTGTTGGCAAACAGAGAAGTTCTCACATGAAACCAAGAAGTCATAAGTGATCACATTACAACAATGGGACTGCATCCAAATTAAGCATATCAAAGAAGCAAAAATCTGGTGGCACATAAAACCCCCAAAATGTCAACAAGTTCACATGTTCATAAATCTTCTGAGATGCAAAATTTTGAAATAACAAATGTTCTACTGATGCATCAGTACTCGAATTACAGCCAGAAGATCATTACCTCATCAACTCGAATGCTGAAGGACAAATGTCGCCCATCATTTGACCTTGTTGAAACCAAAATAGTTGGATAATCAGCATAAAAAAATGGTATCAATTATCAGTAAAGTGAAGAACATAAATAGTGGAGTTTCTCTGAAAATAAACTAATGGAAAACAAAATAGGGTCCAATGAATACAAGGGCAAAAGAATCATAGACTCATAGTGGATAACCGAAGAGGGTCCGCGCGTGTGTAACAAAAAGATAACCCAATATTCTTTGTGGGAAGTGATCTTTGCTGTGAACCACATAGGTGGGAATTGTTATACATGGGGCCAGAATGAATGACTTAATGCTGTTAAGGAACTAAAATTAATTATCCGCAGATGTCTGTAGCCCAGTAGGCAACTACTAAACAAGTTTTTACACAGGTGCTTTTCTCTAAGCATAAAGGACTATTTGGTTTCTCTTTCATTACCTTAGTTTTGCAATAGCAAATAGCTACTAGACAAGAGGTATATTAACTTTGACAAAACAAGGGCAAGGGGTCAATGTTATATACTTATATCTAACAATATATGACTGAAAGGTCAAAATGATATTAAAAGAAGTAAAATACTACATCTGAGGCTGAATATTAAGGAGTTACCAGGTAACAAAATTGATTTTAGCACCATCTGGCAGGCCATATATTTCTATCTCTGGGCCTAGTGTACCATCATGCATTAACTGGTGGATCCCAATCCCAGTGTAGAACGACCTGGAAATAAATATTGTGGAAGCTTATATTTAAGAAAACTTAACACCTACATAACTTATGGTACCATTGCCCAGATGTTGAGAGATTCCAAGTAATAAATAGAACATGGTAAGCAGCGAACACAATTGAAAATAATAATAATAAAAACCTCATTACTCACATCCGACTCCGGGTATTACATTTTCCATCAATCCGAATACCAGCAAGCTTTTCCTCTGGTCTAGCTAATTCTGACAAAGGAGGTAAGGATCTCCGCTTAAGAAACAGAATTTTATCCCTCCGTGGAGAGAATGATATTGCCGGAAGGGGTGGAGCATCAACAATATCTCTGATCTCTGGTGGAGGAAGACGATATCCGTCGCCAAATGCTGATTCTATGACATGTTAACCAAAAACACTTGTTACTGAATAGACAATTAACTGTTTTATGCACATACGTCAAACTTAGATTCAAGGGCAGAGCTACACAGAAGACCCCCCCCCCCCCCCCGGGGGATATACGTTATAGCATTAAATTATCATTTCTCTATTCAATTTAATACATTGACCCTTTTTTTTGAAAATTTATATAGTGGTCCTAGTTCCATTTCTTTACAGTACATTGGCAGCCCACTGACCTTCTTAATTCGGAAAAACAAATGTGTTATATTTGGACTGTCTGAAAAAAAAAATGTATGTAAAATTCTCTAACCCACATACCTATTAACTAAAGATAATGCCTTCCTTGAATTTAATACATTGCCCCCAACTTTTTTTCAACAAATTAGTGGCCTATAACTCATAAGACAAGATTAGATGCAAATGATAAAAAGATCTTAACCCAAAAAAAATGTGTTCTTTTTTCTCAAGTAATCAAATTTCTCATGGATGATAATTTCAATTAGACTTCATAACAAAATGAATGAGGATTTCGTTATGGAGTCTTTGATTGTATATATGGAAAGGAAATTTCTAAAAAATTTAGCATAGAATCAATTATAGACAATTTTGGGAATTTCAAAGAACTTTGTATTCTGCTTTGATATATGACTGATAATGTTTTTATGTTTTATGTAGCAACTTAATCATACTGTCTTTACTTTTTATGCAGTAGTTTAGTCTTAAATTTTAATATATTTTTTTCTTGCTTTACCTCATAAATTTTATATATTAGGTGGTGATTTCATGTTTTGCCCCCTTTATAATGAAATCCTGGCTCAGTCCTTGCTTAGATTGAAAGTAAACTATCATGACACAAAAATATTTTCTGGTTTCTCTTTTATTGTCCTTTTTGAGGGGTTGGGTGATTCATTCACACCAAGGAACAGCACAAAATACATCTGAAAACCATAATAAGAGCATTTGAATGACAAACACCAATTAAATAGGAACACAAACCACTGTGAGATAGGAAATCATCCTGACATAGAGTAAACACATGACATGATGGAACTTCAATGCCCAAGTGCACTCACAGAGCTCCAAAAGGATTACCACATCACTAATGTGCCCGAATCCAAATCAGGAAGACAAACCAATGAACAGTCTTAATTCAGTTTTACATTTGAAAGAATCTAGCAGAACTATTGTCTCTTTATCGCATCTCCACCTTTAGTTTTGCAAACTCCACTTTGCTTGAATTTCTAATTTTCTCATGGACTTGCAAAATAAAGCAAGAAAGGCATTTTCCGACTAAGAATTCCCATAAAAAATCTATCAAATCCCACTGGTAAAGGAATATATATTCCCTCTATCACTAGATTTCACAAAGAAAAGAACCTGTGAAATAATTATTGAGTCCGAAAACTATCATATCAATCTAGAATTAAGATTCCAAATTATACATATATGCAAAAGTACCGTCATCTTCAGCTGAAGAAGTAGCGGTAGTAGAAACCGCACCGTTGGAGCCACCGCCACCGTCTTCAGCGACAACAGCACTGATAGGCACTAGATTGTGAAATCTTGAAGAGGTCATGGTTTTGGTAGGCTTGAAAAACTTGTTTCTGGAGTGCTTGTGGATCGGTAGAGAACTTGATGGAGTAGATTTTACAGAGAGAAAGGAGGCAGTTGCGGTTGAAGTAGAAGTAGAAGTAGAAGAGACAGGATTGGGGAAGTGATAAAATATTAGAGGGGAAGAGGGAGGATAGAGAGAGAGGAGAGAAAAACGGTGGTAGACTTTGGGAAGGCGCATGACGATCGTTGATAAAAATGTGTCCGTGTTGGATCCACTATTAGCTATGGCCTATGGGAATCTGGTATACTTTTTTAAGATAATTATACGCTATACGCGAGTCTATCGTAGGCCTCTGTAGCGATGGGCCACTAATTGGGGCCGAAGATTCTGATCCAAGAATAATATAAAGTGCAAAAAGTGGGATTGTACAAATGAGGAAGGGGATTGTATTATCTCAAAATATGATTGATTCATATTTCATGTTATTTTGTAAAAGTATTGGTTATTGGCTGCGTTTGAAGGCATAGAGTAATAAAAAATAAAAAATATATTTATATTTATATTCATATCTAAAATCAAATCACAAACACAGAGGAGAGATAAATGAATCTAAGTAATGGTTGTAGTGGGGGTGAGAAGTGGTGGACGACAGTGGTGGTGGTAGGAGACGGTGATAATTGTGGTGGATGACAATGATCGTGGTAATAGTGGTGGTGGTGGTGGTGGCGGTGGCGGTGGCGGTGATGGTGGTGACAGCAGCGTCGGTAGTGGTAGTGGTGGTGGTAAGAGACGGTGACGGTTGTGGTGGGTGGCAATAACCGTGGTGGCAGTGGTGGTGGTGGTGGCGGGGTCGGTAATGGTAGTGGTAGCGACGACATTGGTGGTGGTAGTGGCAGTGGCGGCAGTGGTGGTGGCGGGGTCGGTAATGGTAGTGGTAGCGACGGCATTGGTGGTGGTAGTGGCAGTGGCGGCAGTGGTGGTGGGGGGTGGCGGTGGCAGTGGCGATGGTGGTGGTGGTGGTGACGACAACGACAGTGATGGTGGTGGCGGTGGCGATGGCGACGGTGGCGGTTGCCGCAATAATGGCGACGATGGTGGTGGCGGTGGCAATGATGGAGGTGGAGATGGTGATGGTGGTGGCGGCGATGGTGATGGCGATAGCGATGGCGACGGCGGTAGTGGTGGTGGTGGCGGTGATGGTTGGTGGTGGCGATGGGGGTGGTGGCAGTGGTGGTGGTCGTCATCGTTGTGGTTGTGGTGGCAATGACGACAACGGTGACGACGGCGGGGGCGACAGCGACAGTGATGGTGGCGGCAATGGTGGTAGTGGCAATGGTGGTGACGGTGGTGATGGCAGAGGTAGTGGTAGGACAGTTTTAGACACTATTTTTTTTAAAAGTACTTATAAAAAAAAATTCGTAGAAGTACTTTTAAAATATCACTCCAAACACATCCTTAGAGACATATTTTTTTTATTAAATTTAGGGTGTTAATATTAGCTGTTAGATTAACTTTAAAATAAAATTTAAAACGATCTGAACCGCAAAAAGTAAAATTCATTTTGTTTATCTTCTGAAATTTGAATTGTAAACTATTTTATTATATAGATATGGTCGTATTATGTTAGAGTGTAATTCATCTTCACCGAGTTCTTGTTCTTTGCTAAAAAAAGAAAACAAGTGAACTACAATGTAACTCAAGTGGTATAACATGGATAAGTTGTAAATTCAGACATTCTAAATTCGAATCTTGACAATTCTTTAAGAGTAGGTCATGAGAGATTTATCCATCATGAATATCTTGATCCAAGTGTGGATGGTTTGTCTTCAATCGGACCGAAGAGAAAATTAGTTAAAGTGTTCGTAAGCTAACCTAGACACCCCTGAAACAATATGATCGATTAGCAATCTTATTCAATATCAGGAAAGATTGGCAAAGCTACAGATTCCAAGAAATATACGAAAAAAGCTACCTTTTCTCTCAATATTGGACATATACGTTAAGAGTGCAGTTTGTTCGATAAATTCCTACCTCTCTATCTATCTCTGAGATATTGCTCTCTATCTATCTCTAAGATATTTCTCTCTATCTCTAAGATGTTTGGATATGCAAAAGAGAAATATTTATCTCCACTCAAACTAAGTCAGAACTTTTACTTGTTCAAATAACAATTAAGGTAAAGTAGAGCCAAGAACAATGAATCTCTTTATGATAAACAAATCCATTTTGTAAGTTCGTTATTACGGGTAGTTCCTACAAAGGATCAAACTAATGACATATACAATACTTGAATTCTCGATGTAGATGCTACATAGTTGAATCTTATCATTCAGAGACTATGAGTGTAATAGGAGCATCCTTCAACAATAATATTGCCCTAAGATGATCATCTCATGGCTATTGAGAAAAAATCAGTACCGTTGAAAAAAGTAAAAAATAAAAAAAGCCATCAAAGGATTTGGATTAACATTGCACTAAAGATATTCTAACAATAAACTTTTTATTTTAGTAGACTTATCAAAAGAAAACAAGAATATCTATATAATAAAATATAAGACAATTCAAATCCTAAAAGATAAACAAAATGACTTTTATTTTTTGTGATTGAGATCATTCTAAATTTTATTTTAAATTTAATCCGACGACTAATATTAACTCTCCAAATTTAATAGAAAAAATAAGCTTCATAAGGGTGTATTTCGGGTAGTTTTTTAAAAGTGTTTTTAGAACTTATAATTTCTCATAAATATTTTTTTTTTAAAAAAAGTAATGTTTGCAATTGCCCCACCACTACCACCGCCACCCCCACCACCATCATCATCACCACCGCCACTCTACCACTATCTCTGCCACAACCAACACCAACATCACCACCACCACCGCTGTCACCCCCACAACTGTCGTCGTCGTCGTCGCCGCCACCACCACTGATGTCGTTACCCCACCATTACCCCCACTATCTCACCATTACCACCATCACCACTGTTGTCGCCCCATCACCGCTTCTACCACAACTACTACCACCACCGTTGCCACTACCCATCATCACTGTCGTCACCTACCACTGCTGTCATTACCCATCATCACCGTCGTCACCCACCATTGATTGTTACCACTGTCGCCTACCACCATCATTATCTCATTTTTATATTTATTATCACTATCACCATTATCTTACTACCACCGTCACCCACTACTACCATCGTTGTCCACCTCCACCCATTACCACAACCCACCACCACCCATCGTCACCCATCATTATGGTTTACCCACAATCACCTAACCCTACCATAACCACCACCACCATCACCTGTCATCACCTACCACCTTCGTCACCTATTATCACCCATCACCACCGTCGCCCACAAGCAACCTTTGTCGTCCATCACTGTCGTCGCCCAACCACTACCACTCTCAACCACCATCACCGTCACCCATTGCCACCAACACCCACCATCACAATTGTTGTCATCCATGGTTGTCACTATCACCATCGTCATCCAAAATTCATCACCGTTGTCACTCACGACTGTCACCACCACCATGGTCGTTACCACCCACCACAACCATCATCGTCTCTCCAATATGTTTGTGATTTGATTTTGGGTGTGAATACAAATACCTTTATGAGTGACAATTTATTTTATTACTCCGTGCCTTCAGGCATAGGTAATAACTAGTTTATTTATAAGCAGCACCCACGACATAATAACATTAGTTATTGTTCATGTTTGAACGCATTACACAACAAGCAAAAAAATCTTAAACAATTGCCCAAATTCAAAAGGAATGACCTAAAAAAATTCACACCAATTGTTCTTTTAAAATGACTCGTAATATATCATCGATCATATCCTCCATATTAATGGAACTATAATAAAAATATATAAAAATTTCCTAAAACAACACCATATATACAAATGCTCTGAAAAAAAACAATAATGTAACTCATTGAAATTTATAATCTTTAAGCAATAAATAAAATCTTGCTCATTTATAAGACTTACGAATTTATCACTTATACTACCACAATATAATTATAAACTCAACCACTATATTTTCAATCCACCCTATCCCTATGTAATAAGTTAGGGGTGATAATCGTGTCGTGTTGTGTCGCGTCCGGGTCGTGTCATGTTTTGAATGGGTTGAGAACACATCAACCCAAACACGACCTGTGAGTTAAACGGGTTAGATAATTTAGACACGAACACGACCTGCCTCAAAACACGACTAACCCAACACGATCTGTGACACGAGATTTACATCGGTCGTGTTCGTGTAAACTCGTCTCAAACCCGCCTAACAAGACTCAACCCGACATGATATACCAAAAAAAAAAAATTAGACCTGTTTTACATAAAACAAAGGCATTAAAAATATCACAAATATCTCAAAACAAATACATCCACAACATTACAAATATTCAAAAAATTTTACAAATATCCCAAAGTAATATTACAAACATCTTGTCAAAAATCATACTAAGCTGGTCATTACGGCCATTACATTCACAACAGAACTCTCACGTTAAAATGAAATCCTCTTCATCAAATCTTCTTTATCTCCTAAATCTGGCCAACATCCTGCCAAGAAACATACTAAGCTTTTAACTTCAATAAATATGGAATGGTTGTTGTGACAAAAAATAAAAATAAACGCATAAGATTGAGAAAAAGAGTTAGGTTTTATGACTCACACACATCAACAATCAAGATCCACAATCACATTTGAACATTGCACCGATGCATCCTCATTTTTGTTCAAAGTCGGATTCATTACATCTTCTACTAGCTCTTCCAATTGCACTTGTGAATTTTCTAAATAACAATAAGGAAAGCATATAAACAAGAATTCAATATTTGTAAAAATAATTAAATATCGTAGTCATCACAAATTATATTTATTACCTTTTTCTGCATATAACCAATCCCTAGTGCACATCAAAGCCTCCACAACATGAGGCTTCAAAGCACTACGGTATTGGTCAAGAACTCGACCAGCAATACTAAAAACTGATTCTGAAGCAACTGTAGAAATTTGAATAGTTAACACACCACGAGCCATAATAGCAAGTTCCGGATAACGATACTGATGAGTTCTCCAATAATCAAGAACAAGGAGTTTTGTTTCTATGTCAACCCTAGGCTCATCCAAATACAATTACAATTGACTTTTTTGTGTTTTAAGACCAGATGCATTGCTCTCGCTGACAAATGTCTACATTATCAAAATCACAGACTATCAATATTATTAATCTAATACAATAAAAACTATAAAACAAAAAATTAAATACCTTCAAATCTAACACATGTTGTGTGTTCAAGATTGGCTCACAAGCAACTACAACACCACGGGGAACAGTCGATGATTGAGAAGAAAAGGTGACACCAAATTTGCTCATATACTCATCAAATAGAGAAAAAAATTTGTCTCGAACATGAAAATACTCAAGAGAGCCTTCACCATAAAGCTTCTTATAGCACCACTCCACAAAGTCAAGTTTATAGCGAGGATCAAATACAATTGCAATGGTCAATATCACGCTATACTCCAACCAATACTTCTCAAATTTTTCATACATTTGACACGACATTCTTCTCAAAAAAGCATTCAAACTTTGTAGTATCATAGAAATTTTTTAAAAACATCTGAATCTTTTCAACTTTGATCCATTCCTCTTGAGATGGGCAATGCTTAAAATTAGAATCCACAAGTTGCAAATGACAAAAGGCATGACGGTAGTAAATTGCACTTGCAAGCATCAAATATGTTGAGTTCCATCTAGTAGGAACATCTTGCCTCAAACTTTTTTTGCTATATAAAGATGTTTGTGCAACACACTCTAAGAATTTTTGTTTTCTTGCCAGAGAACCTTTTACATACTTGACACTCTCTCTGACTTTTTCCACAGCTAAATCTATTTCTTTCAACCCCTCTTGCACAATCAAGTTTAGAATATGAGCACAACAACGAATATGAAAAAATCCACCATCACCAAGCAAAGCATCTATCAAATTAAGTTGATTCTTAAGCATATCAACCATGACATCATTTGCAGAAGCATTATCCAAAGTAATTGAAAATAACTTTTTCTTAACCCCCCATTTTGTCAACAAACCATAAATCTTGTCAGTGCAATGCCACTGTGTGGAGGAGGCATGTAAGAAAAATTCAGAATTCTTTTTTGCAATACCCAATCTTTGTTGATAAAATGTGTTGTGAGACTTAAATACCCATCGGTAGCAATAGATATCCACAAATCAAAAGTCAAACTAATCCTACCAGGTATGTCATGCAAGATAACAGACAACCTACGCATCTCTTTTGCATGCAATTTTAGAATATCAGCCTTAGCCGTGTTTCTTGTAATAAATTTGACATCTGAATTTAAGTAGCTATCTCACACATTCATACTCAACGAACTGAAAGGGCAAATCATGTCTAATTACTAAACGTATTAACATCTCTCGAAAGTTTTCCTCGTTAACCTTCAAAGACCGTGCAGTAATAGACCTTTTACTTTGACTTAAAATTAACTGGCTCACATCACGTTGTTTCAAACAAGTCTCTAAATGACGCCACAAATTACCAGTTCCATACTTACTAGCAGCATTATACTCAATCTTACATTTGTTGCATTGTGCCATTGTAACATTGTCTTGATTTACATACTTTCTAAAATACCCCCATACCTCTGATGTGAAAGTACATTACCGATTTTCATCATTCTTATTATCTCCACTTTCTGTATCTGGGGCAACATTGAATGTATTCTCAAGCTCAATATTGACATCTATAGTCGGTTGAGTACATGATGTATCCTCCATTTTTCAGGACAATTAAAAAAATTAGAAACGTAATGAGATTCCAGAAATTAGAAACGTAATGAACAGAAAGCTTCAAGTGATCGATACATCAAGTTAGAGTGTACACAGTGAAAGTTTCAGGTAATGAACAGAAAGTTAGAGTTGATTTGGTTTGGGGCATGATAATCTATTTTAGGACTAAAACAGAAAGCTTTTAGTTACATATAATCTTGAAAATAAATTTTGATTGCAAGATGCACACATTACACAGACACATTACACAGAAAGCTTTAAAACTTTTACTGTTATCAACTTTAGATGCAAGCTGTTGGAGAATCAAAGCTTGAGTGAACTTTTTTCAGTAGCACCGCAAAAAATAAGGAGAGTAGTCAGAATATGAATAACAGAAAGAATATCTTCCAAAGCCAACGAAGCATCAACAAGCTTAATCACGGATCTGGGCATAACACATAAAGTAATGAACATGCTCAGCCCAAAATCATAAGCTCTGGACATAGATCAGGTTGGAACTCACAACAAAATGAGCATTCTAAAAGCATAGAACATGATTATAGAACATGATCTGAGTTTCTAAAAATTCCAACAAAGATCAAGCTTAATCCGGAATTTCAATGAACAACAAAAACAAAACATCACCCAGAATTTTGTTTCCAACAATATAGACCACTTGAATACTGCAATCAGGGTAAGTGTACGGCTACTGAAATAAGTGAAAATATATATATTCAATACAATGGTGATACCATCCCACACCCCACAATAGGAAAATGAACAAGTCAATCCCACGATAATTACTAAATCTAACAGAATAAGGTGTATATGGATTGAAATTATTGGAGAGTTCAATGGGAACATAAATTAATTTTAGTATCCATGTTCACCTTATACTGTTAGAGATCAACATCGAGATCCCGAGAGTCCTAAAAAGAGAATACCAAAAAGTCCACTCAAAAGATGAGTAAAGTTTGGCATGACTTAGCAAGGGTTTGATGACACCATCAAACCCGAGTCTTTTCACTGGCTTTGAGATTTGTGAAATAACAAATTAGTAACCAATAACAAAACTTGTGTTCATGAGTAATTATCTCAAGCTAGAGGCCATATTAAATGCAATAACAATTTCAAGCTGCTCTGTTTCACCATATTAACAATTTCAAACTGCTTTGTTCCGCTGATCGCCAAAAATACACGCCAAGAGGAAGAGACAGAGAAAGAGAAAGAGCGAGAGAGAGAGAGAGAGTTAACCTGGTCTAGTCTGCTGGTCGCCAAGAGAGATCGACTGGAGTCTGGACAGAGAGAATGAGGGAAGGGAAACGACTGGACAGAAGGAAGGAGGGAGGCGACTGGACAGAGGGAAGGAAAAAATGAAGTTAGGGTTTGGAAAAAACAATTAAATGCTTTATATAGTGGTGGGTCAATTCCGGGTCAAAATAGGTCAGCGGGTTCGTGTCAACCCAATTAAATATACGGGTCGATTTGGATAAATTCGGGTTAAACAGGTTGAACCCGAACATGACCCATAAAATTTTGTGTTGACGGGTCGTGTCAAAAAATTAGTCAACTCAAACCCATTTGTTCGTATCGGGTTATCGTGTCGTGTCAAAAATTGTCACCCCTATAATAAGTACATCAAGTCAAAAAAAAAAAAACTAACATAGCACAATTAAATTCACAATCGTTAAGCGACAAATAAAAATCAACCAAACCTTGCTCATTTATATAACCCATGAATTTATCACCACTCTCACTATTCAACCCCAAATGACATACTATAACTATAAATTCAATCACCAAATATTCAATCCTCCACATATAAATATACATAGAAACACACTCATACATATTTATTTTTTGGTTACCAACAAACGCTCCTAACCAGTAATTATTTTTATTAAAAATACAATAATTCAACTTTTTAAGATAAAATAATAATCATAGTTTAATATTTAATTAAAAAATAGGGTAAAAATGACGAACATCCCCTAACTATTGACAATATTATACAGACACCTTCTGATATTTTATAAATAACACGAAGACCTCCTGAGATTTGAAATTCATTACATAGAAACACCATTTGCCTCCCTTCCATCAATGTTGCTAATGAAAACTGATAATTTTATTCTAAAAAATTTTATTATTTTTATAATTGTCATTCTCAAAATTTAGTACCAAAAAAATTAAAAATTGAATAAAATTGAATAAAATTTTATTTAGTACCAAAAATTGATATAATTTAGTAAAAAAAATTAATTAAATGAATATCAATATTAATTTGATAACAATAAAAATTAATTTGATATTAATTCAAAAAAATTGAATATAAATTGAAAAAAATTAAATGTCATTTTTTTGATAAAATTATATATTCATTTACAATCTAAAATTTATTTCGTGTTGAATATTATTTGGTGTTTATAGTCAACATGCTATTTTTTATTTACATTAAGTGTGATTTGCAAATTAAAAAATAAGTGACAAAATATATGTTGTCATATATATAAACTTTGAATTAGTTTCACGCAATAAATAATTGCATAATTAATGTTTAATTAAAAAATAGGGCAAAAATCACGGACATCCTCTGAGTGTTGGAAATATTATACAGACACCTCCTGACATTTTATATATAACACGGAGACCCCTTGAGATTTGAAATTCATTGCATGGAGATCCCCTCTGTCTCTCTTTCGTCAATATTGTTAACGAAAATTGATAAATTCATTCTAATTTTTTTTTATTTTTACAATTCCCCTTCTCCAAATTTAGTATGAAAAAAAATTAAAAATTTTATAAAAACAAATAAATTTTGATTTAGTACCCAAAAAATTAATGTAATCTAGTACTCTAAAAAATTGTTTAAATGAATTTTAATATTAATTGATAACAATAAAAATTAATTTGATATTAATCCAACAAAGTTGAATATAAATTGGACAAAATTAAAGGTCAAATTTTGATAAAATTATATATTGATTTGCAATATAAAGTTCATTTTGTATTGAAAATTATTTGGTGTTTATAATCAATGTGTTATTTTTTATTTATATTAATTGTTATTTACAAATTAAGAAACAAGTGATAAAATACATATAAAAACCTTGAATTAGTTTTATAGAATAAATAATTACAAGACCATAACTACTTTATTATATAGATATATTAGTCATAACTCGTGCCTGAAGGCACAATGATATATAAAATTTGAACGTCCAAAAAATTGATCTCATTATATTAAATAACAATTTTGTTTCTTTCTTTTTTGATTACATCTTTTAAAATTATTTTTTACTCATTATTTTCTTTAAAAAATTAACAAATTTTTTTCAAAATATGTAATTTGATAAAATTTCTCAACATGTGTACACTATCACGTATGAACAATGTCTATAATAAAAATTGTGTTAAATTACAAATTAATAAAATATTAAATGATATATGATAAAAGAGTAATAGTACAAAACTCAAATGAAATCTAATAAATTATAATTCAAATGCATATCATACTTTGAATGAGTAGATTCAATTAATTTTTTTAATGAGACTCACTCATCCTATATTCATCCAATAGATGATATGCATTTGGTTTTAACTTTTGAATTTCATGAGTTATGTAACATTTTTTATAATAAAAATAGGTGATGTGACTTTTTTAGGGATAAAATATATGGAGATAAAATTTCAAATATCTAGTTATTATATAGATTTTATTATTTTCACGTTAGATATTTATTATACAGAATTACTAGTTTTTCAATTACAAACTAGTATTAATAGAACATCACTCGAAACTGTTCCAACTTGGTCTTATTCAGCTACTAGATAATGATTCATCTTTCATTCTTTATGAGCAACATGAAGCAAATACTCCCCTCCTTTCCCGATATCGTACGCCATCAATCCTACCCTTCCTCCAACCCAACTCCCAAACAGGCTTCCCACAATATGACCCATCCACCGAAGCTTTCCGTCTCCAATGATCCCTCCAATGTAAGCCCCAAAAAAGGTTCCAATGCTCCTAGTGATAGCTTCCGCTAAGGTACCCCCAACGTAAAGGGTCTCAAACAAGTCCCATCCTGAAGATATCACAGGGCCCATGATGAATTTTGCTTGCTTTGATGCTTGCTTTGCAGTGTCCTTCCCTTGTTGGCGTGCCCTTTTCATGGCGTCTGCATAGCTATGCCCTTGTGACAGTTCTTTCTTCAAGGCTACGTCGGTTGCCTGGACTCTGATTTTGTGGACGTTAACGGCCCTCATGTAGTAGAAATAGAGCTTCACGAACTGTTTGATTAGGCATGCTACGGTGCCATACCCCATGTCGAAGCACTCCACCAATGCAAACCTCTCTGTCCAGCTCTTGGAAGCAGACTCTTTGCCTACTAGCTGCCGGCATTTCTCAGCTGTAGATTAATAGGCGATGGCGTCAGAATAAACAAGGGAAACAAGGAAACGAAAAAAGATCATGTATACTTTCAGTTTCAGAAGCATTAGACCTTATAACCCCATTGACCATTGGTGTCTTTTTCTTCCCATACGCCGACTACTCTCTTGAACTCAACAGTTAACCACCGTGACTTAACTTAGATTAAAAATATCCCTTAAGGGACCAATTTGACTAATTTTTAGGGGATATAAAAAAAGATTAAACTTCAAATCTCGAAAATATCAAATATCAAATTCAACTACTAAACCACCATAAAGTTCCATCGACCATTGTTGTCGATTGGTTTAAGAAACTAAATTATTAGTGCCCCAATTCAAGAGCCAAAGAGGAAAAAAGGAAAAGAAAATCATTGCACCGAAAGAAGGACTAGAAATCGCACTTTTTTTCGGTGAGTTACACACCACGTGACATTGTTAAGTGATGTAAACACTCAATACAAAATAACCACAATCCTGATTTGTGAAATACACAAGTTAGTTTTTTCGAAAAAATTTCTAACACAGTAATAAATGACAGTTATTTAGCAAGAATATATAATATTTTATTAGTGATGGCCACCTAAACAATTTCTTCCCTTCCATACTTCCACACACACATGTATGTATCGTTATATATTTTTTTTAATCAGCGGTTAGGAGTGTTTAAACTAACTTACGCGAACTCGACTAATCTAATCTCTAGTACGATCAAAAATAGACCATTCACGCTAGAATTAGAGAATTCATGAGGGACAAATCCCTCTTAAACGAATTGTAAAGATTCGAACTCAAGACGTCTGGATTTACGGCTCGGCTTTGTGACTACTTAAACTACCTTGAAATTTAGGGAGAATTACACCTAGACCCCCTGAGGTTTGTCACTTAATCACTCAGATCCCTTGACATTTAAAATATTACACACAAACCCCCTAAGATTTGTTCGCGCATAACACTTAGACCTCTGCTGTAAATATATCTGTTAATAAATTACACCTAGACCCCCTTGAAGTTTGTACGTATATAATATTTAGACTTCTTAAATATAAAATATTATACTTAAAACAAAAATACTTCAATCAAAGATAGAATAACAAATATTTTAAATTTTACAATCAAAATTCATGTTTTATTGAAATAAAATTAAAAATAAAAATTCAACTTTTTCGTAAAAAATTGTAATTAGTATACAATTATACTATCTATTGGAATAAAACTAAAAAATCAAACAAGAGATTTAAGTCATTCTTAATAGAACATGAATATTACAACCAAAATTCATGTTCTATTATATCATTTATTTAAATAAAATCAAAAATAAAAATCTAACTTTAAAAAAAAAAAGCATAGTTAGTATAAAATTATAATATCTATTAGAATAAAACTAAAAAAATTAAACAATGAGTCAAATTGTATGAACACAATATCTTTTAGCTTCAATTGGGATAATTTGGTATTTTAATTTGGTTGTTTAAACGACCAAATTAAATTCCAATAGACAATATAATTCTATACTAATTACGATTTTTTAAGAAAAAATTGAAGTTTTATTTTGTATTTTATTTCAATAAATGATACAATAGAACGTGATTTTTAATTGTAAAATTTAAAATATTTAAATATTTTATCTTTGATTGAAATATTTTTAATTTAAATATAACATTTTAAACTTAAGGGGTCTAAGTAATATATGTTTACAAACTTCAGGGAGTCTGAATATAATTTATTAATGGATATATTTATAATAGGGGTTTAAGTATAATTTTTTAAATGTTAGGAGGTCTGAGTGATTAAGTGACAAACCTCAGGAAATATAAGTGTAATATTTCAAATGTCAGGAGGTCTAAGTGATTAAACGACAAACTTAAAAAAATGTGAGCATAATTCTTCCTGAAATTTATGTATCCCTATATTTACGTGAGTGGTGACTACTGACATAATTTCACGGTGACAAGAATTATATGTAGAATTGAGTTGAGTGATAACCATAAGGCAAACACGAAGGTGTTGACATGTACACAAGAATAGAGTAACAATTTCTCCAGGGAGGAGCTAAGAGTTGGAAAAATATATTGTAGGATTATAGGGAACCATCTTGAAAGCAAATAAACTTAAGAGGGTCCAATCTCATAATTTTCAATAAATAACACAAAACTTGAAGAGTTTAAAAGAATTTTTAAAAACCTATGGAGACCATGACCCCATGGGTATAAGGTGGCCCAATGCATCTACATAAGACTACTGTCACCTGCCAAACTAAGAACGATGATGCCTGCAGTCATGAAGAGTAGCTGAGCCCTCATTTTCTTCAAGTTCTGTATTTCGATCTCCCTTGGTTTTAATGTATTCTATTTGCTACTAGCAAGCTCCTGGGATATATATATAAAGACAAAGCAAGAAATAGGACAAAGGAAAGAATGTAGTAGAATAACGGTAAATAGAAACTGAGAAGCAAAGCAAAAGATAAGATGCCAAAAACGTGATGCTGGAGTACATGTGATAATCCTGTGAATCGAGAAGTTTCTGCGTTGATTACAGCCTTATGTTCCTTCTCTGATTTCATTCTTTTCGTGTTCATTGCGAGTGAAGTGTAGGGAAATATAAGGGACTAGCATCCCATGGCAGGACATTGTCAGATCAAACTTTCAAGCTCAAACCTAATAGGTCCTTCCGGTAGTCAGACTCATGTTCTAGCCTCACCTTCCCCCTTTTCCCAACTGAAAATAACTTTCTCACGCGTACCGATAAAAATTAGAAACATTCTATTTTCTCCCCTCAACCATATAAAAATTCTTAATTTGTCCCTAGAGTGATTATTTTTTTCTCATTGGCAGAAAATAAAAATATTATAATGTGGTCCATCATCTTATCTGTTTTGCGTCAAATCAATCAATGAGGAATCACAAAAATAGACAGAAAATTATAACAAAAAAAAAAAGGTGGACCACATTATAATATTTTTATTTTATTGAGTAAACAATGTGAGAAAATTAATCATTCGAAAGATAAATTGAGAATTTTTATATTTTATAGGGGCAAAATGGGATTTACCCCCTTTTCCAAACTTAAAATACTAACTTTTATCCTATTACTAGAGATACTCTGTTAGAGTTGAAACTTACGAGTATTGCTAGATTGATCAAATTTTGGGATCAAATTCAGAGCTCAAATAATATGACAGCATATTATTTGAAATTTTAATTTGGGCCCAAATGACATAGCACCAAATAAAGAGCCCAAAGTCAGCTGTCATGTCATTTGGGCTCTAAATTTGGTCACAAAATTTGATCAGTGGAGTATTACTGGAAATTTAATAGGTTAATTTGGGACATAAATAATATGCATGACATGAAACGGTGCATAAACTAATTGGGTTTTTGGGGATTGGGAGATATTGTGAAACGGTGCCGTTCTCAGTAACAGTACCGTGTGCTCTTAGGATACCAACCGCAGAAGAGCCGGTGCCATGTGCAGTCAGACCTTGTGTTCGAGTCGTTAAAAAAACAAGAGTTCAATCGATTGGGGCCACAAAAACTGTCAAAATATCTAAGATTTTAGTTAAAATTACAGCTACAAATACTGATATTTTGCAGTTATTTTGCTAAACAGACTTGAGGCCAAAGTTGTCATTACAGTCTAAGAATTGTGGTTTTGGAACCATTGATACTTCCACAAATTACCATAGAATATCTCCACTAGGTCTAACGTGCAAGTTTATCATTGGCAAACAAGTGATAAGAAATATGCGTTCACAAACCCATTAGTTTACAGCCCCCCAATCATATTGATCATCATATAAAATGTTCTTCAGTCAATAACACTACCATTGCAAGAGTTGTACACCAAAAATATCACACAATGGCAACAATAGCTGGTGTGAGCCTTTCAACTCCTAGACTCTTGGCCAAGGCATCAGACTCCCCAAAAGCCCACACCCTTAAGTCCCCATGGCTGAACCACCCGTGGAAGCGGTCCGACCAACTGGGGGTGGTGGGCCGCATGTACGTCCGACCCGTGGCTGCAGCACCGGAGGGCCTGTCAGAGAAGGTGGCTGAGAGCATTAAGGCTGCAGAAGAAGCTTGTTCTGGCGACCCGGTTAGCGGAGAGTGCGTTGCGGCATGGGATGAGGTGGAAGAGCTGAGTGCAGCGCGTAGCCATGCTAAGAACAAGCAGAAGGACTCGGACGCGTTGGAGGATTACTGCAAAGATAACCCAGAGGCTGATGAGTGTCGCACTTATGATAATTGAACGTGGTCACGCTGTAACACATAAAAACTTGCTAAACCGTTGGTTATAATGAATTAAGTTGGACATGTCCATTTCAGCATATACCATACTCTACTTAAATTAGTGATTTATATTGTCAATTTAGGCTTGTTACCCGATGACACTCCTATACTTTCATGTTCTGTTTGATTATTTATCATATCTCATGATTTCTTCATTTCTTGTTTGAATGATGAATTTTGGGATTATTGTGTTTTGAATTTGATAACAATCTCCTTATTACATCACCATAGGGAGGAAAGGAGACTCCAAATTGTTAAAAACTTTTCATTTTTTTTATAACATTAGCTTTATCAGAATTAGGATCCTTGCTCTTTATTATGGACCGAAGAGTTCATACTCCAAAACCCAATTCGCAGAATTGCTTTTTATTCTTATATTGTGGATTTGTTATTGTTTTGTAATCTATAATATAAAAGAGGATATATTTTAATAAATTCATCCGATTGTATCAAATAGACACATCTAAGAGCATCCCTAAGCAACTCCAAAAGGCTAGCTAAAATCTCCTTTTTAACTATTTTAGATAGCTTTTTCCTGAAATGTGGCTACAACAAATTAAGTATTCTCCTATCTATTTCCCATAACCCTATTTTCACTAGCTACATCTAGCTGGCCACTTCTCAGAACATCTCCAAGAGACTAGATAAACTCTTCCCCTTAGCTATTTTAGATAATTTTTTATCTAAAATGGCTCCAACAGACTAGTTATTTGACTATCTATTTTTCATAACCCGTTTTTGGCTCGATACATGTAACTAGCCCACATCTCCCTTGCGCCAGTCTCCACCTCTCTCTGGCTCTTCATGGATTGACCACAAAACTCCATTGATCCCTACCTTTTCTGCCTCAAAACTCCATCAAAGTTGCAGATTTGCTTAAAGCTTTAGGTATGCTGCCTCTCTCTGCCAGACTTAGACCATCGAAGCTTGAGAACATCGTTCGCTGCTTCAGACCATCGTTCGCTGCTTCAGGTATTCTGATTTCACCTAAACCCCCCCTTAACTGAGTTTCTTATCGATATGCGAAGGTAAAACCCTAAAGCTTCAAATTTATTTCTTTATGGATTCGATTGTCTCATAGTTCTTGTTTTTTGATTGATTGAATCTCTGTTTGTGGATTTATATAAATTTCTGTTCTTGTTTTGCCAAATATTTTTTGGTGAGTTGTTTTTGTTAATTAGATGTGTTCTTATATTGAAATCAGTTGGTGGATATTGGAATTTTTTTTCCTTTGATCCTACATTTTTGGTCTAATTCATATGTTTAATTTTTCAAAATCGTGCATTTTGATCAATTGTTTATTTGACCTAGATTGAACTCTCTCTCACTCTCACACAGTGTAAATACACAGCTTTATCAATTATGATTACGGAATTCTTGTAACTTTGATTTTACAAGAATTGGTGGGTTAGAATTCATGTGTAAATCTTGGTTGGAAAGTTTGATTGGTTGCTAGCAAAACTGGTGGGTTAGAATTCCTAGTTAATAGGAAAGTTTGATTGGTTGCTTAGCTTGAACTAATTATGTGAAAAGGAATTAGTTGATTCTGTTGTTAGTCTTCTGAATGTTTCTAAATTTTTGGACAGCTATGGGCATTGGGTTAAAATTGTTTTGTTCCTTTTCGTATGATATTGAATTGGGTTTTATTGAATTGCATTGGGTTTTATTGAATTGCCTTTGCATTGGGCGCTGAAATATGGAAAGTTTGCATTGGATTTTATTGAATTGCCTTTGCATTGGGTTTTTTTTTAGAGATCTCATTGTTTAAATGGGCATTGGGTTAAATTGTTTTGTTTCTTTTCGTATGATATTGAATTGGGTTTTATTGAATTGCCTTTGCATTGGGGACTAAAATATGGAAAGTTTGAACATGGTGGGGGATGAAATACGGAAAGTTTGCATTGGGTTTTATTGAATTGCCTTTGCATTGGGGTTTGTTTGAGAGATCTCATTGTTTAAATGGGCATTGGGTTAAATTGTTTTGTTCCTTTTGGTATGATATTGAATTGCATTGGATTTTATTGAATTGCGTTTTGCATTGAGTTTTCTTGCATTGGGTTTGCTGGAGCTAGAGATTGTCTAAAAGTTATATAGAGTCAAGGATGGTCGATGGTTGATTTGTAAGAGTTGAACACTGTTTATCTCATCTTATAGGTATTACACATGGATCCATTTCAACATGGTGCGGACTTTACCAATCTCATGCATGATGGAACAAATTTAGATGATAAGATTATAGGTCAATCTGCACCAATATCTCTTCAAGTAGAATCTACCACCAAAAAACAACGAGGTGACAATTTTACAGTAAAGGAAGACATTATAATAACCTTGGTGTGGCTTAATATTAGTTTGGAACTCCATAAACAAGCATCTTTATGGCGGCTGTCATCTTTTGAAGAGAAGACAAGTCAATAGTTTCAGCAGCATTTTTTTTTTTTTAACAAAATATGGATCATAATCTTCCACCTTGAATAGAATACGAAGGAAAATGGCTCGATTCATTCGAAACCTTCTTCGAAATAAATTTGGAGGATAGATAGGCGGTTCAACAAAATAATCACGATACAGTTTCTCGCGACCTTAAACTTGATTGTGAAAAATAACTGAATGACCTTGAATGGAATCATAACGTACACCAGTGCTTTTCTTGCTATTGAATTTGTTCATTTCAATAGCACAAATTATTACCATCTCAAATTCATCAACGGAGTCAGAATCGTTAAGAATCATGTGTATTATAGGATGACGAGCCATAAAATAAACACAAAGAAGAGTGCAATGAGAAGAAATAGATTTGAGGTGTATAAACAATGAGAGATGAAATATCCTATTTATACATTTCCAAAAATATGACCGTTGAAAAACTCAAATTTTAAAATTTTGAATTTTGTGACCGTTGTAAATATGACCGTTATTAATAAAAATTAAAATTTTAAAATTTTGATGACGTGGCGTAATACGTCAGCATGTGATGTCATCAATATGGTCATGACATGGTATACTAAATAATATTTTAGATTTTATTATTGAAATTTTGTTGAAGTGGTTAGATAAAATAGATAGCGTTGTTGGAGTGAGTTTGAAAAAGTAGTTAGTTAAAATAGATAATACAATATTTAAATATATTTTGAATAATTATTTTAGATAGCACTGTTGGAGATGCTCTCACTAGCTACATCTAGCTAGCCACTTCTCACTAGTTACATCCAACAAAATCTCCCAAAAATCCAATAAACTCCCCCAAAAATCCATTAACACTCCAAAAAAATTCAACAAAATCTCCCAAAAATCCAGTAAAATTCTCCCAAAAATTTGACTTCGGTTATTTGTGAAATTTGAGGTGATTTTATTTTGAATTTTGTGATTTAATTTGATAGAATTTGGTTTATGAGTAATAATTTTCGGAAGATGGATTCTCTCTTGTAGCCTATAATTGATTAAATTTGTACAATGTATAGTTGAATTGTTATTTTTTGAATTTTATTATTGAAAGTTAGTTAAGGTTAATTGAAGTGGTTAACTAAAATACATAGCGTTGTTAGAGTAAATTTGAAAAAATGATTAGTTAAAGTAGATAATATAATATTTAAATGTATTTTGAATAGCTATTTTAGATAGCATTGTTGGAGATACTCTAAGGAACTAGCTATTTTGTATTTGTTAGTTAAAATAAAGAGTAAAACAACAAAATTGTACTCCAAGAAACTAACTATTTGACTAGCTATTTTACATTTTGGTTAAATGTCTCTTTATATTTGGTTAGCTATTTTATATTTAGAGAGTCAAACAACTCTTTCGACACTCCAAGGAAATAATCATTTTGTATTTTGATGACATGTCAAGTTAAACAATATTTTGACTTAAATATTAATAACTAGTCATAACATGTACCTGAAAACACGATAAAACATAAAATTCGAGCACTCAAAAAAATCTATCTCACTATATTAAAAAAGAATTTTATTTTCTTTCATTTCTTTGATTACATTATTTAAAATTTATATTTATTCATTATTTTCTTTAAAATATCGACAATTTTTTTTCAAAATATGTAGTGCGACAAAATTTGTCAACATATAAATACTATCATGCATGGATAATATTTGAAATAAAAATTATATTAAACTATAAATTAATCAAATATTAAAACAATTGAACATGTGATAGAAATGAGTGATGTGATATTTTGAAGGGAAAAATGCATAGGGAATAAAGTTCAACTTATGAGTTATCTTATTATATAGATAGTTAGCTAAAATAAAGAGTATAGTTGGAGCAACTTTGTAAAAATAACTCTTTACAATAAAGAATGTAATATTTTAATATATTTTGAGTAACTATTTTGAAGAGTACCCTTGGAGATGCTTTAATAGTCACCAACATCCATCTCAAAATCATTCAAATTGAATTTTCTCCTATTTTCTCTCAAATCCATCACTTTTGACTTACCGTGCATTCAGACACTAAGTACCCCTAGTGGAGAGATATATTACAAAAATTTCCTCAAAACAAATTGAGGTCTTAAAAATAACTTAAGAAAAACATGCTTACTGAATCAAGGGCGCCAATCATATGTGACATTTATTGATCTAATTCACTGTGACATTTGAATTGACCACAAGCCCCATCAAATATTAAAACTTAGTATTGATCCAATAATTCCTATAAAGTCATATTATTAGGTCATCAAATTAAGTTAAATTTTTAAGTCTAAATAACATTATTCAATAATATTGCAAACAATATGCTCCATTGTTGCATGTTAAATGAAATTTTAAGAAAACACAGTGAAATTTCCCTTCCTCACAGGTAAAACTGCATACTGGGTCGGGACATCCGCCTGTCTCACGCCAGTGTTGAGTGTAGATATCTCCAATATTAGTCCTATAACCCACGTAAGTGAGGTGGGTGATAAGGTTTTCTTAGGACACTCCTATACCACAACCAAATAACAGTTTGTTTTAGGTGCCTTTGAGCACGACTAACATTCCAGAATCCAAACTACAATGCCAAAATACAATACATACACTAGAATTTTGTTCAACCGTCAGAGCTTAGACTGCTCCATCCATCTTAGCTACTATGTTGAATCCATATTTCAATAGATTCAAGGCACCATTTAAGCAGGCAGCATGAATTCACTAAACATTGGAACAAATTAACCATAGATAAACCCCCATATACACAACAAAACTGAACAACTTATCCACATAACTGACATTAAAATCCTTACATACTCAAATAACACAGAAAGTTGCTCCTATTTTAGACATCAAACTAAAATCTAAAGCAGACCCCCCACGGTAAACGAATACACTGACAACCATGGTAGCCAAAACAACAACAAATAACAGAGCACGACAAAGAAACAAGCTTAGAAACAGTTGAGACCAATACAGAGGGTGGTCTCAAAGCGATGGGACAAGGGTCTTCTTTCAACACCTGTTCAATAATGAAACATGTCGGAGGATGCTGTGATCGGCTGTATCGGACAAGGGAGCTGCCATGGTTCCAGCAATGTATCCGGAAGTTCGGGAATATCCAGAGCCAACCCGCTTACCTCCTCTGCGATCTGAAGAACCGAATTCAATGACCTCAACCTATCAGTCAGTTCAGACAGCTGAGCCCTCAAAACATTATTATCAGAAGCAGCCCCCAAATACATTTGTGTAGCGTTATTGATATTCTGGGTGATGAGGTTATTCTCATTTTGCAACTGGCTCACTTGGCTAATCAATTCATCCAAACGCTGTTGCTTCCTCACCCTCGACCTCTTAGCTGATTCCCGATTCGATATCATTCTCTTCCTCTTCCTCTCGTCGGATCCAGAACTCGCTTGCTGTTGTGTGGAAGCCATTCTACTATCTCTTAACCAAAAAATAATGCCAGGTACTCTACTTTTGCTTGTTAATGTAGATTTGAAGGGTGGGTTTGCTAACAATCAGAGTGATTTGGGATTTGGCAAGTTGAATTCAGAAAGTTTAGAGAGAAAAAAGGGGTTTGTACTTTGAATGAAAGGGCTAATTCATGAAAAGACGTAGAACCAGTAGAGGAACACAACCGAGAATGAGTGAAGAATACGAATCCGACGCATCCGTATGGCGTACGTCATAAAGAATATGATAAATGGGTTTTCCAAATAACAAACCCTAGAATCATTGAAACCATAAACAGAACCCCCAATTTCAGATCACGATAGTCAGTTGCAAGAACCCTAGAAACCAAACAAAATCAGAACTTCAAAATCTCAGAAACGTGATGCTCTTAAATCCAATGTTGAATCTACAGCCAAGATATGAGTTGTTCGTAGAACTACAAAGCGAAACGGCTGTTTCTATCTGCGATTTGAAACCAAACCAAATCACAAAAAATTGATCGACGAAAAAGAAATAAAACCAAAATAAATCATACAAACCAGGAAATTCAAGCAAAAAGAAACGATAAGAAAACAAAAAAACAGAAATCTAACGAAGATAAATAGATTCAACCGAGGAAGAAAGAAGCAGACTTACCTGATGCCCAACAATCCACGAAACCAAAAGCCTGGCGAAAGAAGGCAAAGATTGTGCTGGAAGGCTGCTTTTATAGCCGAATTCGCGTGGCATTTTCGTGATTTTGAATTTTTTTTAATCTTATTTTATAAACGAGTGCCGTCGGTGGTTGTTGGCGTGCCCACAGCAAAGCATACAGCTGTCTGATTGGGTCAATTACAAATAAAATCTTTTTTTATATAATTATTATTAAATTTAATTATTAATTTATTTTATAATTTTTTGAGTAATTAATCTGTTATTTTATAAGCGTCGTTTTGACTCTTTTAGCAATTTCTACATTTAATTATATTATAAAATTATTAATTTTTATTTTATTAAATAAATTAATTAGATCACTTATAATATTATTATATTATTACATACTAACAAATAAAATATAACATATATTTGATTGTGAAATTCAACTTGATAATTACATGTGTGCAATAATTAATATATATAAGATTTTATTTCTTCGTATAGATATAGAAAATTGTATCTAACTGTACAACTAATAAATTAATTCAAATGAATTTTGATGTCCTTATAAAAAAAGTACAAAATAAGCTAAAAGTCAAATAGGAGTAAAAAATAAAAATTAAATGAAAATATATAAGTGAGTGTAACTGATTTTATCATAATAATTAGAAATAAAATAAGAAATCATTTTTTGCAAATGCTGACTATAAGTAGTATATATATATATATATGGTTGACTGTTATGTTAAATTAGTTAGATTCATTTATGAGAAGAGTAACGAGCACTGTCAGAGGTCTCATAATCCAATCAGTGAAAAAAATATTCATTATAACAGTGATATCACGTGACAAATGTGATGTGATATCACCAAATAATAATACTAAAACAAATAAATCTATAGACCCCACAAAAATAATAATTAACCTGTCATATAAACAAATAATTTTTCACCATCATGTCATATAAGCTTAATTAGGGTTCATCTTTCTTATTTATGATTTTATTATTGATTGGTAATTTCATGTCACCACCGTTGCATTGAATATTTACTCTCAACAATAGGATCAATAGGAGCCTATTGGAATGGTGTCAGAACATTTTCTTTTATCTCACATTTTTTTTATTTAGCAGAAAAAAAAAAAGATATAGATAGATATATATGTAGCATGTGAAAAACATCCCAACTAGGATTTGTATGTTAAAACGTGTTGGAACCAAATTTTAAAGGGTAGGTAGCTTCCATGAAATTGACGAAGATAAGTGATAAGGACTTTGGGACAATTGGACCAACATTAGGTATGTCGTGCAAGTATATTCTGAAGTAGATTCTCTTTGTGGCCGAATGGGAAGCTTCGTCTTTCTTTGGATTGATGACATAATAGTGTTGTGGTAGGGCTCGGTTAAAAATACGGGGGGGCTCATGAGTTGGTCCATTTGCTTGGTGGGTTATGAGTTGGCTCGATTCTGCCAATCACGTGACGATTGTGTTTGGGTGGTGTCCGTGGCTTTTGACCTGATAAAGTGGTCTGTGACTGTCAGGTAAGGACACGATCCAACATATAGGCCCAATTAACAAAATTCAAGTATAAAAATGGGTCAAGTTTAAAAAAAAAAGAAAATTTTGGGGTCAGTCTATTTTTTGTGAACTTATTTTGTGATAAGTCCATCAAAAAAATTTGTTTAATATTAAGTCAATTTGCTCTTCATTGTTCAAAATAACTCTAGTAGTTATGTTTAATTAAAATAAATTTAAAAACTAACAACTCTTAAATTTTAGAAGTTAATTAATATTAAATTTCTCTCTCTCATATCTATCTATATCAACATATAGAATATAATTATTTATTTCTCTCTGTCATATATATAAATACTAGTCTTTTTAAGGCACTCTTAACACAAAAAATTCGCCAAACAAATAAGACATCCAAAAATGTCTCAAATAAAAGAAGTGCAAGAGTTGAAATAAAGAAAAATCATATCACATTAACACAATTTGAAAATCCCCATGAAGTTAAATTAACACCATTACAAAATTATCTACATTTCTTAATGGTGGCTCTTCTTTCCAATGAGTGTTCATTTTTTCAATCTTTGACTAAATCTAATGAATAGGTTGCCTAATTCACATTAAACTACAAATCAAATTTTTAAAAAATACAAAAAAATTCAACTTAACTTATATTGTTCAACATATATACTTGTAACTATGAGGACAATTGATTTAAATTCTCTATTATTGTGACTTCTTGAATGCTACAGGAATATTCTTACGCTGCAATTAAACCAAATCAACAAAATCAAAATTTCACCACTTTAAAAAGAAATTGATTTAACTAACATTTTTGTCGTTTCGGTGTCTATTTTGCACTATTCAAGTATTCAAAAAAATATGAACATTAGTAAGAGAAAAATGATGCAAATAAGTAAAGTAAATTGATAGTTGGTTTTGAATATATATATATATATATATATATATATATATATATATATATATATATATATTATATATATATATATTTATTTATTTATTTATTTATTTATTTATTTATTTATTTATTTATTTTATTTGTACAATTGGTTTCACTTAATTTTTTTATTGGTAATTAACTTGATTTTGAATTTTTTTATTTTTTTTAATGCAATTGGTATCATTTGTTATTTTTTATTGGTAATTAACTTAGTTTTGAATTTTTTTTATTTTTTTAGTGCAATTGGTATCACTTGTTATTTTTTATTAGTGATTAACTTTGGCTTTGAATGTCTATAACTAAGAAATTTTTTTATCATTTAAATATTTTTTCATCTATAAAATCATACAAATATTTTAAATAAATACATCTAATTAGGATTGTCAAAACAAACAATACTAAGAGAGATAATATGAGATAACATTGTTTATCTTGACGATCTTAATTAGACTTTCATTCTATCTCTATCTATCTATCTATCTCTCTCTCTCTCTCTATATATATATATATATACACGTATGAGATTTGGTGTACATGACAGAGAGAGAATTATATGAGAGATAAAAGTTTTAGAATTTAAAAGTAATGAAAGTCCAATTAAGATCATCGAATCAATAATTCTCAAATAATTTGAGCCACAAAATATTAATTAGACTTTCATTATATCTCTATTTATATATATATATATAGAGAGAGAGAGAGAGAGAGTCTAATGGCCTGTTTGGTACGAGGGAAAAAAGGATGGATGGAAAATGGTGAATGGAAAGTAGAATGAAAAATGTAATTTTCCTTTGTTTGGTTATAAGGGAAAGATGGAGGGAAAGAAAATTCATCCAGCCCACCATTTTTAATCCCTCAATTTTTGGGCGAAAGTGGCATACAAGTTGGGCATGATGAGTCCCACAACTTTTACGTAATGCTTAATTATCATTTATTCCAAATAACTCATATCTCTCAATAAATTATTCATATTCTATTAATGGTATTTTTGATATTTCACAAGTAATAATATTGTATTATTTTTTTTCATATCAAATAAAATAATAAAAAATTTATTCCTTCTACTTTTTCATCCTTCTTACCAAACACAAAATATGGAAAACATATTTCCTTCCTTCAAGGATGAAAAATCTATCTCTCATATTTTTCCATCCTTCCAACATTTCATCCCTCCTACCAAACGGATCATAAGAGATGGGAGAATGTGTTTAAAATGTCTAATGAGAGAGAGAGAGAGTTATATAGGTATGAAGTTGAGTGTATGAGATAGAAAAAAAGAGTTATATGAGAAATAAAAGTTTTAGAGTTTTAAAAGAAATGAAAATCCAATTAGGATCATCGAATCAATAATTCTCAAACGATCTGAACCGTAAAAAGCTCAAGACAAACAAAGTTATCTACTTTATTATATAACTAGTCATTACCCGTGCCTGAAAGCATTCTCAACACAAAAAATTTGTCAAGCAAATGGGACATCCAGGAATGTTTTAAAATAAAAGAATTGTAAGGATTAAAATGAAAAAATTATATTACATTAACATAATCTGAAAATCCCTATAAAGTTAAATTAACATTATTACAAAATTATCCAGTCATATATTTCTTCATGACGGCTCTCTTTTCTAATGAGTGTTCATGTTTTCAACCGCTTAAAAATCTAATGAATAGATTTTCTAGTTCACATTGAATTGTAAATCAAATTTTCAAAAAATATAAAAAATACCCAACTGAACAATATTGTCTAACGAATCTATTTATAGCTGCGAGAATAATTGATTTAAATTATCTGTCACTATGACTTTTCGGATGCTACAGAAATATTCTGACTTTTTGAATGCTATAGAAATATTCTCACGCTACAATTAAACCAACATAACAAAATTCAAGTTTCACTACTTAAAAAAATTTGATTTAACTGACATTTTTATCGTTTCAGTATCTATTTTAAACTATTAAAGTATTTAAAAAATATGAATATTAGCAAGGAAAAAACGATGCAAATAAGGAAAAAAAATTGATAGTTGGTTTAGAATATTATTTTTTTTTGTGCATAATTTTTTAATTTTTTTTGGTGCAATTAATATCACTTGTTATTTTTTATTAGTGATTAGCTTGATTTTGTATTTTTGTATTTTATTTTTTTGGTGCAATTGGTAGCACTTGTTATTTTTTATTAGTGATTAACTTGACTTTTAATTTTTATTTTTTTTATTGGTGATTAGTTTGGCTTTTAAATATCTACAATTTGAGAATTTTTTTTAATATTTAAATATTTTTTATCTATAAAATCATATAAATATTTTGAGTAAATAAGTCCAATTAGGATCGTTAATACAAACAAATAATACTAAAAGAGAAAGAATGAGAAAATATTGTCTGTCTTAACGATCCTAATTTGACTTTCATTCTATCTCATATATCTATATAATAAAGTAGAACGAAGTTTGAATCCAAAAGACAAAGAGAGGTCTAGATCGTTTTGAGACAAAACATAGACACATCCAATGAACAACGTAATCCCAACATAAAAGACGGTTCAAATCATCTCAAAAATTTTTATCTAACGGTTTACAGTAAATCCTGAATTCCTTTTCCTGCCCATGAAGAAGCCTCTCATCCTAAGACTCTATACTTCTATCTCTCATACGTCTCTATCTATCTCATACAAACTCTCTCTTCTCTCTCACGCCTCGCTTCCAACCCAACTCCGGCCTCTCTCTCCCAATCTCTCACGCCTATCCCTACCTTCCAAATTCATCTCCAAAATTGCTCACATGAAATCCATCTCCAGTCTTATCCCAATCTCAAATCTCAATCATTCACTAACACACTCCACTAGTAACCCAGCCAACGCTTTGGACGACTACAGTAGAGAGAGGGGCAGATGAAAGCCATATAGAGAGAAGGATAAGAGAAAAGCAGACAGAGAAGATCCTCTATTTCAAGTAAGCTTTGGATATTCACATTTCTGTGTGTGTATGTATTATGCTTACATTTTCTGTTTGAGATCGGAGTTTTTGTTGAATGGGATATTTTTGTTATCCACCATGCAAGGACACAAAACACACAATGAATTTTATTTTGATCCTTGATTCAAGGTTCCGTTGACAGTATCTTGCCTCTGTCTGATAATCTCAACTAGGTTATGTTTAAGTTTTATTGCTTTCATACATATTTTTTTTGTCAAATTTACTTGTCAAATGTTTGAGTTTAATTTCGTATGTCTCTACAGTGGTATTCATGGTGGGTTCTATATTTTATTTACTGTTTGTCATGTAAATATATAACCAAACAATTTAAGCGGCTCTATGTGTTTAATTATGTATGTCTCTATGGTGGTGTTCATTGTGTGTTGTAGAACTTGATGGGTTGTAGCTTTTTTGTTCAATTTAAAATCATTCCTTTCTGTCGCCCAAACATCCCAGTCACTGCCCAAACCACCAACCACCATGTGTTCGACAAAATTTCTCAAATACAATAACTCACCATCTCCCAATGTACTCTTAAGAAAGTCTAATGCTGCAGCCAAGAAAGATTTAGATGGTAAGCTTTCATTCCACTTTCTTTGCTTGCTTCATTTTTGATTTTGCTTTTTTTAGACCTACAAAGAAAATGACAGCTTCTTGAGCAATAATTTATTCTTATTGTTATTTTTTGTCAATTGTAACCTATTGATACAAGGAGGCCATTGGTATTGACAAATTTGCTTCATGCTCCAAAGCAAAAGGTTAACTAATGAAGTCCAATTTTAAAAAATGGATTTTGTTTTATTATAGGAGTTTTTGGCATGACAGTGCCCATTTCGATATTGCTTTTGTGTTGGGTAACCTGTCATGGAATAGTCATTCTCCATGGTGATTTGAATGATGTGCATGTCAAGAATATGAGATGTGCAAAATTTGTTGTGAAAAAGCCTATGGTAATTGGGCATGAGTGTGCTGGGATCATAGAAGAAGTAGGTAGTGAGGCGAAATCTAATGCATACTAGGTGATTGACAGAACACTAAAGAGAAGAAACAATTTTACCCACTTATTTTTTTGTAAAGGATCTATGCTCGTTCTCTTGGTCTGTATTATTTTTTTCTCTCTTTAATACCCAATTTCCAAATTTCATGCATTTCGTTATTGCTTTTGTGTTGGGCACACTGTCATGGAAGAGTCATTCTCCACTCAAAATTTACCCCCTTGATCAACATTTTCTAATCAAATGAAGTTCCAGTTTTTATGATTTAGTTAGAATAAGAGTTTCAATCGACTCCTATGAACTCTTCAATCTGTCTGGTCAATTGGGTTTTAATCATGCGATTGCCCAAGTGCCTCATGTTTTTTTATTCATTATAGGTATACACTAAAGCACTATTGGTTTAGTTAGTGATTTATTGCGTGGTGGAATAGAATGAAGACCTCAACCCAATGTTATTTGATGGATTTATTATAATGGCAATGGAGAACCATAGAAGTTTAAGAGAAAATTTCACCTATCAGTTTAAGATTGAGAATTTCACATGGGTCTAGATTATTTGCAACTTTGTTTTTGTTCAATTAAACATGTTTCTTGGTTGTACCTCAAACAAAATATGAGTATTAATTTTGTTTATTATACTATCTTAAATTTTTTAGTGGTAAGTGGTCATAAGTCTATTTTATTTATATGGAAGTTTTGAACATAAGCATATTTGGGCTTAAAATATGTTGGTTTATTATAAGATATGCTGACCAGTTTTTGCTTTCTTGGGTGGATCTATGTTTGCTTGCTAGCAAATAGCAAATACCATTTGCATACACATGGGAATTTGTTGATGTTTATACTCTCTTTTTGTTAGGAGATATTGGAATATTTAATTCCTATGGCAAGTGGTTGACAATGCAATATTGAATCACTCACAATTTCTTGAAGCCGAAAACTTTGGCTTAATAGTAGAATGGAGTCAAATTGAAGGCTTCTAATGTAGTGTTCATTTTTTTTCTTTCAACTCTCTTTGTCTCTCACCACCAAGGTGTTCTAATTTTTCTAATTTTACATGTTAAAACATTTATAGATTCAATTAGATTTTTCTGTAGTGTTTTTATTTGTGCTTTATATTATATATATATATATATATTTCCTCTTTAAAGACAAAAATTGAGTTATGAGGATGTTTGATCTTAACACTTTTGACTTGCTTGGCATACGATAGCTACTGGTACTGATTTCATTGCACGGGACATATCATTTGAGAACTGGGTTGGACCAAGCAAGCACCAAGCAATAATAACTCAGTATATGTTTGCCTTCATAATAACTCAGCACATGTTTTCAATTGCTTTATATTCTTTTTAAAATTTAGTTGCTATACATTTTTTTTCTTAGTTTGGTGAACTTGGGATGTTACTGATCTACACGTAATCATGTGCATATTTAGAAATTGGATTTGTGATTTTTTTGTTGTAAACTTAATTATGTAGATATGTTGAATAGATAGTTTTGGTTTTGGTTTTGGGTTTGAGATACTTATTTTCTGGTTTTGCCCTTGAGTGAATACTATGGTTGTTGATTCAATTTTCTCTGATATATTAATACAGATATTGTTTCATACGCGACATTGGGGTAATTACGATTATTGACTCGGGATTTCGTTTGCAATATCAACCAATTCTCTCTCTCGCTATTACTCTATTTCATTGAACAATATTTCAGATTTGTTTAATAGTCTAATAATTCAGGTTTGTTTAATATTCATGATTTTTACTATTGTTTCATCTACTATCACTAAAGATTTGTTTATGTTATTGATATGATTATTATCAAATTTATCTACTATCACTAAAATTCATTTTAATAGTTCAATATCCAATGTCAATGCCTTTTCTATATGTGGACATAATAAATTAGGAGTATATTTGCACATTTATATTATCCTGATATATTTGTATATGTGTTGTTGCTTTGAAGAATTTTTTGTTCATTTTTTACAAATAACACAGTGCCTTCAGGTACGGACAATTACTAGTATATATATATATATAGAGAGAGAGAGAGAGAGTATAAGAGATGAGAGAGAGTGTGTCTACAATATCTATGAGGGAGAGAGAGAAAGTTATATAAGTATGAGAATTTGTTGTATGACATATAGAGAGAAAGAGAGTTATACTAGATATGACAGTCTTAGAGTTTTAAAAGGAACGAAAGTCTAATTAGAATCATCGGATCAATAATCCTCAGACAATCTGAGCCCCGAAAAGCGCAAGACAAAATAAATCTAGCTATTTTATTATATGAATTTTAAATTACGCATTTCAAGGACTTATTATGTAGATTGAATTATATATATAGATATAGATATAGATATCAGTATAGATATATATAGATAGATATATAGAACAACATATGTTAATGAACCTATATTCTATTAGAGTTTTAATAGATATTAGAAAATATTTTGTTTATATGTATATATTCAACTCAATCTCTTGAATGGGGATGAGAAGAGAAAAAAAAAATGTAGTAGAGTCTTGAAGGAATGTAGATATCTCTCGAATGGTTTAAAAGGGGATAAAGAGAGATAAAAAGAATGTAATAGAGTCCTGTAGGAATGTAAATTAATTATAATCTTCGGATCAATAATACTAAATCAATTTAAGCCGCGAAAAACTCAAGGCAAACTAAGTTAGCTACTTTATTATATAGATATATACATATAATAATATTTAAACACAAAAAATAGTATCATTCAAACATAAAAAATAGTACCATTTAAACACAAAAAAAATAGTAACATTTAAACACAAAAAATAATAATATTCAAAAACAAACAAATAATAACATTGAGTATTAATATTTGAGAAAATAATAGTAGTAACATGGTAAAAAAAATTATATATATATAAAGAGAGAGAGAAAGAGAGAGCGTATCAGTTGTTTTAAATTAGAATTTCAAATTTATGTAAAAAAAAATATTGGTATATATTCATTGATAGTGAATTAAGGAATAATAATTCTCAAGTTAAGAAACTAATTTAAAGTTATTTTCAAGGAAGGGTATTTTGGAGTTTTAAAAAAATAGTGGACTTAACTATTTATTAGTAAGATTAAAAAATGTACTTATCTACAAATAAGTTTTTTAACGGACTAAACTCATTGTAAGTCTCTTAAGGAGGATTCAACCCCAATTTTCACTTAAGAAGAATACAAATCTTATAGGCGGTGGCCTACAATCTCCCCCCGAATGGACAACTTTAAACCATCATCAAACCTCCTCACTTTGGCCAAGTCTGTGGCCACATAGTCATTTGGCAAAACAAGCTAACTCGGTGAACTTAGCCACGTTTTTCATCACCGTCATACTCCCTTATTTCAAATCTAAGAATTCCTGGGTTTTCGCTTGTCGAACAGCCGATGGAAAGTAATTGCTCATGAAAAACTCTCAGAACTTTCTTCATATCATTGTCTCTAGGTTCTTTGAGACCTTTGCCCAATCTCACCATAGATGGGTCTCTCTTTCAAGGTAGAATACAGTTAACCTTATCTTAGTGGCATCAGACATGATCTCTATAGCCTTTAAGATCTTATCAACTTGCTAGAACCAATGGTCGGGCACCATTGGATCCGCTCCTCCCATGAAAGTTGGTGGCTTGTGTGCCTTAAACTTTTAGAGGTTACTTGAGCCTCCTTGGACCACATTGGCACTAACTTGTGCAAAGGTAATTGTCATTGTGTCTATAGCCTCCATGAAAGCTTGTTGATAGAAGGCCAGTGGTGGTTGGTAGTTGTTCCGCCCACCTCTTCGGTCGTTTTGGTGTCTCCTTCTTTTATTTGTCATCTATACACATGTCAAATAGCAATAGAACACTAATTTAGTCTTCTAAGGTAGGGATCAAAGTCGAAACATTGAGATTTTCCTCTTTATTTCACTAGTAAAGCGTGTGCCCCCCACTAGTAGATATCTATATCATGAACTTCTCATTTATTCTTCTTCTGACACCTAACATTATATTCTCTAACCCTAGTATCTCTTTTTTTCATATACATTTAATCATGCATATTGTTCAAATAACGCATAATATGTAGCATTTATGGCACATAATATGTAATGCACAATGGATGCAATGGTGTAAACTCATGCCCTAGAAGTCCTAGGTAAATCGAGAACCTAGACTCTAATACCAAGCTGTGATGCCCCTAAAATCGGGAGTTTTTTGTTAACCCGTTGATCATCCATCAATATCAATGGATCTTTGATCAAATGATATTTCTTGTCTTGTAAAGGCTTTGCCTTCCTGAGATCAAGGGTTCAAGTCCCCCTCCCTCTTCCTCTTCCCCCTCAAAAAAAAAAAAAATCATTCATTAACCCGTGGAAGTACCTGTGAATGCCACATAACCTGGCACCATGGCATAACATCCCCTTAATCGGGATCATAAACAACACAACGTTTGTGTAGAGTCTCCTTTCTACCGAACACTCCCAAACGCATAACTTGTGTATATTTTTATCACATGACCATTCAAAAGTCTAATATACATCAATTTACCCTTGATTTTACTCCATTTACATTCCTGAAACAAAAGGACTAAAGACCCAAAGATTTAGCAATATCATTTTAATTTTTTGAAAATTACAGAGGACTTACAGGTAGAAAAGCAATATTCTACCGATAAAAAAACTCACAAGATTACTTTACCGGTAGATAATCAACTTTCTACCGGTAGAAGTACCCAATATAATTCTTTTACTGGTAGATACTCGACATTCTACCAGTAGAAATGTATACTAGAATTGTTCTACTAGTAGATAATCAATGTTCTACCGGTAAAAGTGCCCAGTTTATCTCAGATTCCATCTTTTTTCAATTCCAACTCTTCCAATCTCATACCACAACCATCCAAACTCATGTAATATCAAAGTTTACACAAAATATAATTCGTGAGTTCATTTTACAATCCTTATACAATATTACATATCCAAAAATAACTACACACTTGTTTTAAAAAATGTAGTTTAAAGTCACAACTCGGCTTTCTTCATCCATAAGGGCCAAAGTGAGAGGTATCCACCGTCACTTGTCTCGCACATGAAATGTTATCCCTATAAAGGGTGAGTCACGCTCAATAAGGTATCTCTTAAGAAGGTTACTCCCCAACCTAGATGCATATGAAATGCTCACAGACAATTTACACAATCTACAAATAATCCATTTAAGAATATGCAATTCATAATGAAATTTTTTATGTCAAACCGTGTTATGAGATGAAACTCACACATGCAAAGCAACCTGAGCCTTCACTGGCTCCCATAACACATGCAATGTTATGTGTATGAATTCGGGCATTCTAAGCCCCTGCCATTGATGTTACACATCCAATGACCATTAAAATTCTTGAGTTTTTCTTAGGGGTGGGTATTTATAGACTTACATCAATGGGCACCCAACCGACATGACATTTATGGACTTCCACCAATGGTTTCGCATACGCCGACACACGTTATGGATTTTATACCAACGAAGTGCGTATTTAAATCACCAAGTTTTGCACCCGAGGGATAATTTAGCCCTTCTTGCAAACCCTAACGCTATTTTCAATGTCACCCGTGTGACTCAGTTTAACTTTAGTCTAACTTTTTTGAGTCTACGCATTATCCACCAAGAATGGTGTTTGATCAAAAACTATGCACACAGCAACACCCATGTCACATGCCCACAAATGTGATGTTTCCTATGCATATGCAAATGTAATGTACAATTACAAATCTTAAGTCATGTTCACTATATCATGAACATATTATAAACAATATTTCATCTCAACCAACATTCTCAATTGTCAATTATATCATAAACATATAATTACAATTTACAACATCATCAAAACATGCTATATCAATTTCATTCAAATAACATGCTCATATCATTAAAGACATTTTATCAAACACCTACAAAGTACAAAATTATGTAAGCACATAATATGCCAAAATCATTACATTTCTTATGAAATTACCAAACACGTAATTTCAACAACCCAATTCATGCAAAAGTTGATTTGAACTATCTTTAAACCTACTTTCCACATTTCAGTCACAATAGGTGTGTGTCATACATGAGATTACATCTCTAACACCCTACTCATTTTATATTTCAATCCTAGGTTAGAAATAAACCTAACTAGAAGAAGAACCCTACCTATTGAAGCGTAATACTTGTAGTAGGAAGCTCCCAAGAATCCAAATCAAGTCTCAAGCCTTGTTTTTCAAAAATTCTGTCTTTGAGACTTCGTCAAAATCCACAATTTTTTGTATGTCAACATAGCCCTTATTGAGTATATGAACTTTGGTTCTTGGCCCGAAGAATTTCGACAAAAGGTTGGCCCTAGATCGTAGAGAGAAGATGAAGAACTCTTGATTTTCTCCTTTCTCTCTCCCTCCTCTCTTTTTTAGAAAACCCAGTTGAGAATATGGGGAAAAAATTTGATTTTTTCCCTTTTTATACTCTCCATATACTTGGCTCTCGTTGCACCACACGTCTGCCTTTTTCGAATCTGATTTCGTCCCTAATCAATTAGATCTTGTCCCATTTCAAATCCAACATATTCTATTTGAACTAAATTTAAATTATTTTTCACATTTCGTAATTTATTCCCGGTCACGTGACACCCGATCGCTTCGTAAAACGCAAAAAACCCGAATGTCTCAAAATTCAACGAAAATGGACTGGGTAACCAGATCTCGTGAGACAAATCCGACGGTGAGGTCCGTTTCATTATCCGAGTTCTAAAAAAATTCAAATTTTCAACGCTTACTGTAGCGACCAATTACCATTTTACCTTTTTTCATAAAATATCAATTTTTTCCAAGTTTTATAGATTATCTGTCGAATAATGAAGCATTCTCTGTTAACAATCTCTCCAGCAACACATAAGTACCACAGGTTAAATATGAATTGAATGAAGTCTAATTAACCCCACTTTTCCGTTTGAAGGTTATCTTCTCTTTTTCACATAAAAAATGGAGGAAACTCATAAGTTGACCATGGAATAGAAGCCAATAGAAATCACAGAATTTGTTCAATAAAGCTTAGGAAATAAAATTAAGACAAAAGTCACCACTTTAAAAACGCAGTTCATGAAATTGAAATTAGAACAAAAATTGTTATGTAGAAGGTGATAAACCTATACTTAAACAATAGAGCTTTAGACAGGTCAATCTGTTTAATTAGTTAGCACTCTAGTTATCTAGAACATTGCCTCATGGGCGCCTCCTCTTCAATCTCTTATTCCACTGAAAATTTTAGGAAAAAAATGTAAAACCAAATTGAAAATTAGAGCATGTGTGTTTTATAGAAAAGATGTAGCTGAGTTACCTGAGAGAAAGAATAAGTTACATGAGCTCTCACGAGTCAGAGTTGGTAAGGTTCTTCTTTCTCCTTTGTCTTCCAAAATTAAGATTTTTATTCCTATAATTCGTACAATTAGTTGTGTTTGGGTATTTAACATTATTCCATGAGGCAATGAACAATTTTATTTGTATATAAGATACCCACATTGAATTTTGATCTTATTTGAATGCAAGAGAGAAGAGGAGATCAATAGTTATTTACATTTCTTTTGCTATGGAATATTGTTTGTGTCAATCCTAGAATTTGTAGTGTCATCAGTTTTAATATTTATTAGTTGTATTCAATTCTAAGATGTGGAGTGTCTTCTTTACAGTTAATGTGAAACATAAAACAGAGGGGTTATAGATTATTTATCTGTAATTTGATAACTCATTTATTTTAAAGTATATAATTGTCCTAATTGAATTGTTTTAGGGTAAAAATGAAAAACAAAAGTTTTTCAAGTTTGTTCACATTTTATAGTAGTACAAATATAAATAAATATACACACACACACATATATAGATATATGAACTCATATGGACCCATCGAAGTAGATTATTTATTTTTGGTTTAAATGTTACTATTTTTTATTTTGTTTAAATATTTTTTGTTTATTATTGAATGTTATTGTTTTCGATTTTAAATATTACTATTTTTGTCGGACAGTTACTATTCATGTTATCATTTTTGTTGAGCATGTTACTACTGTTATTTTTCTAAATATTGTTAATAATAAACAAATTTGTATTCACTCCCAAAATCAAATTACGAAGATAGAGGAAAGAGAAATGAATTTACGCACTGATTGTAGTGGGACGAGTGATGGAAGTAGTGGTGGGAGACGTTGATGGTTGTGGTGGATGACAGTGACCATTAATGATAGTGGCAGTCGTGGGTGGAAACGGTGGTGGTGGGGGTAATAGGGGTGGTGGTGGTAGGGGTGATGGTGGGACAGTGACAGTGGTGATAAGGTGGTGGCAGCAGTGGTGATGGTGAGGATGATGGTAGCCAACAATGGTGTTAATGGGTGCTGACAATGGGCGACGGTGGTAATTGGATGATGACAGTAGTGGTAATAAATATAAGAATAAGATGATGATGATGGTGAGTGGTGATGCTGGACGATGGTGGTAGCAATCGGTGGTAATTGGCAATGGTGATGGTGGTGGCAGTGGCGATGGCAATGGCAGTGGGGGCAGTAGTGGTGGTGGTGGGGTAGTCGTCGCGGTGGTAGAGTGGTGGCGTTGACGGTGATCGTGATGGTGGTAGTGGTGATGGTCGTGGGGGTGGTGGTGGGACAATGACGATAGTGGTAGGGTGGCAACAACAGTGGTGGTGATAGTGATGGTGATGGTGATGGTGGGGGTGTGGATGATGGTGAGGGGTGGTGGTGGTGGTGGTAGGAGTGGCGACAGTGATGGTGGCGACGATAGTGGTGGTTGTTATAGCAGAGGTGGTGGCAGCGATGGTAGTGGTAGTGGTGATGGTGGTAGTGGTGGGGGAAATGGTGGTGGTGATAGGGCGATTTCAAACTCTGTTTTTTTTTTAAACGTATTTATGAGAAGTTATAAATTTTAGAAGTATTTTTAAAAAATTTACCCCAAACATACCTTTAAAGACCTATTTTTTCAATTAAATTTGGTGTTAATATTATCCGTCAAATTAACTTTAAAATAAAATTTTAAAACAATTTTAATCACGAAAACAAAAGTCATTTTATTTATCTTTTGAGATTTGAATTGTATTAGATTTTATTATTAGTTATTTCCAGTGCTTGAAGGCACAGAGTAGTAAAAAAATAGTCAACAATAAACATATTTGTATTCACACCTAAAATCAAATTATAAAGATAGAGAATAAATAAATGAATTTAAGCACTGATTATAGTGGGCGCACAAGCAGTGGTAATGATGGTGGGCAACAGTGGTGGTGGTGGGAGACGTGTGATAGTTGTGATGGATGATGACAACCGGTTGTAATGGTGACAGCTATAAGTGACAATGATGTTGATGGTTAGGGGTAGTGAGGGTGCTAGTGGGATAGTGGCGGTTGTGGTAAGGTGGCAACAATAGTGGTGGTGGTGGGGCACTAATGGGGGGTGGTGGGGTTACGATAGTGGATGTGGTGGAGCGGTGGTGGTGGTTGTTGTGGAAGAGGTGATAGTGGGGTGACAGTGACGATAGTAGTGAGGTGATGGGTGTGGTAGGATGACGACAATGGTGATAGTGGTGGTGGTGGTGGTTATAGTGATGATTGTGGTGGGGCGGTGGGCTGGTGGTGGTAGAGGTATTGGTGGGGCGGTTTCGAAACATTATTTTTTAAAAAAAATATTTATAAAAAATTTTAAGTATTAAAAACACTTTTAAAAGGTCATCTCAATCACACCCTTAAGGTTCTATTTTCTATATTATATTTGGAGTGTTAATATTAGTCATCAGATTAATTTTAAAACAAAATTAAAAGAGATTTCAACCGTAAATAATAAAAATTATTTTATTTATCTTTTAATATTTGAATTATATTATACTTTATTATATATATATATATATAAGTGACAGAGAAAAGTGTAAATAGAGATTTTTATCTATTCACATCGATGTTAATTGATTTTGCGAGTGCGATTGCGATAGGATAAATGATCCAATGAAATTGATGTGTCAAGGTCAATTCAATGTCTAGGCGAGTGAGGCATTCATCTTGGTCCCCCACGTGTCTAGTATCCCGCTCGTTTAGACCCCACATAGTTGTATAGCTAAATTTACCTATAAAATAATATGGTGATAAAAAAATAAATTCATTTTTTTGAAGAAGCGAATCCGGGTATCAATTGTGCTATTGCTATGCCATTGCATCTTATAATACAATATTTTTCTCACAATACCATGCCTAGATGTCTCATATGTCTTACCTTTACCATCTATTCTCTCTCTCTTTAATAATTGTTCTCCTAATTTTATATATTATTTAACTTCTTTTTTTCTCTCCAATTCTCCTAATGGATAAATTAATTTTATATGCAAGTTGATATAATATCAAAAAAACAATTGATTGAGTGACCTTGTTATACTCTTATGCTTTTTATCTAAGTTCTAATGACTCTGGTTTATTCATGCAACTTTGTTTTCTTGATCTATACATTAAAGTCATTGCAATTGTATTGTAACAATTCAAATAAGGTGTTTGTTCTACAAGTATTTTTTTACCTTAGTTCTTGTTTCTGCACTTCCATCTTTTCAATTCCCTATAAGTTTCTTTGTTTCTTTGCAAGTGGGTGTATTTTTTTGCATATATATGGATGTTAGATGAAATGAGAAGAAAGATTATGTGGTATAAATACAAATATACGAATATTATGTGATATATAAAAATATACGAACATATGGATGTTAGATGAAATGAGAAGAAAGATTATGTGGTATAAATATAAATATACGAACATGTGTACATTTTTATGCATGTAATTTAGAGAGAAATTAGATTGCTCTCAAAAGGACGTATTGATGGGTTGGTGAGTATTTTTTAGAGAGAGAGGTGGTGGTATGGTTAATGGTTTGATGGGTAAGTGGCGTAGTGGTGGTGTATAGTACTTTGATTTTTTATTTTGGTGTATAGTACTTTGATTTTTATTTTTTTTGGTCAGAAAAATTCATTAATTACATAACGCCTAGCCTATGCCAACTTTTGCTTTCTTACCTATGATTTCCAAAATCTTTAACCGGTAGTCAAAAAACCTTCTCCTAGCCCGAGTAGCAACCGTATGGGTTTGTGGTTTTGTTAGAAATTGTGGTTCAATTGAATGTACATGTGTGTTGTAATAGAAAAGGGATTGGGTTTAATAAATTTGTGGGGGTGGAAGGGTCTATTTGACATTATCAAAGTTTAAAGGGTTTGGATGTAATTTATCCAAAATAAATAATAAAAAATGATTAATTACACTAGATGTCCACAAAATATGAGATGTGTCTCATTTTGGTCTCTGATATTTTAATTATATCATTTTAATTCTTAAAGTATTGAATATATTTTTATGTGGCATTTTAAACAGATAATATCTAGATTGTTAACGATTTTTTTTATTATAAACTTGTCATGTGATACCTAAAGATGAGCAAAAACAAAAAAAAAATAAAACTCTTAGACTAAATTTTTACCCAAATTCTGGTCAAATAGTTATCCAAATTACACATTTTTTGTCTTAAATTATCTAAATCTTGGTCAATAGCCATCTATATTATACATTTTTTGTACAGAGTTACCCAAAATTTTGCTTAAGTGCTACCCAAATAATTTTTTGTCTATCTATATAATAAAGTACAATACAATTCAAATGTCAAAAGATAAATAACTTGACTTTTGTTTTTCACGGTTAAGATCTTTTTAAATTTTACTTTATAGTTAATACGATGATTAATATTAACACCTCAAATTTAATATGAAAAATATAACCCTAAGAGTGTGTTTGAGATAATTTTTTTAAAGTGTTTATAGAACTTATAATTTCTCATAATTATTTTAAAAAAAAAGTATTTGGAACTGACTCACCACCACCACTACCACCCCCCACCACCATCACTATTATCACCCACCACCGCCACCACATCCATCGCCTCACCCATCACCCCACCACAATCACCATTGTTGCCATCACTCTACCAATATCTCTACCGCCCCACTACCATTGTCATTCTACCCCCCACCATATTTTCTATAATAACTACCACTCCACCACCATTGTTGTCATCCCCCACCGCTATTGTTATTTTACCACCGTCGCCATTGCTCCACAACCATTATTATCGCAAATGCCACTATCACAACTAGTCGTCGTCACTCATTACAACTATCACCATCACTCACCACTACTACCATCGGTCGCCTCCACTAAAATCTGTGCTTAAATTTATTTATCTTTGTAATTTAATTTTGGATGTAAATACAAATATGTTTATTATTTCATTTTTTTTTAATTACATGTCTTCAGGCACGTGAAATAACTAGTATTTAGATATCACACGATAAGTTTATGATATAAAATCGTTAACAATTTGGATGTTGTCTACTCGAGGGATCACAAATAATAGACTAAAATAATATAATTAAAATATTAAAAATCAAAATAAAACAAAATTGATCTTTTAGGAACTTTTAGGCAATTAACCTCCAAAAAAAAAAAAAAAAAAACGAACGTTGACGTATAAAGATGATAAGAAGGGTGCAATTTAACATAAGACGACGCCGGATTGCTCAGTCCGGTCAAGTAATTCTTGAAGAGTCAGTTAGAGTCGGTGGTTTGTTCCATCGGAAGGTCAAATTTTTTTTCTCGGAAGGTAATTCCCTCTTGAATCCCAGTCCTCTTTGATCGAGTTCGTTTGTGCCAGTCCTCTTTGACCGAGTTCGTTTGTGCTACCATTGATACGGAATTGAAATCCCTCGCCATCAAATTTGTGAAATATTCCCAACATCATCGAAACTAGGGAGAGAGATATACCAGAAAGAAAATTGAAAGCCTGAGAGACAATGGAGGTAGACGATGTTCCGTTGGACGACAAGGCCAAGAGAATGAGAGATCTGTTGTCGAGCTTCTACTCTCAAGATCCTTCTTCAACTCCAATTCCAGCCAACACTTCTTCCAGATTCGCCACATTGGACACCATCAACACCACCTCCTTCGATGCCGATCAGTACATGAATCTTCTCGTAACCCCTCTCTACCCTCCTTCAATCTTTCAATTATTTCTCTCTCTTCAGTTTTCAGATCCATCAATACGTAGATGTATACATGTCATAGGTATGTTCATACCATATATACTAGTACAAGTCAATTTGAACTCGAAAAGATTACACTTATTTCCTTTTGTTTGATCTTTTGTTTTGGTTTTTGTTGATCTTTCTGTATTGTCAGTACTGAACTGGAGGTTTTGTGTCTAATGATGGAGTTGTTAATTGAGAACCACGAGTTCTTTGATTGAATTGATACTTAGAGGCACACGTTATATGCATGTCTTTTTTCCGAAAGTATGTTTTATGTATGTCCTAGCGCATGCACATGCACATCAGCACATGTCCATTCGAACCAGAAATGTATACTCTTATTTTCTTTCGTTGGATCTGTTGTTAGGATTGGTCTTGTGTCTAATGATGGACTTGTTAGTAGAACACGAAGTGTTCTTTGACTAAATTGATACTAAAGATATTGTTTCTTCTCATTATTTTTCTTTAGGTAGTCGAAGTATATTTGCAGTATAATCTTAGTTACTCTTTGACCAAATGAACCCTAATTAGGTAGCTGCCTAGGCTTGGCTGTTTGAAAAAAACAAAGTCTAAGCAAGAGCAAGATGGAGTCGAGGGATTTTAGTTTCTCAAATATTTCAGAATGCACATATTCACGAGTACTTGCAGAAACACGGATAGGAGACAAATAGAAGGAAGAATTAGCTACTGCACTGCAGATAGTGAACTTTGTTGTAGTTAATGGAATAAGAGGGTTCAAATTGAGTAATCCTCATCTTAATGGTTTGTGGTTTCTAATTCAGAAATTGTGGTCCATGTTTTTCATGGTTTTCACTTTATGCTGCTTCTAATGTTTTGGATTCTCAATATAACAAGCTCGAACTAATGTAAAATTAAAAAAAATACAAACCTTAGTTTTTTTTTTAAGTTTTTAAACTTTGTTTTATGATGTTGTATAGGAGGTAATTGTCCTTGATGCTTACACAAGATCTTTTATTGCAGTGTGAATTATAATCATTCATGTAATACGTTTTACCAAATTTGCAGGTTCAAAAGTCAAATTTGGAGGGGCTGCTTCACAGACATGTTGAAATGGCTGCTGAGATAAAAAATCTTGACACAGACTTGCAAATGTTAGTATATGAAAATTACAACAAGTTTATTAGTGCCACAGAAACAATTAAAAGGTAAATTTCCCCTCTTCCATATTTGATTAATTTTCATGGCAAACTTTATCAGTTTTTGGTGGCAGTTTGTCAGGAATTATATTGCAGCAGAATTTGACTAGCTCATGAAAATGTTTGGAATAGTGTTCCACAAGTACACAACTTTTAATGTTGCATCCCAACAGTAACAAAAGTAAATTAGTTGTATTAGCTATGCCTTACATTAGAATGTTCATATTGTTAAATCCTTGTCCTATCTTAATATTTGTACAATAATTTATATTGGCTATGTTTTTAAACCTTTGGATGGTGAACTCATTTGGTATTATTATTATTTTTTTCTCCAGGATGAAGAATAACATTGTAGGCATGGAAACAAATATGGAACAGCTTCTTGAAAAGGTGTTTGGAAATCGTCTAGTTATCTGGTCATTAAGTCTGTGTTGTCAAATTTAATAATTCAAGAAAAGCTACAAGGAAAATATGGGTGTTTTAAGGAGTAACATTTCTTCATCATCATTGCAGATAATGTCTGTTCAATCTAGAAGTGACGGAGTCAACACGTCTCTTTTCGAAAAGAGAGAACATATAGAGAAATTACATCGCACACGCAATCTTCTGCGTAAAGTTCAGGTAGTAAAGTGAGGTATTAAAGCTTTAGCATGTGCTCCTCTGATTTGTTGCTAATTTCTGTATTATAACATGTTACCCTGCTATCCATGGGTTCTCTAGACGTCTAGAACCTATATTTCCATTTAAGCAAAGGCTTGTACTTTTTGGAACGAGAAGATCATGAACATCTTATCATTAATTCACTTGTGTCTAGCCAGTGTTCTGTTAATGGTGAATTTGAACCCTGTCTTACTTATCTAAGGCTGATGGGATGCCACTTGTCAGTTGAAAGTAGCAGTTACAGCTATGCATTACTTTTTCAAAATTATTAATGCGTTTTATCATTTTCCTAGTTTTATGGCCTTATGATTTAACTTCATTATGGTTTTTTTTTCTAACATGATGAATAAAATATTTTTTTGTCCCCTATACATTATGTAAATTTTGATTTTTGGCAATGCATGAATTACAAAGTGTTCATCTTTTGTGGAAAAGAACAGTTCATATATGATCTACCTTCTAGACTTGAGAAGTGTATCAAATCAGAGGCCTATGCTGATGCTGTCAGGTTTTACACTGGAGCCATGCCGATTTTTAAGGTTAATTTCTTCTTACCTGCTATGTCAAGCTTGGGTCCTTCCATCTGCTGATTTAGATCAGCATTTGATTTTCACTTCAATACTGAGAGGCCTCCCCCAATTGCCTTCTTTTCCAGGCATATGGGGACTCATCATTCCAGGATTGTAAGAGAGCATCTGAAGAAGCAGTGACTATAATAATGAAAAACTTGCAGGTAGATTATTTTTGCTTTTATAACTCATTTGTGGTGTTGTGAATTAGATAAATCACATTACTATTTGATTACATGAAGAACTGTATAGGATAGTTTGATCTTGTGGAAAGCAGATCAATGTGCAGTCCTTATAAAATGTATCAGTGAGTCATCAGATGAAGCTAATCTGGTTAGAAAGTGCAAGATCTTTGAGCCACAATGAACACTGGTAGAGGTGTTGAATACATGATGGATTTTGATTTAGCCAAGTACATGGTTCTAGTGGAATTGAATGGAGAAAGATGATTTGTACAGTTGACTTGTGTAGTTGACATTCAACTCCACGGTCTTTTATGTTGCCCTTGGTAGAGCTGCAGCAAGTCTCCCAGATACTCGGGGGAGGGCTTAACCAGCCTGACCCATGAACCATGTGCGCTGCTGTGTATGGTTGAAATGATAGATGTTGCGCCTTACTCACAACCAGATGGTTGGGTGTAGTGGTCAGCACATCGATCCAACAATTGGTATCAGAGCAAGGTCATGGGTTCAAGTCCGAGTAGTTGCTGGAGGGGAGATTGTTCGCCTGGTTACAGGTGCAGCAAGTCTCCCTGACACTCGGGGGGAGGGCTTAACCAGCCTGACTTGTGTGCGCTGCTGTGTATGGTTGAAAAAGATAGATGTTGCACCTTACTTACAACCAGCTAGTTTTGGTGTAGTGGTCAACACATCAATCCAACATTTTATAGTTTGTGGCGTCTTTGCTTAATGCTTTTTACGTTTGATTGGACAATAGATGATAGATTTGTCAACAATCTGTGGATGAATCTCTATTGCCATGTGAGCACCACCATGGCCTAACCCAGCTTCTTTTGAATGAATTTATGAAATAGCTATGAAACATGCGGAATGAGACAAACCTCATTCTTCACTAAGTAACTTCCTGACTTTATGGTGCTTTATTCGTATGCCCCCAATAATAAATAAGGACGGATGTTCTCTTATTTGTGTATCTTTTTCTTTCAGGGGAAGGTATTCTCAGATTCCGAGTCCATACAGGCAAGAGCTGAGGCTGTAATGCTTCTTAAGCAGTTGGATTTCCCGGTTTGTGTAGCACTATATCCTCTTTCTCATCTGCAATCTTTTGTGATTTTTATGCAACATGTTTATCCTTTAGGTCGAGTATTCATCTTGTAACTGTAAGCACTACTTGAGGAGGGTGCTGCTTAGTTTTTAAGTTGCAAAGATTCCATATGGTACATGTGCAAGTGTTAGATAAACTTAGATTTATCCAACTATCAAACCCAAGGGCATGGGGAAAGCCAAATACTTGATATATTTACTCCTTTTTCATTTCCATGGATACAATGGAGTTTTTGTTCACTGTTGAGTGTCTACCATGGCTGCCTGTATCATTTTGATGAAGCCATGTATGAAAAAGGCACACACCAGGAAAATCTAGAGTAAAATTATTTGAACATTTGGCGTTGCTGGGTGCATGTCAGATTTCAGACTCATATCAGATACCCATGCCAGTCTCCTCAACAAGTAGAGTAGTCAAAGCTGAATAAATTGTATTAAAATGTGAAGTACCTATTGTTTATACAGCCTAAAGGTTTCTACTGAGTTGTGGTCGTTGTGGGAGAAGCATAGTATTCTATTAATTTAAGTTGATTTGTTCTTGATGCAAGTCTAGGGTGGAACTTTTCTTGTTTTGTCATGCATTTTCTTTGCATATTGATGTGCATGTGACGGTTGGACCATATTTTGACAGGTTGAAAATTTGAAGTCAAAACTGCTTGAAAAATTAGAGCAGTTCCTTGTGGACCTTCATCTCGAATCCAGAGAAATAACCAACTGTTCAGCGGATCCTCATGAACCTTCTAAACAAGGAAATGTTATTGATTCTACTCCTGTTACTGATCATGAGGTATGCAAAAACAAGACAGCATCCCTTTGCAATTTGGTTGGACATACCACACTTATTCCATCCTTCAATTTGTGTAACTTAGGCTTCTACTCGTGAATTTGCGGAAGCTGTCCGTGCTTACCGAGTAATATTCCCCGATTCGGAACCACAACTAATTAAACTCGCGCAAGACCTTGTTACAAAGTATGTGGCTGTAGTTTCCAGTTTTTTTGTATCTTCAGTATATTCTGTTCCGTTTTCTTGCTTGTTCTGACCGAAAGCGTGATCATTTAATCTTAAAGTGTGATTTTATTTTTTGGGTTTTTTTTGTTTGTCTAGGCACTTTGAAGCCACTCAACAGCAAATCAAGAAACAAATTCGTTCAGCAGATCTATTGGGAATGCTTCGTAAGATTACACATCTGCTAATACACATCATTTGGACTTTTCCCTTATACTTGCTTCCATGAATCTTGATGGTGCATGACGTAGATGTGCGCTTCTACCTGAGGCATTTGTGTTATTTTTATTGATAGTAAAAGTAGAATTGTCTGCAAATCAAAGCTATGAATGTGTCACTGAGAAGTGTTCAGAAGAAAGTTAAAGGCACCACATGCTCAGGAGGAAAGCTAAAAAAAACATAGGGTGAGGTGTGGAGAAAGACACGATTGCCTTTTAAATGAAGGATATGATGCTAGTGGTTTAGATCTAAGCTTAAGTTGTGGTCTAGTTAAAATGATCACTTGGCATCACCTAGATACTTCAGCAGGCTCTTGAAAAGCCAGTTAGTCTCCCATGTAATTAACAAATCTAGGCAGAGTTTACCTGGTTCTTTGTTACTTTTGGTCATCTAGGCAACTGCATTAGCAGTTAGATGGCTGTAGAAAAAATTGAAGCAGAATAGCATCAGGATTGCTTTGCTTTTCAGCTAAGGAGTCACATTATCCTAATCGAACCTGGGAGTGAAGGACTCTAAGATGTTAGCTAATCCACACGCATCTTCGCCTACTGAATTGTTGCTCTATAGGTTTTCTTTCTGCGAGTGTGGTCTAGGACTTTTTTGTTTTCTAATTCTCATGTGTCCCTTTTCCTAGGCTTCGGTGAATCTACTGAGCGCTTCCACAATCCAGACTAGTATTCTAGTATTCTAAAAGTGAGCAGTGATAAAATCATGGCCGTGGGTGCATTGGCTAAGTAAGTTGCCTCATTGTCAACCAAGGTTGTTAAACAAAAATCTCATATTTCCTATAACTTTTGCCACATTTTTAGTTGCTACTTAGGTGTATTTATTCCGAACATGAATGAAAAATAACAAGATAACAACAGACTCTCTAATTAGTATGTAATAACTTGATAGTTTTAATATTATTAACTTTTTGAGGATTAAACTTCATTTTGTGGTGGATAATTAAAGACTTATTTATTATTAATAGGATTTTGAAAAAAAATCCTTTTGTCGTTTTATCAGTTATTAGATAGAACATTTGTTTCACATGCAATTTTTTTTATTTGTTTTGAATCTTCTAACATTGTTAATTCAAGTGTAAAGCGATATTGTTGGAGTTTTCACATGGGAATATGGCTCAATGACAAGTTTGCTGTTAGAATACCTTTGTTCTGTGGACATTTTATCTAAGAGGGGCTTCAGCACGTGGCACCTTTCTAAGCTATTAATGGCTTGATTCATGAACCGGACAGAAAGATATGATTGGGTTTGTCAGTATTATATGTGACCTGTAAAAACAACAAAATCATGGTAGTCTCCTGTGTTACTATGGTGTAGGAGCACTCTTGTATGGGAAATAATGTGGATACTTGTCGTGGTTTACCAAAGTTTCATATATTAATTAGAGATAAATTTGTTTTGTGACCAGCTTTTTGAATTTAGTTCATTTAAAGCTTTACTTAAAATCTAGGAAGCACAGATACTCTGGCGGGGGTCAACGTAGCGTTGTTGGACACGTGTTTGACACGAATACACGTGGAACATGGCCAGACACGTGTTCGATACTTCTACAAGTCTCTTGAAAAGAAAATAAAAAAAATCAAATAAAAAATCAAATACGAGAGGGATACAAGAGATACGGGAAGGATACATTACCTCGCTTCTTCCATCTCTTCTTCAACTATGGATCTGAAAGTCACTGATCTAAACTTGGCTAGATATGCTGAAGAACTCGTCCTCTTCTTCTTCTTCTTCTTCTTCTTCTTCTTCGTCTGACCTGGATCTATGCGATTTGGATCTGTTCGCGCTCTGTCTCGAAGCGATTTGAGATCTCTCTCTCGCTGCGATCTAGATCAGGTAGATTAGTGATTTCTCTCTATCTCTTTTAGTAGGCGTCGACTTTGCTTTTCTTTCTTTTTTTTTTATTAGTCACGCCTCTCTCTTTCTTTGTCTCTCTCAAAGTTTCCTCGTTTTGATGGTGTGGTGTCCACTGAATAATTGGACTCTTATATTTAATGTTAAATTACAATGACATCTTATTAGTTTAGCTCATTGCCCATAACATTTAGCCCACTATCCATAACATTTAGCCCGCTAATTAAATTTAAGAAAATTTCAATTTACCCCCTGAAAGATACAGAAATTCTCAGTTTGCCCCTCGAATGATTAATTTTTTTACATTGCCTCTCAAAGAAATAAAAATATTACAATGTGGTTCACCGTCTTATTTTCGTTTGATCGTTCGTCAGTTTTGTTCCAAATCAATCAATTAAGAATCACAAAACAGACATACGACCAAACAAAAATACGACGATGAGCCATTTTTTCAATGTTTTTATTTCTTTAAGGGGTAATGTGAAAAAATTAATCATTATGGGGCAAATTGAGAATTTTTGTATTTTTCATGGGCCAAAATGGGATTTACCCTTAAATTTAATATTAACTTATTTGCCCAATTATAAAATATTAATTGATTACTCAATTTTATTATTAATGTTGTTATATATATAAATAATTAAATAAATATTATATTATTTTAATTACCCATGTCCTATATTTTGGAATTTTGTCATATCCCCGTATCTATATTGTATCGGATACGACATCCGTGTCCGTATCCGTGCTTCCTAGCTTATAATGTTTTGATTTCATATGAAAATTTTGTTGAAGCTTTTTTACCTTCATATATTCCAATATGAATGTATTTATCAATCATCCATCTCTGCAGGGATTATATGGACTGATGTTCTTCTGATGGATGAAATGTTACCTGAGGCTGCTCTCTCTGATTTTTCTTTTCAGGTCTTTGTTTTCAATTCTTCTAATTTTGTTGTTGATGATTATATTTCTGCATCCATCTCTCCCCTCCATCTGGTTTAAGATATGATTTAATGATTTTCACATTAGGATGAAGGCTGGTATACTGATTAACCTCCATATGGTTCCAGGCTGCCTGTGTTGCCGTCAAACAGTATATTGTCAGCACATTTTCTCGTCTCCTACTTGATATCTCAGGTTTATCTTTACTGTTTCGTCTCATAAAGAGAGGAGAAATTGATTTATTAAGACCGAAGTTATCTTAGGTTTATCTGTTTCAGCTCATATATAAGAAGTAAAGAAATTGAGTTATTAGGATCAAAATTTGCATCTTTTGAGAATTGAGACAAACTACAGTTTCTAGGTGATGAAAAATTTAAAAGATATACGATGGCATAGACTCCTAGAAACTGATCTGAACCATGTTCAGTGAGTAGATGTAATAGACTAATAGGAACACGATATCCATAAAATGGTTCATTTTAGTTGTTAATAATTGACAGTTGAATCGGATTCGTTCATTCTAAGGCTTGAACTAATATCATTAAAACTTTCAGATGCACTTACAAAAGTCCAGCGTAGACAAAAGGAGGGAGTAGAAGAAGAATATTCCTTACAGGCTGCCCTGGAGGCCAGCAAAAGAGCAGTAATTCAAGGCAGTATGGATGTTTTACTGGTAAAGATACAAGTGCTATGAAAACTATATGCCTTTTTTTTGGATAAATGAAAACCATGTCTTACGAATCACTGATACTTTCACCATAAATACTTGTTTACTTTTAGTTGGCACTGATATGTGTTGATTCTTTGAATTCTCAAAGTACTATAATGGTATTTAGCGCATGATTACTTAATTAGAAAATATTATTAACTCTTAATTTAACGTTTTAAATTTTGATAGTGCTACCCTAAATGCAGTGCATATATGTTCCAAGCTTTGATCTGGTGATCCAGAGGAATCTCGTGTTGTTCGTTTTTTCTCCCTTTAGCAATATGTTCTTCGTGATTACATTTCATTGAATGAACTTTAGAAGTTCAGAAATGCTTGACTTTAGAGTAGTGCCCACCAATCCTGTTTTTTTTTTTTTTTTAACAAACAATCCTGTTTTGTTGATTGAAAATAAATCGTGTTGCAATTAAGATTAGAGTACCACATTCTTGCTAAATGAGCCTACCTCGAGCATGCCATCTGTTGTGCACCCCTCCCAAGAAATAATGAAAAAGAAAGGAGAATTTGTTGTGCTAGTGAAAGAAGTCAGTGGTTACTGTTCAGTTCTAGCTGTTTCAAATAAATGTAACACTGATTTTTTTCAATGTGGTGATTAGCTCACCTTTGTATTTCAACATTTTCATGTTGCTTTATTTGGTACACAATCTTTGAACCTTCTCCATTTTTCAAATAGAACAGGTATGCCATTACAATTTAAGTTCTGTGTATTCATGCTGCTTCATCTTTTCCTCAATTTGCTATTTTATTTTATATCACAGGACTTTCGCCAGCTTCTGGATGAAAACTTGGGGTTCCTAATGAAGCTGAGAGACTTGATCATTGACTGGGTACAAGAAGGATTTCAAGACTTCTTCAGAAAACTTGATGATCAGTTCCTCTTGCTGTCAGGGAAGAATATTTCAGCCACTCAAGATCAAGGTTCAACAGAAGGAATGCAGGGGGACAAGGTCCTTGCTGGGCTTGTTCTTGTACTTGCTCAGCTTTCTGTTTTCATCGAACAAAGCGCCATCCCTAGAATTACTGAGGCAAGCAGCATATCATAGTTCAGTATTCAAGCTTTATTTACTCTATAGCCTCCTGGGCTAACTTTGAACATTTACCTTCAATTTTTCAGGAAATAGCTACTTCTTTTTCTGGTGGCGGTGTTCGAGGCTATGAATATGGGCCTGCTTTTGTTCCTTCAGAAATTTGTCGATCCTTTCGATCAGCTGCTGAAAAGTTTTTGCAGCTTGTAAGAGTGCTAGATTCTGATTTTTTTTCTAAAGTTTTTAGCTTACAATTTGCATCTAGGTGGCTGGCAGATACTGTAGCTGTGGAACCAGCTGCCAGCTGTAGTACTATCAATATGTTTGTGTTGGTGGCTTCAAAACCATTTCCTGCTTACAATACAAAATGCCCAGACTTGTGGGCAAGCCTTCTTTGTTTTGAGCCAAAGTGTCCATTCTCATCTCATTCCTATATAGCAAGCTGAAACCCATCTTAAATTAAATGGTTCGGACTAAACAGATTCAATGGTCACAATATACTTTCAAATAATCTATTCATTTTTTTATGTTGACAAAACCTGGTTATAATAATTAGAACCTGTTTATTATTTTTTTTTTGGACTGATAACCAGTTTTTTTTTTTTGTCAGAACCTGTTTGTCAGTTCAAAACCTTATTTCAATCTTATTTTCTCTTTCAGTATATCAATCTGAGAACTCAAAAGATATCAGTTCTTTTGAGAAAGAGGTTTACAACACCGAATTGGGCAAAGGTCAGTACAGTTGGGACAATGTTCTGACTTTGACAGACAATTGCTTGGTTGGGACTCAAGTTCTTACATCGTTTATGCTGATTGGCTTAACTCTTTTTTTTCCTCCCCTTCTTTTGTCCAACAGCACAAGGAACCCAGAGAAGTTCATATGTTTGTTGATTTATTTCTTCAAGAGGTAAGTACTTCAATTTTTCCTCTAATTTTTTTTTACAAATGTTTAATTTGCGAATCAAAAGTAGGGTGTTGGAGATAATTTAAATCTGTTGTCAGGTTTTTCAAGTCAATATTTTCTAGCACCTATTAAAATATTGAGTTGTAAAGTGAGAACATGTCCATACCAATATAAATGGACTTGGAATCAAACATGGTAATGACACTTGACTTTTGTACTAGTTGGAAGCAACAGCAACTGAAGTAAAGCAGATTTTACCTCAAGGGCTCCATCGTAAACATCGTCGAACAGACAGCAATGGAAGCACCACTTCTTCACGCAGCAATCCACTGAGAGATGATAAAATGGGCCGGTCAAATACACATAGGGCTAGGAGCCAGCTTCTGGAGACCCATCTAGCCAAATTGTTTAAGCAAAAAATGGAAATTTTCACAAAAATTGAACATACACAGGTTAGAGTTTTTTTATTCTAGAGAAGCAAGTGTTATTGGTCTTGAACAACATTAGCTGAGATTGCTTGTACTTCGCAGGAATCAGTTGCAACTACTATTGTTAAACTCTGCTTGAAAAGTTTGCAAGAGTTTGTTCGCCTTCAGACATATAACAGGAGTGGATTCCAGCAAATTCAGTTGGACATTCAGTTCCTGAGGACTGCCTTAAAGGAAAGTGCCGAAGATGAAGCTGCGGTTGATTTCCTGCTTGATGAGGTAACAAGATAAAGATTGTTGTAGAGTTTTTACAGTTCTACTCACGAATTTTACACCTGGGTATCATTTGCTTATGAGCGTAATCTACTCTTCCAGTGGAAGACCTTTTCCTAAATGGCTTACACTTTCTATCATTTCTGACTTAAAAGGAGTATGATTGAAATTTAAAAGGAAACATAAAGTTTTGGAAGAATGGGCATTTCATGGCGTCTCTTTTATTCTTTTTTCCAAAATTTCTTACTTGTGGCTCCTGACCACCAATCTTGAAAAACAGTTTTGGACCTGTGTATCTAAATTGCTTTTCCAATAAGGAATGATAACCATGGGCATCTCTTTTTGAGCAGGTGATTGTTTCTGCTGCAGAACGTTGTCTTGATCCGATTCCTTTGGAGCCCCCCATCTTGGACAAACTCATACAAGCAAAGTTGGCGAAGAATTCGGAACAGAACCCAATTTCATCATAAAACCAATGGTGCAATCAGTAGTGATCTGAATTCCTTTATGTTGCTGGTGGCGGAGTGGTGCTTCACCTCGCCCGCCGGGTTGATGTTTTGAATCTGGCCTATTGGGCAATACCCATACACATACCTGAAGAGATTGATCTAGTTTCTGCTGACAACCTTGGTTATTCCTTTTCTGTAGGACATCGATGTATCGGTTCAGGCTCTGTTCTTTTCATACGAAGATAAACCATTCGAGTGTCGGTCTGTAAGATGTTTCCTCGGGCTTTTCATTGTTGTGATTTAAGACAGTTTCTCCGGAGAAAAAAGGAGATATTGACAAAAATGTTCGTTCCGAGGTTATATGTATTAAGCCTGGCATTTGGGTGCAAAGAATATCTTCTGCAAATTTTTACACCCACAAAATTGCCCGAGCATAAAATGATATATTTCATGTAGTTCAAATACCTTTGCGTTTCAGGTTTGCTTGCCTCCTATGATTTCGGTTTATTATGTATCTGGGATGTAAATGTCTGCATATCGGGATATCTTAGCTGGTCGGGGGGGGGGGGGGGGGGGGGTGAGATGTGGCATATGCAGATAGCGAGGATGCAACCCTCGTAACTCCAACTACGTCTTGTGCAATCTTTCTGCACATTTATAATCAACTCCAGCTTGTGCAATCTTTCTTGTAATTTATGATCTAGTGGCTAATTTAAAGTTGGATGTGGACTTCCATGGACTCATTTCGAAATTGGCCAACTTTTATATCTCAGGGCACTATGTTGGCCAATGTTTTTTGCAATCGCCCAGATTACTGTTACTGCATATTACCGAAGAATGTGGTGTGCAAGGGTGATGTTGTGAGTGATGTTGTTGGTGCTGTATATTTGTTTGACAGTGCGGGAGGGTGCGAGGTGGATGTGGAGTGGAGGGGATCGGTTCAAGGGTGTGAAAGTAAAAAATATTTATTGCAACAGTGATATTACGACAGTATTGTTGCGTGATATTATCAAGTAATAATGGATAAACAAATAAAAAAACGGATCACACACTAATCAATAACTACATATATTTATGTAAGTTAATAATTATTTATTCTTTTTTATATAAGTTAATAACTATCGAAGTGGAGTTCACTTTGTTTGTTTAAAATTTTATTATTAGTTGATGATATTATTTTATTAATGTTGCATTAAATATTTTCTCGCGAAAGAGAGAATGTGTAAAACAGAAAAAAAAAAAAAAAAAAAAAGAGGACAATGATGATGAGGAGGGCGGAGAGTTTAAGTAGGGGTTATTATTTTTTTGTTTTAATTTTTTTTTTCGGTGTTAATAATAGTTTAAGAGAAGATTTAATATTATCAAGAAGGAATAAGTGTTTCTATCCTAATATTAAAATCTTGCGTATTTTTCTCATAAAATTTGAGGAGATATTAATTTTTATATTGTATTGTCAATTAAGTATAAAGGTAGCAATATACTCTTTTTATAAAAAATTTTGAGTACAATATTTTTTTTGAGATCACTTAATATTTAATATTATGCAAATAATTGTATATAAGAATAGGTAATATGATAAATACGATAAAAAAATTATCAAAAGAAAAATAACAAACATTTACTTTTGAACTAAAAATAGTTTAAGGTATAAAACGTCATTTATCTTTTTTTTTTGACAAATCTATACTATACAATATCTATAAAATAATAAATTTCTTACCTTTTAAAATTTTTAAGTATTTTGAATTATTAAATTCTTAATCCTCAAATCAGATTCTACTAAATATCTCAAATAACTATTCAAAAATTAGACAATATAATTGTATACTAATTACAATTTTTAAAGAAAAAATTGAATTTTTATTTTTGATTTTAATTTAATAAATGATACAATAGAACATGAATATTAATTGTAAAATTTAAAATATTTGATATTTGATTAGAGTATTTTTTGTTTAAGTATAATATATTAAATTTAAAAGATCTAAGTTCAAGAGGTCTGAATGATTAAGTGACAAATCTCAGAGGGTCTGAATATAATTCTTCCTTAATTCATTGGTTGCATTAAAGTCACACCTTTAAGTCCTGTACCATTGCTCAAAAGAAAATTGAGAATAGAAGGGAGGTCCGTGCATCACACGGGTCGAACCTGATTATTCTTATAAACTCAATCGTGAGCGCAAATGTATCAAACTCAACCCTGTGGCTGTGGTCGCGGTCATACATTCGAGAACAAGACCCTCTTAGCCAGCGGCGGATCCACAGTGGGGATACTGGAATTCTAAAAATCTTGGGGACTATGTATAATTTTAAAAAATTTAGAATTTATTAGAGATTTGTCGCCACTAATTTTTTTTAAAAAGATTTAAGAGTAGTTATGTTATTTTGACAAATAAATGAGTCTCACTTGTAAATATTAATGGAAGATAGTATAAAAAATTTGGACATTTAAAAATTAACTAATATGCTACGAAATAAGTTAGCTCTCTTATTTGTTTTATGTTTATACATTGAAGTCAATTTGGGCCTTATAGTCCTCTTATTTGTTTTATATTTATTTGTTAGAATTGAAAATTAGGGTTTGTAGTCATTTTTTGTGGTTTATTTTTTAAATGTTGAATTAAAATTAACGTCTATAGCTCTCTGTTGTATTTTATATGTTACATGTTAAATTGAAAATATGAAATTGGGCTTGTAATCATCTCTTATGTTTTATTTTTTATGTATTGAATTGAAACTAGGATTTGTAGTCCTCTATTTATTTTTCTATATTGAAATAAATTGGAGCTTTGTAATCATCTTCTATGATTTATTTTTTTATATATTTAATTGATATTTGAGTTTATAGTCCTTTTTAGTGTTTTATTTTTATATGTTGAATTGGAATTAGGACTTATAGTCGTCTCATTTATTTTATTTTTATTTGTAGAATTAGAATTAAGGCTTATAGTCCTCCATTATAATTAGATTAAATTATTTTAATTTAGTAATTTGAATAGTTTTATTGTGATAAGTTAAGTACTTTTTATACCTAGGTTTAGGTTATTAGAATAATTATAGTTTAAGTTCGTTTTAATTATTTGTTAAAATTTAATGATGAATATTAAGTTTGTAATTGAACAAATTAATTTTTGAATTAGTTATGAAAATTTTTCTAAAAATTTAATATATGATTGAACCCAATTTTACGGTTCAAATTTTTTTTGTTAGGTTTTATAAAAAAATCTATAATGAGTTTTTTTTTGTTGGCTTATTTTGTATATCGTTCATGTATATAAATCGCGTATTTAATTGATGTTCTATTAATAAAATTACACTTTTGTAAATATTTTAAATTTTAATATTAATATAGTATAGGTTCTGTGTCTGGCTCCGCCCCTGCTCTTAGCCTTCCTTTTTTTTCCCGCCAAAACTGTCCTACTACTCTCTTCATTTGCCGCCAAACCTAACGCTCCTCCCTCAGTCTCAAACACCCCCCAACGGCCCTCTCTCTCTCTGATAGTGCCTGAAGCCGATACCATGAACGATCTCGACTTCACCCGGGACAAAGGTAGTCCTCTCTTTCTCTTTACATACATAGCATATGTCTCACTGATTAAACCATTTGAGTTTTTCATACAGATAGCGCTAAAGATTTTATTTCGCACTTCGCTGATGCAAATGGCGAAGCCAAATATTTGAACATCCTTGTAAGTGATCCTTTACCTCATCTTTATTGAATGATTAGACAGATCGAAAGCTCCCTACGTTTTGTTGCTGAAAGTTATCCCAAAAAGAGATCGTGATAATTTTTTCTCCGTTTTCTCACCAACCAAACGGAGTTTATAATATACAAACGAACAGAATAAAGAGAAGTTGGTTGTTTTGTTTTGCTTGATGAATTTGCCCTAATTCATTCCCCCTCTTATGTTAGCAAGATGTTGCGAATCGAAAGTACAAGGCAATCCAAATGGATCTTGAGGACCTGTTTAGTGTAATGATCTAAATCCTTGATTTTTATATTTTATCGATAAATCTTTTATAGTTATTTTATTGGATATTAAGACTATTATCCGTTTTTTTGCGAAAACCAGTATAAGGATCTGGATGAAGAATTCCTTACGCGGGTCACTGAAAATACTCGGCGATATATTGGAATATTTGCAAATGCAATTGATGAGCTGATGCCAGAGCCAACAGAGGCCCTTCCGGACGATGATAACGATATCTTCATGACACAGAGGTCTGAGGAAGGAACTGAGAACACGGATGGTTCAGATACAAAACAGAGAATGCCTCCAGAAATTAAACGTTTCTAGTAAGATTCGTGAGAACTCCACTTTTTTCCTGTGCATTAAATTATTTATAAATTTTGTTTCTAAATGATGAGTGGCTTTGACTCATACCACGAGGGATTATGAATACCTTAGTCCCGGCGTGCCTTTGACCGGACTGGAGAGGGAATTAATCAGATGCGCATAAACTGTCCCAAACACCCTATCGAACTAATAAAAAAAAGTTTCTTGATAAGGATGAGCCTCATAATGGAAAAGGGTCATTTATCAGTTTGTAATTCTTTGCATGGTTGATTGTATTCAGAGTTTGGCTTAATGGGTGGAGTTGTATTAAATGATGACTTCTGCATCTGCTACTAGGATTCAGATCATCATGCAATGAATTATATTCAGCTGTTATTAATGAAGCAATTACCCTATGCAATGAGCTGAGAAAAAAATGAAAACATTTTATTTGATATAGGGGATATATCTCAAATTTACAAATTTTAATCTTTGTCGAAACCAGTGAAGTCTATATTACAGCTTCTTCAAAGGGACGGCCATTTACTATTAGGGAGGTCAAGGCATCACATATTGGTCAGCTTGTCAGGATATCTGGTATTGTGACGCGTTGTTCAGATGTCAAGCCGCTGATGCAGGTGGCGGTCTATACATGTGAAGAATGTGGTTTTGAAATTTATCAGGTATCCGAGTTCAAGTCCCATTCAAGTACTCTAAAATCTAGTTTACTGTTAGGATATTGTTCACTTGATCTAACCAAAAGTCCTATCTTATTCCTTCATCTTTGTCCAATCCTAAACTGTTATGGAATTGTGCTTTCTTTCATATTTTTTTGGTCCTGATTTCTTTATTTTACAAGTCCATATTTTGTGAACAGGAGGTAACAGCTCGTATCTTTATGCCTCTATTCGAGTGCCCATCCTCACGATGCATGATAAACAGGGCAAAAGGGAACCTCATACTTCAGCTCAGAGCATCAAAGTTTTTGAAGTTTCAGGAGGTTTGTAATTTACTTTGAGTGTTGATCATAGGATAAAGATAAAAAAAGCAAAACCTCCTTGTGCATGTTTTTTTTTTAACATGTGACATGGTTCTCCTGAAAATTGCTTATTTACTTCTCATCTTCATGATACAATGTTGTGACATCTGATTTCAGGCCAAAATTCAAGAATTAGCTGAACATGTTCCAAAAGGTCATATCCCCCGATCAATGACTGTTCATTTTAGGGGTGAGCTTTCAAGAAAGGTTGGTGACTTTTGTGTCAATTTTCTGGAATCCTTTTAAGTGTACATATATATTCAACAAAGTTTTGTCCCCAAAATTCTGCATTTTTATGGCCTTAAATTTTGTAAAATCAGATGCTAATAAGTTATATACGCATGTATGTTTTCATTAATGTCTAAGAAAACAACATTCAGTTTGAGTATATGATACAGTTGTGTTCTAATTTATCTGTGATTTGACATCGTTTATATACCAATATCTATGTGCAGTTAAACGACTTCGAAGTGAATAAATGGAAATATCGTATAAATCCTGCTTTTTGCTTTTCATTCTCTGTTTAAACCAGATGTTTTCTCTTGGTTGCAGATGCTTTTACTATGCTTATCTGAGTTGTCAGATTTATTCTAAATGTTTTTACTTTTTAAATCTTCAGGTAGCTCCGGGTGATGTAGTCGAGTTATCAGGGATTTTCCTTCCAATTCCCTACACTGGATTTCGAGCAATGCGAGCTGGCTTAATTGCAGACACATACTTGGAGGCAATGTCTGTCTCACATTTCAAGAAAAAATATGAGGAGTAAGCCACTTCCAATTTAAAATCGTCATAACTCATTAAGACATTATTAATGTTTACCTGTTGCAACCATTTTTCAGTAATGCCCCATTCATTTTCATGTAATGGAAATTGTTGTCAGAATTTTATAGTTTGATTGCATGTAAAATGTTGGTGTAAACCACTTCCCAGAATATGGTTTACAATATCCGAAAATGACGGAGTTTTTGTAGCTAAACAATTTTCCTATTAGACACGGTTTGTATGTCCAAATTATAGGCACTTATATCCATTAGTTTAAAAATAGATTCATATGTGAGCACCAAATGTATAAAAAATATACATATATTCATCTATATATGTACAAGCCTACATGCATAAGCACATGAAAACTCATTCTGTATTTTTTTAGTGAAGGAATTTATCCGCAAAACGTCAAGCAACACAAGGATAATAAGAAGAAAACTGATTTTCTCATTAAAAATATTTTTCATCGAATTTCTTTTCCAGCGTAAAACATGTTACGCCAAAACAATCAGAGCGAAAATCCCATATGCTTTGTGTTGAAAAAATAATGACATTTATCTGTTCTCTATGTACACCATGAATCAATTTTTTGCTGTGGTGGTGTATAAGCTTGTATTATGGAAAACCTTATTTATATCTGCCATAAAAAAGGTTAGTAAATTGGAGAAAAGATTGAAGGAAAGAACAGGGAATTTCATCTTTTCTGGTACTGCCGTACTGGTTATCGTTCTTCCTCAAATTTTCTTTTGAAAGCTAGGCTGCTAGGTTGGAAATAAGAATAAAGTCCAAAATACAGAAAGCGTGTGCCAGTTTATATGTATATGTGTGTGTGTGTATCTATATAATAAGTAGCTAGCTTGGTTTGTCTTGAGTTTTTCGCGGCTCAGATTGATTTAGTATTATTGATCTGACGATTATAATTAATCTACATTCCTGCAGGATTCTATTACATTCTTTTTATCACTCCTTATCCCCATTTAAACCATTGGAGAGATATCTACATTCCTACACGATTTTGCTACATTCTTTTTATCTCTCCTCATCTTCATTCAAGAGATTGGTTTGGACATATATATATATATATATAATAACAAAATATATTCTAACATCTATTAAAACTCTAATAAAAATGATTATTTCTAATAAAATATAGGTTCATTAACATATGTTGTCCTATATATTTATTGATATACATATATACCGAAATCTATATCTATATGTATAATTCAATCTATATAATAAGCTATTTAAACGCGTAGTTTAAAACTTATATAATAAAATAACTAGATTTATTTGTTTTGAGATTTTTGCGGCTCAGATAGTTTGAGAATTATTGATTCAACGATTCTAATTAGACTTTCATTTTTTTTAAAACTCTAACACTCTCATTTCTAATACAACTCTTTCTCTCTCTATCTTATACAATCAACTCTCACAAGTATATAATTTTCTCCCTCTCCTTCTCCCTTTTCCTCTCCCTCACAGACATTTTATATACACTCTCCTATCTCTTATACTCTCTCTCTCTTTTATATATATATATATATATGAGATAGAATGAAAGTCAAATTAGAATCGTTAAGACAAACAATGTTATCTCACACTTTCTCTTTTAGTATTATTTGTTTGTTTTGACGATCTTAATTGAACTTATTTACTCAAAACATTTGTATGATTTTATAGATGAAAAAATATTTAAATATTAAAAAAAAAAATTCAGGTTGCAGATATTTAAAAGCCAAAAAAAATACCAATAAAAAAAATTAAAAATCAAACTAATCACCAATAAAAAAATAACAAGTGTTACCAATTGCACCAAAAAAATAAAAATAAAATAAAAGTCAAGTTAATCACTAATAAAAAATAACAAGTGTTAAATTGCACAAAAAAAATAAAAAATTCAAAATCAAGCTAATCACTAATAAAAAAATAACAAGCGATATCAATTACACCAAAAAAAATTAAAAAATTATGCACAAAAAAAAAACACTATTCTAAATCAACTATCAATTTTTTTTCTTTATTTGCATCGCTTTCCCCTTGTTACTATTTATATTTTTTAAATACTTGAATAGTTTAAAATAAATACCAAAACGATAAAAATGTCAGTTAAATTAATTTTTTTTTTTAAGTAATGAAATTTTGATTTTGTTATTTTGGTTTAATTGTGGCGTGAGAATATTTTTGTAGCATCCAAGAAGTCATAATAGTAGATAATTTAAATCAATTGTCCTTACAACTACAAACAGATTCGTTGAACAATATTGTTGAGTTGGGTATTTTTTCTATTTTTTGAATTTTGATTTGTAATTAAATATGAACTAGAAAACTTATTTATTATATTTAGTAAGAGGCTGAAAAAAAAGTAAACTCATTGGAAAAAAGAGCCGCCATGAAGAAATATATGAGTGGATAATTTGTAATGGTGTTAATTTAAGTTTATAGAGATTTTTGAATTGTATTAATATAATATAATTTTTTTTATTTCAATGCCTGAACTTCTTTTATTTAAGACATTCTTGGATGCCCCATTTGTTTGGCAAATTTTCTGTGTTAAGAGTGCTTTCAGGCACGGGTAATGACTAGTATATATATATTGAAGATAGTAGTTTATGCAGAATTACCTAAATACAAATACTTGGTTTTATTCATTTTACTTGTTAGTAAGTAAACATACAAACTTACCTGGACAGTTCTGGAAATTTTTCCATAAAGGATGTGTGGTTCAACTGTTCATCTTCAAAACTAGTTCAATTAGGCCAGAGAACCACTCTTTAAAAATAATAGTTTGTTTTAATTTCAGGTATGAACTTCGAGGGGATGAGGAAGAACTAATTGCTCGTTTGGCTGAGGACGGTGATATTTATAACAAGTTGGCTAGATCTTTGGCCCCTGAGATTTTTGGACATGAAGATATTAAAAAAGCACTTCTTCTGCTCTTAGTGGGCGCTCCTCATCGGACATTAAAAGATGGAATGAAGGTAAATGCACGGGGCAGATTCTTATGTCCACAGATAACATGAGAAATCACCTAACATTTGTAGTCTTGGAGCTTGGCAGCTTGAATGTTGTTTACTTTTCAGAATTGCAAGTTGAGAAGATTATGACATATTTTCTCTATGGAGAATCTGGATTTTCTTTGTCCTAAATGTTAATGCCCAACTCTTATTGCTTTATTTCTTCTTCTATTCTCCGGATTACGATTGCACATACAAATGCAGATTAGAGGAGATATACATATATGTTTGATGGGTGACCCCGGAGTTGCAAAAAGTCAGCTTCTTAAGCACATAATCAATGTTGCACCCAGAGGTGTGTATACGACAGGCAAAGGAAGCAGTGGAGTTGGTCTAACTGCTGCTGTCCAGAAGGATCCAGTAACAAATGAGATGGTTCTGGAAGGGGGTGCATTGGTGAGAATACTATCCTTTATATCAAGCACTCTAGTCATTACTAAGTGATATCAGTTCCATTTTCACAAGCATGAGCATTGAAAATGTGAGTGCTGCTATATTTTTATTAGAGTTTCAGTCTGTTTCTAGTTTCCTCAAGTATTTTTTTTGTCTCAAAACTACATCACAGGTGCTGGCAGATATGGGTATATGTGCTATTGACGAGTTTGACAAGATGGATGAGTTAGACCGTACAGCAATACATGAAGTAATGGAACAGCAAACTGTCAGCATTGCCAAGGCTGGAATCACTACATCTCTGAATGCAAGAACTGCTGTCCTTGCTGCTGCTAATCCAGCCTGGTACATATATTTCCTTCGTTTGACAAGTCAAATCCATTTGCTTAGAGACATTATTTCTTCTCATCTGATATCTGTTATGCTCCAAGTATAAAGCTGGTTTAATATTGCGAAACAAAGTTGCAAAGGTAGAATAAGCAGTCTATTAAAGATGATTTTTTATTTTTTTTTGTGTGAAGGGGAAGATATGACCTACGGAGAACTCCAGCTGAAAATATTAATCTCCCTCCGGCACTTCTATCAAGATTTGACTTTCTATGGTTGATTTTAGATCGAGCGGATATGGATAACGATCTTGAACTGGCTAGACATGTTGTCTATGTCCACCAGAATAAAGAATCTCCTGCTCTTGGGTTCACTCCACTTGAACCATCTGTTCTAAGGTAAATCCCACAAATGATATATTTGCCCTTTTAACTTTTCATTGGAGTGATATTCTACTTGCGTCTGTTGAGAGGACTCAGTCATGAGTTGTTTGAGAACAAATGGTTCTACTATCTGCCATATTAAATAGCTTTAAAAACTAATCAGCACAGCTCCCCAGATTATGGCATGTAAACTATGCTGATGAAGGTTGCATGACACCATGGTGGTTACATACACCTGGAGTTGAGGTTTTAAACAGCAAGACATACTTCCCATCATAGTTGTCAAATCGCGGTTCGTATCGTGAATCGGAGTCTTAAATTTGAGAATCGTAAATCGTAACATTCGACACAAAATTTGAACAAAAATAAAAATAATATTACATGTTTAAAATAGAAAAAATATTGAATATTGATTATTATTGCATTCTAAAAATAATCAATTGACATAATCTCGTCATCTAAATGGAAAGACGCTAGCCTTTTGTTTCATTTTCATCTTTTGCTTAACCATTTTTAAATTCAATAATTTGAAAAAAAAATGCATTAAAGAACCACGACTATTCAAAAACCAAAATAATGACACCAGTATAGATTAGGTTACAAATATGAAGGGAAAAAGAACAAATAAGAAAATTGATTGGGAGAAAACATACTGACCAATATTTTGAAATAAAAAATTAAAAATCAAACAAACTACTCATAAAAGAATTGAGAGCAAAAATCAACTGATGATGTAAGAGCATTAGCCATGACCTTTAGTTTTAGACAACATAAGCCGAGCTTTAGACGACGTTAAAGAGAGAATGAGTACAGAGGTTGAGTTTTTATTAGGGCATGAATTCCTCTACAAATAAAATGACGTTGTTTTAATGTTTAGCAGACAAAACGATATTGTTTTCTAAAAAAATTGGGTTTTAAAAAAAGTGATTGAATTGTGCGATCCATGTGATTCAATTTTAAAACGATTCTCATATTAGATACGAATCATTTTGTATTTGTATCGAACTGAATCGTACGAATCGAATCACAAATCGTACGATTTTGATAACTATGCTTTTCATAGAGCCTTTTTTCTTGTTATCTTTGGATTGAAGCACCTATAGTTATCAACTTCTATTGAATGTTCAAAATTGAAGAGTTGACTTGCCTCAATCTGTTCCTGTTATAAATAGTACTACAAACACATGATTTTCCCCCTTTTTACAACACAAGTAGCTCTTAGAGTAAGCTGAATACTTGTTTATTGTTTCCAGGGCATATATTTCAGCTGCAAGAAAATTGTCTCCCTTTGTCCCAAAAGAGCTGGAAGAGTATATTGCCAGCGCATATTCCAGCATCAGGCAGGAAGAAGCAAAGTCAAATACCCCCCATTCCTATACAACAGTGAGAACACTGCTTAGCATTCTCCGGATATCATCTGTAAGTGCTCATGTCTTTGTTCTTTTGTAATAGTATCTGGTACCATCCCAAGATTCCATTTGTTCTTATTAAGTAGGGTGTCAAGATATCAGGTCTGGCTGGGTTTTGCTCACAGAGGGAGGGCATTTCATAATTTTTGTCTTCCCTGCGAAGCAAACATTGTGAACCTAGGGTCATTATTCAATTGCTTAGTTGTTTGGCTGGGAGTGGCAAATATTATTTTTTCCCTTGCAGATGGAGAAATTAGTGTGTACATGGTATCTTAATAGATGATATACGCAATTGCTTTCGAAACTTATTTGATTTTATTACAGGCACTGTCAAGGCTTCGGTTCTCGGATGCCGTTGCTCAGAGTGATGTAGATGAGGCTCTTAGGTTAATGCAGATGTCAAAGTTTTCTTTGTATTCAGATGATCGCCAAAGATCTGGTCTGGATGCAATATCTGATATTTATTCGATCTTGCGTGATGAAGCTGCAAGGACTAACAGGATGGATGTGAGCTATGCTCATGCGCTTAATTGGATTTCTAGAAAGGTTAGTTTCTAAAGTTTGGTTGCTTTCAGGGTTGAATTGGGGGAAGTCAAGTTTAATTAGTGATCAATCAGTGTATTTTAGAATTAAAATTGAGAGGCCAAACCATCTGCTGAGATGAGCAGGTTGCTTGTGATATCACAACAGAAAATGAAAAATGTTTAAAACCGTTACTCACAGTTTAGGTTGTCCAATGAAGAGAATGGTTTTGAAACGAAGTGTACTGAAAAACTTTCAGCATGAAGTATAATATATGTATATATGTGTAGTGTATGGCTTGTACAGCCCTATATTAGGATGATCTTATGAATTTTACCCGTGTCCCAAGTTTTTATTAATAGAAAAGCAAATCTGAAAAGTATGATGCTACATTATTTGGGTTTTGTTGACTCATCTTACTCATCATTATACGGTACTCAAACCCTATTTTATTGGTACTATTCTTGAGACAAAAAAAATCATGAACCAGTTCAGTGCGGTTGATTATGCCAAATTGGACAATCAATTGGACTTCATAAAAAATTGCGATTAGTTGAATGTGTTTCAATTTTGATTTGTTTTGTGTGAATATATCCTAATTGGGCAGTTTTTAGTCAGTAAGTTCTGTATGCTGTTATTTTTGGTCATCTGTCACTAACATAATAAGGATAATTTTGCGTGATAAAAGATTTACTTCGAAGCTAACATGCCAAAAAAGCTGGCAGATATATTCTCGACATTGTTCTTTCTGTTTCTCAAAATTAAGCTTCTTTTCTTGTAACTCACAAATTTCCTCCTGATGATACTTTAAAATCATTTGCTGAGGTTACAGTCATTTGCTTGTCTCTTACTATGAGTTGTATCCTTCTAAACAGGGATATAGTGAAGCCCAGTTGAAAGAATGCTTGGAGGAATACGCAGCCTTGAATGTGTGGCAGATCCATCCAAACACCTTTGACATTCGATTCATTGATGCCTGATGTGTCTGTCTCCCCTTTATGTATTTGATCAGATCATGTGCGCACAGAACAGATGACCGATCGGGCCAGACTTCAATGCGAGGCCTAGGGATGCCAATAACTTGCTCCCGTTGTAACTATGTTCAACATTACTTCTGAAGGTATAATTAATGCTGGCATAACACTCTCAAGGATTGGTGGAGGTGCTTTCACTTGAACTAACATTATGATCGAAGAAACTGTAATGAAAATTAGAACTGGGTATGGTAGAAGTATGCTACATGCAGGATTCAAGGTGTTATAAACTTCATTGACTGTATTATCATCTCTATTTCTAGCCGATTTTAACCCTTTGTTAGAGTTCAAAGCCTCGTTTGCGCATCTGCTAAGCCTAGATGAGTATGATATATGAATTTTTCCGATGGATGCTGAATAGGAAGAGTCGGCTTGAATGTCCCACTGAAAATTAGATAGTTCTCTTCTCAAGCAATAGTATTAAAGAAGAAATGTTCTCTTGAAATCTCAGATATTGTTGTCTCAACTGTTTTTCATGATGGAATTCAGGGTTTTCTCCCCTTTTGGTCCAAAGTGACTAACCAGAATAATTTAGTGAGGCTCATTTCTCTTTGGGGTAATTGAATTTGGGGTGTATTCATTTGTAATTGTACCCACAATCATACCAACTTTCGGGCATAGCAAGTCCAGGGGAATGGACCCGAGTGGCTGATTACTCCTTGTATGTACTAACTGGTGCTAGGTTCAAACCCCTCTCCCCTATGTAATTGCTTCCCAAATTTAAAAAAAATAAAGAAAAAAAAGTCCAGGAGGATGAAAAGACAGCATGACCCTCCGTAACGCTGAAATATGCCCAATGACATTATGGCAGCCAAAACCAGTACGAGAGTGTGTTTAATAATGTTGCAACGCCTCATCCATAAAAAGGTGGAGTGCACCCCTTAAACACATAAAATTTAACTTAATTTATTATACCATCACTTTTTATATTAATTAAATTAAAAAATTACCAACATAATAAGAAAAAAATCTATTTTTTTTCCTCTCTTTTTCTATGAGGTTGAGATCTGCATAGTCTTTTTTTTTTTTTTGCGCCTTAGAAATAGTATAGGGATATATTCGGTTAATTAAAAAATTGTTAGTTAATTATGCGAGTACATTAAAGTCAAATCCAGTATTTAGAAGGTTGAAACACACGTTTCACAGCTTTGAAGCCAGTCACCGCATTCGACGACAGAAGAGAGAGAAATGGAGACGAATTCGCAGCAACCAGAGTCGGCGTTATCTAGTATTCTATATCTCTTCCTTTTCTTTGTCTTCTTAAAGATTTATTCTTATTTCAAGGTTACAAAAAGATTAACTAGTTAAGGTTTTAGATATTGCATCATCTAAACAGAGTTTTCACAGTCCTAACTATCAACTGGATTCACAACTAACTAGTGGGTCAAGGAAAAGTTAATGGGTATATGTATTTTCCCATTCAATTATTCAAAATGATAATTCCATAGGATCTTACTTACTGGTTATCACTGTGCCTCTATATTAACTGATTCATGCATTTCTTTTCGAATCATGCTTGAACCCTTGGTGCATCCTTGCATTCAGTAAATGGATGTATGTATGAAGCTAAATACTTCTGCGAAATTTGAAATTAATCGGTGAGCAATTGTGCACTTAGATCCTTTTCCACTGTCTATAAGTTATTGTACAATTTCATAACTGAAGTAAAACCTAATAGGAGTCGGATACTACTTGTCTGTTGGGTACTTGACATGTTATAGCTTTGTTGTGCTTGCATCTTGAAACCCCCCAAACATAGTATTTTAATTCTCCGTACTAGTTACAATTGGCACGATAGAAAGATTTTTACTGTTTTAGCTATGGATTGAATCCTTAAAGTTGCTATAGAAAAATTTGAAAAGGGACTACACTTGATTAAGGATTCAATCTTTCTATCGAGCCAATTATAACTAGTACGGAGAATTAAAATATTGTGTTTGGGGGGTTTCAAGATGCAAGTACAATAGAGCTATAGCATGCCAAGTACCCAACAGACAAGCAGTATCCGACTCCTATTAAGATGTACTTCAATTATGGAATTGTACAATAACTCATAGACAGTGGAAAAGGATCTAAGTGCACAATTGCTCACCGATTGATTCCAAATTTCGCAGAAGTATTTAGCTTCATACATACACCCATTTACTGAATGCAATGATGCACCAATGGTTCAAGCATGATTCGAAAAGAAATGCATGAAATTAGTTAATATAGAGGGACAGTAATAACCAGTAAGTAAGATCCTATAGAATTATTATTCTGAGTAATTGGATGGAAAAATACATATACCCATTAACTTTTCCTTGACCTACCAGTTAGTTGTGAACCCAACTGACAGTTAGGCCTGTGAGAACTCTGTCTAGATGATGCAATATCTAACACCCTAACTGATTAATCATTTTGTAACCTTGAAATAAGAATAAATCTTTAGGAAGACAAAGAAAAGGAAAGGAAGAGATATAGAGTATCAGGTAACGCCGACTGTGGCTGCGGCGAATTCGTCTCCTTTTCTCTCTCTTCTGTTGTCGAATGTGGCGACTGGCACATACAAAAAGATTGATGTTAGATTAATGTTTCTGACACATACGAAACTAGAATATAATAGAAAAGTGCAACAATGGGAAAGTAAGACTCTCACAAAAAGATTGAACACCTACGTGTGCATCATCTGCTGCCCAACCATCTCTGTCTGTCTCTTTACTAGCCTCTTCATCATACCCATCACCTTCTGCATCACCAACATCCTCATCTTCCTGAAAGATAAGAAAGCATACTTGAGAACATGCTGGTGCTGTAAGTGAAAACCTTAGAGAGTGTTAACAGAAGCTTACATCTGAACCAACTGGATCACTCATTGATTCCTGATACAATAAGAAGCAGAATTAGGAACATATTATCAGATTTACCAACTAAAGCAAACCCAAATTATACTTCAGCTAAAGATCCTAGAGCATTCAAGGTGATCAGCAGACCCTGGGAGCTAATGCTACTAGAGGACATTATAGAGATTAGTTTCACACAATTCCCAATAGGTGTTAAATGAACTAAAGATAAAAAAAATTCCCTCCAGTAGACATAGAAAAAGAGAGAAAATTTCATGGTAACAATCCCTTTCTTTTTACTGTTTTACATGGACTTCATTACTAATTCGGTGAAACAACCATGACACAGCTAAGATCATTAATTCATCAGATGTGTCCATGACAAAACCCATGGTCATTAAGGAAAAAAGGGGGAGGGGAGCGCCGAGAGACTTTGCCTTCCCTTCATCTCCTTTATGATGTGTAGAAACAAGGGCATATCAGCACACACAACACATAAAGATATATTCAAGTCACAAAATCTCACACCCCCTTTCAGGTGAGCATGAGAATACCTCTTCTTCTCTCCTCTTCTCTGCCTCATCAAATGCAATTTGCTCTGCCTGCAAACACATATGATCTCAGCATTAATGAACTGTAAATTCCTTAACAAAGATTGAAAACATTATACCGCAAATAAAACACACATCTTTGTGCTTTCCCCAAGTATCTTCAGCAAGCTGCTTTGCATATTCAGGATCATCACACACCAAAACATTATCAAACAAGGTCCCAGACTTTACCTGGTTGATGGAAATAAAATGTTTGACAAAGATTTTAAATTCTGTAAAAAAAAAAAAGAACAAATAAGAAGCAGCAAATATGGAATGTAGTGACAATTGCCTGCCATAATTCAATCCTCACGTATCTCAAATGGTGGTAGACATAAATATCTGGTTCGTCCTTGAAATCTGAAAAAAAAAATAAAAAACAATATCAAAGTATTCTTTGAAAAAAAACTGATTGCAAGATGCATAAAGACAAAGACACATAAACATATGCACAACCTGGGTTGTCGATCATAGGAGCCTTCCACTCCCCCATGTAGTTTGGATTCTTTATGCTCTGCAAAAATATCAAGAGCAGTTATAAACTATGCTTCTAGAATACAATAGCAATTTTTCAAACAGAACATATTTCAGCTAACCTTCTGCTTCAATGGCCCCTTGTACTTGGGGTTTACAGTTTTTGGAGGTGTCCACTCACCATCCTCCTCATCATCCCAGTCTTCAGGCTTGAGTGGTAAACATGCGGTTCAGTACTACCTTGCTGTCTATAGAGCTATGCTTACAATAAAATGCAAAAGACCAAACAGGAAAAAATAGAAGACTTGCCTTCTTAGCATCAGTATCAGGTATCTCCACTGGAATGTCATCATAGCCCTTTACAAATAGATATGTAGTCAGATTGCTAAATCTACATGTCAGGTTTCAGTTAAAGATCACAGCAAAACTTCATGAGCAGAAGAAGTTTACCTCTGGTTTCTTGTCTTCTGGATCAGGAATATACTGCTGATCGCCCCAATCATCAGGCTGTAAATGGCCAAGAAGTAGCTATGTTGTCATCAAAGTTCATCACGGCCATACCATAATCTAAGAATAGAATCCATAACTATTTTTTTATTAATTACTTTCTTGGCTTCAGGATCTTTGATCTTCTTTGCAGGAAGAATCTTCCAATCAGAATACAAACTACCATATCGTTTCTCCACATTGTCAATTAGGATGGTATAGGTAGCATCAGGTTTGAGGATGAAAGTATAAACATGAGTCAGCCGGTCAGTCGCACAAGGCACATCTTTCTTGAGGAAGTAATTCGATCCATTGTAAGAAACAATGGCATGAACTTTCTTGGTGCTGTCCCCACATATATCAGGTCCAAACATGATACTGCATTTCACAACACACAGAAACACACCAATTTTCAAATTTAGACCAAAAACCAAAAAGAACCCTAAGCAGGGAAAACAAAAGAACACTTGACAAGAGGGAAACAGTAACACGTTACAAATTACAATTGAAGAAAGGGAACCTACCTGTATGGTGTACCACCGCCAAATTTCTTTTGATCAACTTTACCACTGAGTAACTTATAGGATCACTGGGTCTCCACTCCACCTTCCAGAAGTATAGTTCCATTTGCCAGCCCTGTTCTCGTGTTTCTTCCAATCAGAGATAACCCACCGTTTCTCCCAGCCATCTTACTCGTTTTACATGGTTAAAAACACTCAGCAAAATTTTATTGAGGACAATAAATTCTTGAACAAGGAAGACAATATAAAATAAAGAAATTTTAAACTGTGGGCACCCAAGTGATCTTAGTGATGATGAAAAGAGAACCAATCAATGTATGCTAAAGCGTATTTCTTTATCTTAAGTTTTGGGGAGGCGAGGGTAGGGGTTTGGACTTTGGAAAGATGATTTAGATCAAAAACATACCAAGTGGTCTATCGCTACCAAGTCTAGGGTAATTAGGTTAAAAAATATACAAACACAATGCTATAAATTATTTCTCCTCGTGGTCAAATAAAAGCAGAGATAACTCCAATATCAACTGATATAAACGCACACAAATTTATTTTTCTTTTCTCCTAATAAAGATCCATTGTGAGGCTAATGATGCTATGGAAAACATGAAAAAACAGATGACGACTAAGTGATTCATAATGGAAAAAGCAATTGCCCCAAGGAAAGAAAACATTATCCAACAATATAAAACAGGTGCCGCTGTCCATTATAGGCCATAAAGGTCTCCTTTCAAGTTGTGAATCTCTAAAGTCCACTCCCTTTGAGCACAATTTCAATATTTGGTATATATTCCTTCTCCAAAAATTCTTTACAGAGGTTTTTGGCTTAGATCCTACTAACAAACATGTGTTGCAATGAATTCTAAACCGAAGTTTTCATTTTACCAAGCACCGAATACATAAGTTCAGTCTTTCGAGTCATACGGTTATAAATTCTTCATCCTAAGGCGAAATGTACTTAGTTTTAGATAGGAAGCCTTGTGATCGGTGAGATGTAGGTTTGAATTAAACATATCAACACATTTATTGCGATGAATTTCTATTGCTTGTATGTCAGTCGGTGATAATTACTAAATATGTTCAAGAGTGTAACATCTTCGTTTGCAACCGCGAGCCAGGGCAATGTCAGCTTCCGAACTCTACTTTTTTCTCAAATCATCTCTAAAGCGGAAAAAAAAAAAAAAAAAGAGAGGGTGATTTCTTGAAACCTAGCTAAGTAAAATTCACTGATAAGAGAAATAGAACCTCGTCCAGGAAATCTGTGGTACCTTCAAAGCGCTCTTCGAAGAACACTTCAGCCGAAACAACTGCTAGCAAAGAAAGGACGATGGCGCCGATAATGTTGATGATATTCATCGGAGTCTCCATCACTGAAGAGAGCACTCTCGGGGAAGTGGCTGTAGAGTATCCTATTCCTACAAGCACGCTAGTCTCCTCTCTCTAATTGTCAAGGTGGTATGGTAGTTGACCGATAACCTCTTTTTTTTTTATCAAGGCCAATAACCTCCAAATATACTTTTTAAGGGAAATGGCAGTTTGTCCTCGAAAGATTAAAAAATTCTCAATTTATACCCTTAAAAATTAATTATTTTAAATTATACCCTCAATTAAATTAATTGATAGCAGTGTGACCCCAATCATAACGTCCATTGTAATTTTCATCAAATTAGCAGCCACATGAGACATACATGAAAAAGAGAAGGGTTATAATTTAACAAAAATCATCATGTACATTTTAAGTTATAAAACATGGATACTTAAAAAAGATCAAGATATTGATATCGAATATTTCTCGGATACGGATACGCGTCCAATATGACTGGATACATATTCAATACGGGATGAGAAGTATTCTAAAATTTAAAAAATAAATTTAATTTTCGAATATAGCAGGATACGCCTTGGATACGAATGAGATATGCTTAGGATAGTGGGATATTATTTGAATTTTTTAAAAAGTATAAGGACAGAAGAACAAATATGTTTGTGCCTTTGTAAAAAAAAAATTATAAAACGCCAATTCAGTCGACACCCCCCCCCCCCCCTTCTCTCAATCGACGATCGACTAACTCTCTGTCTCTCGCTCTCACTCACGATGGACTGACTGTATTTGACGCCGATCGACGACGGGTATCTCCTCTTTCACCTCCAACGACCTGTATTTGACCCCGATTAGCCCAACTCAGTCGACAGCCCCCCTATCTCTCTGTGTCCAAGTACAGCGGGTAAGTTCTCTCCTCTCTCTCTCTCTTTTTCTGTCTGTCTATCGTCTCTTTTGCCTTTTACCAGCGATTACCATGCCTTTTGAGCCTTGAATTAGGGTTTGCAATTAAGGGGTTTTTTTGGGGGCCTTGAATTAGGGTTTGCAATTAGGGTTTTTTTTTTGGAGCAATTTGGAGAACAATCTACACATATACAGATATACAATAAGGTAATGTCTGGTTCAAAAAATTAGATTCCTGGTTCAAAAAATTGCAAGTTTTATTATATACATAATGCTTGGTTTTATATACATAATGCCTGGTTTATATATACTGATTCCAAGGTTTTTATATACATAATGCCTGGTTCAAAAAATTAGTTGCACAATAAGATGGATGTCCTTGAATTTAACTGCCACTAAATTTTACTGCACTGCCGATTCCTTTTATTAAATTAATAATTATAGGGGAATGAGTACGGGTACAGAAAGTATTGGCTCAATGGTTTCTTTTGTTTAAGCATGGACTTGATATTATGCAATATGTATGTTATATAAAATGTATGATTTATGAATGATAGAATGATTATTATTATATATCTTTGGTAGATGTGTGATTCACTTTATAAATCATAATTATTACATTAAATATAATAATAAAATTTTAAAAAATCTATTTTTTATAAACGTATCCTAGCCGTACCCGGTTTTGTTGTATCACCGTATTCGTATCTGTATCTGTGATTCATAGGTTATAGCCTTAATCTTTAGAGGAGGGATACAAATAAATAAAAGAGAAAAAAAAATCTAACAAGACAGTTTTTCAAGCAAAGATTGAGAAAATGTCATCACAGATTAATGGTTTGACTTTATATAATGCACCTACTTCATTCATTTAGTAGCCAATTTCTAACGTAATGAACATCTACTAGTAAACAGAAACCTTATGCATTTTACGTATAACTATATGGAGCTCATTTATTCTATTTATTATCTTAAATTCTTTAGCAAAAAACAACTTACATCTAAAAACATCTCTACCTTTTCTCGCTAAGTGATCAGTATTGTAACATCATGTTCCCCTTTTTGTGAATCGAAACAATCTACATTCCAAGTAAAATTGGTTCTACTCATGGGGTTATACATTTATGTTTAGGCTTTCCTATTTGGTCTAAATAGGTTGTGCCTCTATTTTTTTCTTGTTTAGCTCATATGGTTGAAGCCAGCCCCCAGCCTGGATGAACATGGGTTCTGTCAAGCAAATGGCTGGTGTTGATATGCATTCCATTGGCTTTGTGCGGGTGAACTTCATGTATTTAATTTGAAAAAGCTAAATTGAGTTGCTGATGAATGATGCAGGAGTCACAGGACATATAATGGAGGCTCAGTTGCAGGATGAGATATCACCCAATCCACGAGTTAGAGCAACACTGCACCTTGGATCAGAAACTTATTCTGTTCATGTGAAGAAGGGAATTCTTTCTGAACAATTGGTTTCAATGAAGGAGGAGAGCATGAGCATCCTGAAGGAGTTCATCACTAAACACAACGTTCCAAACAATGACCCTGATGAGCCAGATGAAATTTCCTCAGAAGATGATGCTGAAATCCCTGAGAAGTCTCCTGTGAAGTCAAAGAAGCGAAAATAGTTTTTCTTACCTTAGGGATTAAATTGCACAACAAAACATTTGTGGTATCTGAGAATATTTGTTAGTCAATCATGAGTTGTAGGTAATATCTATATCTGTTTAGGCAACATTGCAAGTTCTTGCAAAATTGTATTAGAGAAATACTTCTGAGAATGTGTTGGTGGTCATTCTTGCTTCTGGTATGATTTCTTCGTACATCACCTAGCATTTTGGAAGCTCTTCCCTTGCTTTTGTTTCACCCTTTTAGATACGTGGCTTTAATTTTTGCTCTTTCTGTTGCTGAAGATGGGAAAGTTAATTGAAATTTTTCTATATCGAGGTTGAGGCCAGAGCCATTTTAACCTACTGATAAGCAGGAGAAGGGGGTAAGGAAAGGTGGGGGAGTGCAAGAGAAAGTGAGAATTCCACAGGGAAGGTTTTTTACTTCTTACTATTGCCATTAAAATTTTAACTGTAATCCTTAAGCAAATTATAGAAGACGCATTATCAAATGGATTTGAAGTTTGTCCGTATAATAAAGCCTCCAAAAATTTTAAATTGTTGGTTGGTTGGATCAATTGTTTTAAATTGTCATACAAGTGATGACTTTTGTCAGATTATGGCGTTTTCCCTTTTCACTTGCATCTATTGTGCATGTCCATCCAATAAAAATTGTCATGAACGTAATTGAGATCGATATTTTCATTGAATTGACAATCACTTAAAATGTATGTAATGACTTTTGTTAAATTATGATCCTTCTTTTTTTCACGTATGTTTCGTGTGCCTGCCAATTTGATGAAAATTGCAATGGATGTTATGATTGGTGTCACACTGCTATCAATTAATTTAATTGAGGGTATAATTTAAAATAATTAAATTTTAAGGGTGTAAATTGAGAACTTTTTAATCTTTTGAGGTATAAACTGCCATTTCCCTTAAAAATTATATTTGAAGAGGTTATTGGTCTTGATAAAAAAAGAGGTTATTGGTCAACTACCATACCACCTTGACAATTAGAGAGAGGAGACTAGCGTGCTTGTAGGAATCGGATACTCCACAGCCACTTCCCCGGGAGTGCTCTCTTCAGTGATGGTGACTCCGATGAAGATCATCAACATTATCGGCGCCATCGTCCTTTCTTTGCTGGCAGTTGTTTCGGCTGACGTGTTCTTCGAAGAGCGCTTTGAAGGTAACACAGATTTCCTGGACGAGGTTCTATTTCTCTTATCAGTGAATTTTACTTAGCTAGGTTTCAAGAAATCATCCTCTCTTTCTTTTTTTTTCTCGTTTTAGAGATGATTTGGGAAAAAAGTAGAGTTCGGAAGCTGACATTGCTCAGGCTCGCGGTTGCAAACGAAGATGTTACTCTCTTGAACATATTTAGTAATTATCACCGACTGACATACAAGCAATAGAAATTCATAGCAATAAATGTGTTGATATGTTTAATTCGAACCTACATCTCACCGATCACACGGCTTCCTATCTAAAACTAAGTACATTTCGCCTTAGGATGAAGAATTTATAACCGTATGACTCGAAAGACTGAACTTATGTATTCGGTGCTTGGTAAAATGAAAACTTCGGTTTAGAATTCATTGCAACACATGTTTGTTAGTAGAATCTAAGCCAAAAACCTCTGTAAAGAATTTTTGGAGAAGGAATATATACCAAATATTGAAATTGTGCTCAAAGGGAGTGGACTTTAGAGATTCACAGCTTGAAAGGAGATCTTTATGGCCTATAGCGGACGGCGACACCTGTTTTATACTGTTGGATAATGTTTTCTTTCCTTGGGGCAATTGCTTTTTCTACTATGAATCACTTAGTCGCCATCTGTTTTTTTATGTTTTCCATAACATCATTAGCCTCATAATGGATCCTTATTAGGAGAAAAGAAAAATAAATTTGTGCGCGTTTATATCAGTTGATATTGGAGTTATCTCTGCTGTTATTTGACCACGAGGAGAAATAATTTATAGCATTGTGTTTGTATATTTTTTAACCTAATTACCCTAGACTTAGTAGCGATAGACCACTTGGTATGTTTTTGATCTAAATCATCCTTCCAAACCCCTACCCTCGCCTCCCCAAAACTTAAGATAAAGAAAATATGCATTAGCATACATTGATTGGTTCTCTTTTCATCATCACTAGGATCACTTGGATGCCCACAGTTTAAAATTTCTTTATTTTATATTGTCTTCCTTGTTTAAGAATTTATTGTCCTCAATAAAATCTTGCTGAGTGTTTTCAACCATGTAAAACGAGAAAGATGGCTGGGAGAAATGGTGGGTTATCTCTGATTGGAAGAAACACGAGAACAGGGCTGGCAAATGGAACTACACTTCTGGAAGGTGGAGTGGAGACCCAGTCGATAAAGGTGTGATACTGTTTATTTACATCTTTTTATAGTAAGTTATTCGAGTGCCTGATGCAACTTTGCTTATTATCATTGCATTACATATGTTGATTGTGACATTTCATATCTTTTTATTACATGATATGTTACTCCGCAATCACTTGCATGTCTTGGTTTAGGTATTCAAACCAGTGAAGACAACAGGTTCTATGCAATATCGGCCGAGTTCCCTGAATTTAGTAACAAGGACAAGACTCTGGTGTTCCAGTTTTCTGTTAAGCATGAGCAGAAGCTAGATTGTGGTGGTGGCTACATGAAGTTACTCAGTGGTAAAGTTGATCAAAAGAAATTTGGTGGTGGTACACCATACAGGTAGGCTCCCTTTCTTCAATTGTAACATGTTACTGTTTCCCTGTTGTTAAGTGTTCTTTTGTTTTCCCTGCTTAGGGTTCTTTTTGGTTTTTGGTCTAAATTTGAAAATTGGTGTGTTTCTGTGTGTTGTGAAATGCAGTATCATGTTTGGACCTGATATATGTGGGGAAAGCACCAAGAAAGTTCACGCCATTGTTTCTTACAATGGATCGAATTACTTCCTCAAGAAAGATGTGCCTTGTGCAACTGACCGGCTGACTCATGTTTATACTTTCATCCTCAAACCTGATGCTACCTATACCATCCTAATTGACAATGTGGAGAAACGATATGGTAGTTTGTATTCTGATTGGAAGATTCTTCCTCCAAAGAAGATCAAAGATCCTAAAGCCAAGAAAGTAATTAATAAAAAAATAGTTATGGATTCTATTCTTAGATTATGGTATGGCCATGATGAACTTTGATGACAACATAGCTACTTCTTGGCCATTTACAGCCTGATGATTGGGACGATCAGGAGTATATTCCTGATCCGGAAGACAAGAAACCAGAGGTAAACGTCTTCAGCTGATGAAGTTTTGCTGTGATCTTTAACTGAAACCTGACATGTATATTTAGCAATCTGACTACATTTCTATTTTTGAAGGGCTATGACGACATTCCAGTGGAGATACCTGATACTGATGCTAAGAAGGCAAGTCTTCTATTATTTTCTGTTTGGTCTTTTGCATTTTATTGTAAGCATAGCTCTATAGACAGCAAGGTAGTACTGAACCGCATGTTTACCACTCAAGCCTGAAGACTGGGATGATGAGGAGGATGGTGAGTGGACACCTCCAAAAACTGTAAACCCCAAGTACAAGGGGCCATGGAAGCAGAAGGTTAGCTGAAATATGTTCTGTTTGAAAAATTGCTATTGTATTCTAGAAGCATAGTTTATAACTGCTCTTGATATTTTTGCAGACCATAAAGAATCCAAACTACATGGGGGAGTGGAAGGCTCCTATGATCGACAACCCAGGTTGTGCATATGTTTATGTGTCTTTGTCTTTATGCATCTTGCAATCAGTTTTTTTTTCAAAGAATACTGTGATATTGTTTTTTTTTTTTTTCAGATTTCAAGGACGACCCAGATATCTATGTCTACCACCATTTGAGATACGTGGGGATTGAATTATGGCAGGCAATTGTCACTACATTCAATATTTGCTGCTTCTTTTTTTATTTTTTTTTTTTTTTTTTAGAATCTTTGTCAAACATTTTATTTCCATCAACCAGGTAAAATCTGGGACCTTGTTTGATAATGTTTTGGTGTGTGACGATCCTGAATATGCAAAGCAGCTTGCTGAAGATACTTGGGGAAAGCACAAAGATGTGTGTTTTATTTGCAGTATAATGTTTTCAATCTTTGTTAAGGAATTTACTGTTCATTAATGCTGAGATCATATATGTTTGCAGGCAGAGCAAATTGCATTTGATGAGGCAGAGAAGAGGAGAGAAGAAGAGGTATTCTCATGCTCACCTGAAAGGGGGTGTGAGATTTTGTGACTTGAATATATCTTTATGTGTTGTGTGTGCTGATATGCCCTTGTTTCTACACGTCATAAAGGAGATGAAGGGAAGGCAAACTCTCTCGGCGCTCCCCTCCCCCTTTTTTCCTTAATGACCATGGGTTTTGTCATGGACACATCTGATGAATTAATGATCTTAGCTGTGTCCCCACCCATGGTTGTTTCACCAAATTAGTAATGAAGTCCCTGTAAAACAGTAAAAAGAAAGGGATTGTTTCCATGAAATTTTCTCTCTTTTTCTATGTCTACTGGAGGGAATTTTTTTGTCTTTAGTTCATTTAACACCTATTGGGAAGTGTGTGAAACTAATCTCTATAATGTCCTCTAGTAGCATTAGCTCCCAGAGTCTGCTGATCACCTTGAATGCTCTAGGATTTTTAGCTTAAGTATAATTTGGGTTTGCTTTAGTCGGTAAATCTGATAATATGTTCCTAATTCTGCTTCTTATTGTATCAGGAATCAATGAGTGATGCAGTTGATTCAGATGTAAGCTTCTGTTAACACTCTCTTAGGTTTTCACTTACATCACCAGCATGTTCTCAAGTATGCTTCTTATCTTTCAGGAAGATGAGGATTTTGATGATGCAGAAGGTGATGGGTATGATGAAGAGGCTAGTGAAGAGACAGACAGAGATGGTTGGGCAGCAGATGATGCGCACGTAGGTGTTCAATCTTTTTGTGAGAGTGTTACTTTCCCATTGTTGCACTTTTCTATTATATTCTAGTTTCGTATGTGTCTGAAATATTAATCTAATATAAATAGGTGATAGGGTGCCAGCAATACACACCTCACACACAATATTGTTTTATAATATCTTCCTATCTTTTGCTTCTTCTTCTTCTTCTCCTCAACCCTAGTACAAATTATTCAAGTTTCAACCAGGTAACAGAGTTGGGTCTTGGAACCATTTGAATTTCTGGTTATTCATGTTTGTATGTTTGTTTGTTAGTCCCATGCGCAAACCAGGTCTAACGGTTGTATCCTACGTCAAATGATTAAGACTGCCTAAGATTGATTTGTATGCTTAAAGGGTCTCTCCACTCATTACCACTAGTTTTGTGTTGAATGCTCTACCAGGACTAACACACGGTTTTATGATGCTAAATATTTTACTAAGCCAACACTAGAAGGCACAGTGAGTCAGAATCAAGACAAGGAAGTGATCATGGTTTTTCTGGAAACATTTGGAAAGATAGCAGATGTACAAAGAAGCAAAACTTCTACAAGAAAAATAGGAAAGCTATATAGTAGGAAAGTAGAACAATAAGAAAGTAACATAATAGGGAAGTAGAATAATAGGAAAGGAACACTCTTAACATTTTTCTTCATTTGTGCTACTCTGCATCGAAGCATTCATGAGTTCTAACATCCATGTTCATGATCCTTGTGGTTTACTTTTGCAGGATGAGCTGTAGAAATCTGAAGATCAAAGAACCTGATGGAGTGCTTCTGGCATCAATTTGGTGATGTTACATGGTTGGGTGCTTACGACCACAGAATTTAGTGTTCTTGTTCTTGCCGTCTTTGTACATAAGAGTATTTGCCTTGGTGGAAACAGTTCATATGACATGCAACACATGTTGCAACATGATTTCATGTTATATGGTTGAGATGTATTGTGGTACCACTCTCACCATATCTGGATAAGAATAAATATAGTCTGGTACTTGGATAATGGGTTCGCCTGGCTGTTCTGTATTTAGTTGTTCTAGAATATGCTGCAAATGGATTTTTTTTGCAATTCTCGTTTGTTTAATTATTCTATAGACATTTGCCTCTAATTGTCACACCTAACCTATTTCACTTCTTGCTGCCTTTCAGTTGACTACCAGTACAATCAACACCTTCATTGAAGCTTCTAAGAGTTGGTTCTTGTGTTCGACTCCCCATAAACAAAAACATAGAAGGTATGTTGTGTCAAGACATTTTTTTGACTTTGTAAACAAGCTTTTTTGATCCTTGGCAACTTCATCGACCGATACTTTATGGGTGGCTCAATATTTCTTTATGAACCCCCATCAAATATCGACTTTGAAACATCAAATCACACATTCTTTTGGGGACAAGTGGTAAAATGTTTAGCATTGGTAGTACACTAGTACTATAATACTCATACTTTTGCTAACCAACTATCCACACTTCTGCTAACGTTGCTGAAAGTACTTTACATCAACATTACCTAGGCAACAAAATTTGAACTCCGCATGACTGGATGGCCAATACTCTCACAAATTTAGAACTTGTATATGCCTTCATTCAACAGAATTCAATTCATGGCCAGTCTATGACTAGAGATAGATATAAGTGTGGAACCCAAATATTTACTAGAAATCTGAGATTATCGTTTCTCAATTCCCTAGAAATTAATAAAACAGTGTATGATCAAACTATTTCATAACCAAAAAATACATAATTTAATGTACACAAGTACCATAAAAGGAAGCCTATGTCAAAAATAAAATGTATTACGTATATTTCATTTGCTTTGCATGAGTATGATGGCTTTCAATAGCTGTTCCCCATTCAGTGGTTTCGATAAATAATAATCCATTCCAGCCTGAATCATCGTGCTGGCATCCTCACCTGTTGAATGAGCAATTAATGCGATGATTGGTATGTGAACACCATAATATTCCTCTTCTTGTCGTATGTGTCTGGTTGCTTCACAGCCATCCATCACGGGCATCTGTTAAACCCAAGTACTGTACTTAGAGCGTCTCCAATAGCGCTCTCTATTTTAGAGAGCATCGTTTTTGTTATAGAGGGCATCTTTGATGAAAAATTAAAATAGAGAGTGATATTTTTTTAACAACTCCAATAGGTTTCTCTTCTCGTATGGAAAATGTATGTTGGTCATCTTTTTCATTCATTAATGACAGTTTGAGTGGCAAACTCACTCTCTACTAGATAGAGTTAGTTTGCCACTCCAAATGTATAGAGAAAAATTGGGTTCTCTATTTTAACCGGTCTAAATAAAGAGCCCATTGGAGATGGATTTTTAGGGATTGACTCTCTTAAATAGAGAATTGAGTGATTGAGTGAGAATAGAGAGTCTATTGGAGACACTCGTATATTCTCATCCCAAAAATCAAAAAAGATGCCAGTAAGATACTTCATAGAATTTTGATAGGTTCCTTTCAGCAATTATACAATAAAATGACAAATTATTGAGCAGTTCTTCTCATCTTCTCCATAAGCATATACTCTGTTGCAGAAATTCATACTGAGGGAGCTGGAAGCACCCTGTATCGAGTGGGTTTAGTCAATCATCGTCACTCGTCAGCAATGACAGATGTTTTCTTATGTATGTTTTGTTCAAACTTTGAGTAAGCATATGTTTCAGTAAACAGAAATATATTAGGAAAAAAAGAAAGGAATATGGACCTTTACCTCGCAATCCATCAAGATATAATCATAAGGTAGAATATGAGCAGCTCTGCGTTTCCGTTGATCACTTAGACCTTTGCAAACTAGTTGCAAAGCTTCTTCCCCATTTTCACAGAGGATAACAGTTGCACCAAGCTTATAAAGACGAGTCATAGTTACTTTGCGTAACACTAAGTTACCCTCTGCTACCAAGACTTTCTTCCCACTCAGAGGTTTTGATAGGAATCGGATTATATTTCGTTATAATAGGCGTAGGCATAAGGATTATGAGTTATTTGTCATTATGCTTTTCAGGGATTTAGTTGTCATTATGACTATTTATTTCTTTTAGAGTTCTTTTAGGATTTGTGGTTTCTTTATATATATAGGAGATATGTTATTTGTTTTGGTAGACTTTGATTATTGACTATTGATATTAAATCTTCTTCCTAAAATTCTCTCTCTATTTTCATCCCCTTTTTCTTTTCTCATCCCTAATTCTTCTCTAATACGATCTACATTAATTTGGTATTAGAGTTTAACTTCGATTCGTATAAATCACAAAAATCTCAACAACCCCGTTCATCGAAAAAAAAAAAAAACTCTTCGCGCGAAATCACTGTTCATCTGCTGTCCAGGTAAAAAAAAAAAAAAAAACTTTGGCAAATTCTTATTGTTCATCGTTCCTGTTCCAGAAAAAAAATAAAATAAAATAAAATTTATCGTGTGCACTGTTCATCGTTGTTACTGTTCATTGCGCCTGTTTTTGTCATTGACCTGTGCTACTTTGACTTCATCGTTGTCCATCTTCTTCCTCGTTCCATCGTGTTAAGAAAGAAGACATTGGTTTTAAAGCTCCAGAATTACAGGAATCTCCGCAGAAGTTCCCGAAAGTTATAGAATCACCCAGAAGTTCTAATAAATTGCAGAAGTATCATCCAGAAATTTCAGTATTGCAGAAACGTCCCAATAGGTTCAGAAAATTACAGAAATATCACCCCAGAAGTTCCAAAAATTGCAATAACACCCCAAAAAGTTCTACACTTTGTAGGATCATCCCCTAACTTGTCAAGCATCCTCTTGGAGTTGCATCTAACACCAGGTACGAGTTCTTTTCGTTGAGAGTTGGTGACTAGTATTTATATTTGTTGGTAAGTCAAACAAAAAAATCTAAATTTTCTTTGTTTGTTGTTCACACACACCACCTTCATAACTTAGCTTATCCAATTTCTTGTTAAATCCATTGTTGCTTGTCTCTCGTTTATTTGAGCCTCTTTACAATAACCTTGTTCTTATGTGTGACCATTTGCATTGATTTATAATTTTTATTACTTGGTTTAATTTTTAGTCCAGTCGGCCATTTACGTTAGCCTAAAATTTACATTACATTCACTATGACCCTCCGTGAGCTTTCAGAATGTCATACTGCATTAGAACAAAAATTTGAGACACTCACCATTGATATGATCGATACTAAACAATCAGTCGACTTGTTACGTGAGGAAGTTAAAGGAATGGGACAATAACTTTCTCAAGTTACTACTCAACTAGCCCAATTGACTAAGTTTATGGAAAAACGACCAATAGACTATGACCAAAGTGAGTCACAAGTTTCACCTAAGTCTAACCAAGTACCCAATGTTCGGCACTTGTCTCTCCCGATAGATCCTACTGACTCATGTCAAGGTATCCTACCCACTTCGCAAGTAGCTCAGGGGAGCCGAATACAACGTTCAGATAGGAAGACACCTCCTAATACCGCTTTTAGACGAAACGTAGGTCGTAGAAATGTTCAAGAGGATCCCGCTGAGGTAGTCATGTCTGACTATTCAGCAGAGGGTGATATGGATTGTTATCGTGAGCCCTTCCGCCCACGTGCCAGATACCATAGGTCTCCTCCTCCGCGTTACCATAATCCTCGACATAGGCATGTCCACGAAGAATCTAGGGATATCACACAAAGAGTCAAAGTGGATGATCCTAGCTTTGATGGTAGGTTAGATCCTGTTGCTTTCTTAGATTGGTTGGATGACATGTATGACTATTTTGATTGGTATGATATGTCCGACAACCATCGGGTTCGTTTTGCCAAAATAAAACTCGTTGGTTAGGGTAAGAGATATTGGCAAGGAGTCCAACGAGACCAAGAACGCCTAGAGGGACAACCCATTACTTAATGGGCTGAGATGAAACAAAGATTGTTGGTCATGCCTTTTGGATTGTCTAATGCACCTAGCACATTTATGAGGGTTATGACTTAGATACTGCGTCCTTTCCTAGGAAAATTTGTAGTTGTTTACTTTGATGACATCTTGATCTATAGTAAGTCTAAAGAAGAGCATTTGGATCATCTTGGACAGATTTTGCAGACATTACGTGTGGAAAAATTCTATGCGAACCTTAAGAAGTGCTCCTTTGTGTAAACTCAAGTGCTTTTCCTTGGATTTGTTATTTCTGCGCATGTTATTGCAGCTGACCTAGAGAAAATTCGTGCTTTTTTGAGGTTCGAAGTTTTCTTGGTTTGGCCACCTTCTATAGACGATTTATTAAAGGGTTTAGTTCCATTATTACTCCCATCACAGAGTGCATGAAAAAAAGGGAGTTTCAATGGACACGTGCTGCAACTAGAGCCTTTCAAGAAATTAAGCACATGATGACAGAGGCACCCGTTCTTCGACACCCAGATTTTTTTAAGGTGTTTGAGGTTGCTTGTGATGCATTTGGTGTAGGGATAGGTGGAGTTTTGAGTCAAGAGGGCCATCCTATTACTTACTTCAGCAAAAAACTCAATGAAGCTAAACAGCGATACTCTATATATGACAAAGAGTTCTACGTTGTGGTACAAGCTCTTCGCCATTGGAGGTATTATCTATTGCCATCTGAGTTTGTGTTATATTCTGATCATCAGGCATTAAAATACCTTCATTCCTAGAGAAAATTGAGTGTTAGGCACGTTAGGTGGGTTGAGTTCCTTCAGGAGTATACTTTTGTTCTTCACCACCGAGCGGGCATTGAAAACAAGCCTGCGGATGCTCTTAACCGTGTAGTTACTGTTTTACAGATTATGAGTGTCTATGTGATTGGCTTTGACAGGATTAGAAACAGATTATGAGTGTCTATGTGATTGGTTTTGACAGGATTAGAGATAAGTATGCCTCTTGTCCTGACTTTGGTATCATTTTTCAGGAGGTTCAGTCTGGTAACCGTCATGAGTACATTGACTTCCTTCTTAGAGATGGTTACTTGTTTAGAGGGTCGTGCTTATGTATTCCCCGTACTTCACTTAGGGATTTCCTGATTTGGGAATTACATGCGGGAGGTTTGGCAGACCACTTTTGTAGGGATAAGATATTTGCACTTGTTGAGGATACGTTTTATTGACCCACTTTGAGGTGTGACATTATTATGATAGTGTCACAGTGTCGCACTTGTTAGTTAGCAAAGGCTAGGAAACAAAACACAGGGTTGTACACACCATGGAGAGACCTTAGTATGGACTTTGTCTTAGGATTGCCTAAAACAACCCATAATCATGATTCCGTTCTAGTTATCGTGGATAGGTTTTCTAAGATGACCTATTTCATTCCTTGCACTAAGTCTACTGATGCCTCACATGTAGCAAAGTTATTTTTTAGAGAGGTCGTTCGACTACACGGGTTGCCTATTTCCCTTGTATCTGATAGGGATGTCAAGTTTGTGAGTTAGTTTTGGAAGACACTTTGGAAACTCTTTGGAACTAGTCTTAAGTTTTCCTCTGCCTTTCATCCCCAAATTGATGGTCAAACTAAGGTAGTCAATTGTAGTTTAGGAGATTTGCTTAGGTGTCTAGTGGGTGAGAAGATGGGAAATTGGGATTTGTTGTTGCCTACTGTTGAATTTGCCTATAATAACTCCGTCAACAGGTCGACTGGTCTATCTCTTTTTGAGATTGTTTATGGTCGTTCCCCTAGACAGCCCATTGATTTATTACTTTTACCTCCTGATTCCCGCCCCTCACACTCAGCCGAAGCTTTTGCCCAACATATTTATGACTTGCATGCCGATATAAGACAGAAAATTATATTAAGTAATGAGAATTATAAATTGGCTGCAGATGTTCATCGTAGGAATAAAGAATTTATTGTGGAAGACTATGTCATGGTTCGTGTGCGTCCTGAACGTTACCCTAAAATTCTTTCAAAAAGTTACATGCTCGAGCCACTGGCTCTTTTCGTATTCTTCGTAAGTTTGGACCTAATGCATATCACCTTGACTTACCTTCGAATATGAGTATTAGTCCTTATTTTCAATGTGGAGGACTTGTTTCCTTATCATGGTACTTTTGAGCCTCCTATGTTTCCAGCAGGTGTTCCTACAGGTGGACTTGTTTCGTCATCAACATCAACTACATTTCCTTTTCTTCCACCGTTTCCACCACAGCTGCATGACCAGATTGTAGTGATCAGATTATGGGCTCCTCGGATGGAGGATATCGTCGTTATCTTATTCGGTGGAGAGATCGTTCAGAGACTGATGATTCATAGATTACTGAGGAGGAGTTTCGTCGGCTTGACCCTGATCTTCTAGAGCATTATCATGATCGTATCTCTCCGGAGGCGAGTTCTTTTCAGCCGGGGGGAAATAATAGGAATCGGATTATATTTTGTTATAGTAGGCGTAGGCGTAAGGATTAGGAGTTATTTGTCATTATACTTTTCAGGGGTTTAGTTGTTATTATGACTATTTATTTCTTTTAGAGTTCTTTTAGGATTTGTGGTCTCCTTATATATATATATATAGGAGATATGTTATTTGTTTTGGTAGACTTTGATTATTGACTGTTGATATTGAATTTTCTTCCTAAAACTCTCTCTCTATTCTCATTCTCTTATTCTTTTCTCATCCCTTTCTTCTTCCCTTCTCATCCTTAATTCTTCTCTAATACGATCTACATCAGGTTTATTAGTGCTTGGGTCGCCAAGTTCTTTTATTTCCCCTTGATGTGTTGGGAGGTTTTGAGCCCGAGAATATCTTAATCTCGGCATCAGGTGAGTCTTACTTGCTGAAGTACTGGATTTTGTGGGAACTTTGCCAGAATGGTTTGTGTTTTCTCCTTCTATTTTTGGTGGCGTCGCGGGCGTTATTCCCCCAAACTCTGGTAGAAGATTGATCACTTGATACAAACGAGAACAATGAAATGGCTTAGATATGATCAGATCTGTAGGAGGTAGCTTGTCCTTATCAAGGCCCTGGGCATTAATGCTTTGAGCACTTGGTTTATCTATTCAAACAACCCTGTTACAAGTATTGCAGAGGTCCCTTCTAAATTCTGCCACAGCCCTACTGAGTTCTCGAAATGGTCCAGCTCTTGTATCTATTACTATTAATATGAAGTTTGGTGCACCCTTAGGTGAGTTCTCTTTTGGAGGGGTGGTATGTGATCTGCTCCATCTAGCATACTTAGGGGCACTTCCTTTGATCTAGTACTAGAGTTGCAGGTTGCTGGTCTGCTAAGGCTGTCACTTATCGTATCTTCCCGAAGAGCTGTAACGGGAAAGGATCATCTTTTGTTTGATCTTCTTGAGAGTGTGAGGAAGATGCTCATAGTTATTTACGGCAGACACTTCTATCCCTAGGTTCTCTATGAATTCCTTTAGAATCTTACACCTTTTGTCGCTCTGAATGAAGAGTACAACATGGGATCCTTCTAGCTTAGGACTATGAATACGAGTACTTGGCCCTGAATGTTGATATGAGTCACTGGATATGTAGCCACCATGAGACTCATTGTCATCTTCGCTTTCATTACCACTTGTGTCGGTCTCACATACAGTGAGGAAGGTGTTGAACTTAAAGCAAGTTCCCTTTTCTCCAACTTCCTTGTTCAGAATTCCTATCTCTCCACCCATTAAACGTATCTATCACAAAATAAACCACTGATTTAGATACTTCTCAATTCATTCTAAAATTCTGGAAATTAATAAACCGCAAGAGAAGTTTAGCAGCTTTTAAGCATTTACATACCAGAGATTGAACAATACCAAGCCCTAAACCAGTGCCTGCTTGTCCAGGAGCCGTCTCTTTGACCTGAACATAGTTTTCAAAAACGGATTTTTGCTTCTCTTTAGGAATTCCCTTTTCTTTGTCATTTACCTCAAATGCAAATTCCATGTGTTTGGGATCTTGTTGGAGTGTGTTGTTCATGGCTTCCAAGTCATTGTATGATTTATCGTTCTTAAAGCAGAAGCATGATATGCATCCTATTGAATTGTTTTGATTAGAAGCGAGTATCGAATTTTCAAACCTAGGTTTCCTTGCCCAAGCTCGAACAGAAACATGTCCCTCAGGGGTAAATTTGACAGCATTGCTCAGTAAGTTACATAATATCTGTTTCAGTTTTCCCCGATCGCCTTTAACATGAGAAAGTTTTGTAATAGAGCCATCATAGGGGTCCAACACCACATCTACACCCTTTTTCATACCAAGAGGATGATATAAATCAACTACATCTTCAAGTAGCAGTGCCAAGTCAAATACTTCTTCTTCAAGTAGCATCTTGCCAGCTTCAATCTTGCTTGTATCAAGAATAGAATTCAGTATACCTGCACAACTGATAATAGATTCAGTATTTTTTTTTTTTGATTGAAGAAAAAGGGGTGGAGGCAAAGGAGAGCGCCTAGAGACTACCTTGAGAAGCCCTTAGATGGGATTATGCGAGCGTGCCCGTTATTTCTCTCGGGAAAGAACCTAGTTAGATTAGTATAGCGGTTAACCACCGAGTTCTAATGTGGAGTCAAAGACTCGAACCTCCAACCTCATAATGAGAAATTCGGCCGATACTCCACTGAACACCCCACCCAATGGTTGATAATAGATTCAATTATGCATGAGTAAGCTTTCCAAAACATTTTCAAATTATGGCTGACAATTCTAGACACGGTCTTTGAACTTCTGGATTAACTTTGATAGTTTAGATGGTAAATGAGTGAATTCCTCAAACCCATCAAATAACTACATGTCAAGCCACAAATTTAGCTAATCGCAGTTTATACATGACGTAAATTTTACACAATACGAACTCAATTATACAAATGGGTCTAATATGGGTTGAGCAATTTTTTATGTAGACATGATGATGTACATAATTTAAGAGCACGAAACAACACCACTCAGTGACGGAGAAACAAAGATTGAAGTGGCAGAGAGTAAATTTACCCAGAAGATCCTTTGTGCAGGCTACCATTGGTGTTAAGTTTGTCTCCAACTCGGATCCGGGAGAGACTTGATTGTGACATATCGCTATCAAGCCAGTTACGCCGGCTAGAGAAGCACGCACATTATGGCTGGCACTTGCAAAGGCGAGACTCTTATTCATACTCTTTCTTTCTGTTTGTTGAGTTGCTTCCATTTGATTTATGAGTGCAACATATAAATACATCTCTCTTCTGGCTGCTCTAACAACGAAGAACACAAAAATGAAAATGGAGAGCACCATTGCACCAATCATCAGCTTAAGGAGCATGAACGCGAACTCGATGTTTTTGTTTATAACACTCTTTAGTCCCTTGTGAGCCATAGCCAACACATATACCTGAAATTTCGATGTAACTGGAATTATATAACTCCCATACCACAATGAATTACCACTAAAATCTTTTTTTGTTCCCGGGAAAAAAATCCCGTGGGCTAAGACTCAAAAAATTCCCCTATTAGGAAGCAACCGGTCAGAAACGAAATACAAGACATTCATAACCCATATAAATCTTGCGCAAATATATATTTTATGTAAAGAGCCAAATTTCGTTTGGGTGCATAAAAATGTTGAGAGAAAATTAGAATTTTTGTTCTTAAACATCCTGGAACATCCTAACATGTGAAAATTTTAATTTGCTATTACTGATTTGTTTTTATTTTCACTGAAAAAATGAAATGGTTGGGTGTAAACAAAATGTAATTTGGATCCTTGTATGAGTGCATGGTCAAGAATTCGCAATTTTAAACTTAGAAACTGTTTTTTTATTTTTGAAAATAGTTTTCGAGAGAAAAGATGTTAGACTTGTAAACTTTAATCAAATAAACATTTGGGTGTCATTGACTGCAACAATAGATACAGAGGGAGAGGAATCAATAAAAGCAAATAAAGAAGAATTATTAGTCATGTGATGGGTGGCTCCTGAGTCAAAAATCTAGGCAGTTCTAGATATACTTGAAGGACCTGAAGTGAAAAAATATACTGAGGGAGAAATTGATAGGGCACCTAGTTGGCGAAGTGAAATAAGCTTCTGTAATTGATCAAGTATAATAGTCATGCTGGGAGCTGATGGGAGTGACTCATCCACCGGTGATGCAGCTGCTGTTGTATGATAATCTTTAGGTTTAAATCGTTGATTTAATACCCCTTAGCATTTTTGTTTATAAATTTTGGACATTGTACCTTCCAGTGACTCTTACTAATAGTCTGAAGTGAATTAAAATTTTCACTTGTCATAATGTTAACCAAAGGATCAAAAAGCCCAAATCAAACAGCTCAAATCAAACAGCCAAAATAGGTGCAAAGTCCAAAGCCCAAATCAACAAAATAATGTCCAAATCAAATAGCTGAAAGCCCAATAGTCCAAAGTAGGTGCAAATTTAAAGTTCTGTTCTCAAACTCAAAACAAGAGCCAAAGAGAATACCAGCGAAGCCAAGAGCAGAAACTAAAATCAGAAGAAGCAGTCAATGCCAAACAATTCATAATTTGTCACAAATCAACTCAACAACTTTGTAAATCAAATACCCATAATAAATTGAGGTTTCTTACACAAAAATACAACAAAAATAACACTAAAAATCGAAATTCAGCATTGTTCACAGCGTAAACAGTAACTTCGGTACTGTTCATAACACATGAACAGTAATTTCGGCACTGTTGTTCACCGAATTAATAATATTTTTAGCACTGTTCACCGAGTGAACAGTATTTTTGGCACTATTCATAACCCTTAGAACCACAAAAAGTCAACAACTCACTAATCACTAGCTCTCAAATCACACAACCTAACACCAAGAACATTTAATCACACTACTTAGGCTTGATATGAAGTAAAGAAGTAGAAGAAAATAGCAAAAAAAAAATCGTCATAGATGATGTTAGTCCTAATCCAAAAATATATTATTTCTCTAACTAAATTACTGTGATGCTGCAATATATTTTGGATTGAAATCATGCTCTGATACCATGTAAACTTTGATCAAATAAATAAGAGCGAAATGAGAAAGAGAAAATATTATTATTGCTAAACAAGTCTATAATACTACTTTACCTATAATACATAATGTAGACCCTTATATAGTAGGGCAACAAAATAATGTAAAATTTATAAATTATTTATATTAGTTGTTTTTTTGTTTTTATTTTTTGAAAATCGAGAACAAAAAATAGACAAATTTAAAGAACAAGATAGAACTATTTTGTGTATTTTTAGAAACAATATTTCCAGAATTTAGAAAACATCACCTTCTTCCACCACCACCACCAACACCAGTACACTTCCACCAAAATCACCACACTCCCACCACCAGTACATCTACCACCATCAACACCACCACGTCCACCACCACACTCTTACCATCACATTTCCGTCATCACCACATTTATGTTTTCATTATTTTTTGGGTTACTGTCTAAATAAGTTTTATTGTTTTTAGTCTGTAAAACTGTTTTTGAAATTATAAAACAAAACAAGTTTTGCGATATAAAAAACACAAAAACACACTTTTCTAAAACTTTAAAAATAAATACTTTTCAAATATTATTTTTTGGGACGCAAACAAAAAATGGCCGAAATTTCCAAAGCATTGAATTGAAACATACCGATTGCACTCCAAGGATTTGGATTTCCATCGGTGAGCAATAAAACATAAACTTCATCTCCCAAATGTTCAAGATAGAAGCTCTTAAGGCACCATCATTGGGTTCACATGTAACATTACCAACCTGGCCTATTTGATCACCGTTTGGTTTCAGCAATTGAATTGAAACCGAATTACCAACAAGAACCATGTGGGTATTTGGGATCCCTTCACCGAGTACTTTCCCATCCATTGTTGCCAAATACAAGCTTCCTCCATTGCGACTTACACCGGAGAAGAAATCCAATACTGATTTCACTGGAAACCCTAGAGAGATAGCTCCTCTTCCATCCATACCCACCGTGTTAAGGAACAGAAGATCTTGACCGTTAATCCACCCAGTTCCTATTGAAGCATTCCCATTTGTGCTATTCAGAGCTTCTTGAAACCAGCTTGCCTTAACTGTAACCAATGGAAGAGACTCCACAGCTTCACCGTATAGCTTCCCGGTGTCCCGGTTTACCGGCTGAGTGTACCAAGTGTACTTTGTTGTGGCTTTTGGCGTAGTAAAAGACGTTGAGTTGAATTTGAATATACAGCAAAAGGTTGATCACCTTTTGTGTAGTACGAGAAGAAAAAACCATATAATCCAATGTGTGAAATCTGTAATAGGTGTGGGATTGTTGATAATGCTTGAAACAGTACAGGAGCCACCTGCTCAATAGTAGTAACCCAAAACAAATTAGAAAAATGTTTTTCAAAATCATTTTTATCTCTGTTTGAACTTAAAATATAAAATCTCAAGAATGCTCGGATATCTGATAAATTGGAATGTATTAAGAAGATGTCATGTGATAGAATTTGAAAAAAGGAGAGAGATGATCAATCACAACTACATTTGAAAAAAAAAAGTAACTAATTGGAAGTTACCGGTCAGACAACCATCGATAGAGATAAAATTGTCAAAAACAGTGGCTATAAAAAGCATGTAGTGGAGAAGATGAACGATACATTTAAACCCGACCCACGATCTAAGCATTTTAGAAGTAGTATTAGATTAGTTATAGGAAAAAACTACTATTACAATTAAAACTGTTAATCCAGTCTTTTTTGTATCCAAAGTTTCTTCGATTGAATTAATAAAAGAATCATCTTTTATTTGTTTCTTACAATTCATCCAAAAAAGTCATAAAACAAGATATTTGAACTTTTCACATACAATCACCTGAAAACTGTCAGTCAATTGGATTTTTTTCCGTCAATAAAAACATAATTTAGAGCAACAATCTCATCACTCTTTTAGATAAGCAAGAGAAAGAAATACTAACCTTGGTTTCAATACTAGAGAATGGAAGTTCGGGTTCGTCGATAGATGAACTAAAAACTCTCACTAAATTGGTTGCCGATGAATTCATCGGAATAAACACCGCAGCTATATTTTCAATTTCTGAGAGTAGGTTTTGGTGTGAAATCAATTTCACTTCATCTTCAACTCTTCTGACCTTGGTAATCCAAAATGGGATCACCAAACCGGGTAGCAGCAGTACTACAAATGGCTGCATAAGGCACTCATGTGTATCAGTTTCTTTCTTTCTTCTTAAATTTAGAGAGAGATGAAACCTTATGGAAACATTCCTCAATTATCAAAACTTACCAGAACAATGAAGAAACAAACAGGCCTCAGCACTATCAATGAGCTGAACTTCATGAGACCTGGTGGTTGTGATTGTGAACAATGGAAGGCTAGTACCTTCTTTGCTTCACCATGGGAAAATTAGGAGTACATGCTGAGATCCCTGGTTTAGGAGAATTAGAGCAATTTAGAGGTCATAAACTTTTTACAGTGGAAGATAATTTAAATAAGGAAACTATTAGACCGCAGTCAATTAATTCTTTTATGATGGGAAGAGCTACATAAAGCAAGTATATGAATGCATATATATTCTCTACAAACCAGCAAAATTGAGGGTTGATTAATTCTAATTTCTACATTACAAATCACCAAACATGCTTTACACCATCCTCCTAAGCAAAAAGATTATACAATATAGTTTATGAATTCTGAAAGGTCGTCTGATTATTTTTTTTTAGTACATCAAAAAGTATAAAACAAACAAATTAAAAAGAGTTCATAGGAAATGAAACATTGACCACGTCGGCCATTAAACAACTAGCAATTTGAGGTGGGAATCCTTGAGCTCAACAAAAAATTGCAGTTGGCTGACGCTAAGGTTTGTTAGTTTATCTGTACACTGATTTCCTTCTCTGAGATTGTGAATCAATTCTATTATCCGATTTCTACTCACTAAAGAAACATCCACGAATCTAGAAGTTGTGAATAATTATTTAATTAAAAACAAAGTATTACAAACACTTTAACAATAAAAACCAAATCTCCCTTTATGCATTAAAATCTCTAAAAAAAATTAATAAAAAGAAATGCTAGTAATTAAGGTCTTCTAGTTTACATTAAACAAACCCAATATTTTAGCCATTTTTTAATATCATGGAATTATTAGTAATTTATTTCTTCTCCATTATATTTTTAGGTCAATTTAAGAAAAATATTATTTAAATTTAATTTGAGAATCTAATCAATTACAATGACTCAACTAATATGACGACCACGTTAAATTAGGTCCATATAATATTGTTCTAAATTTATTAACCAAATCTAATATTGTTGTTATATCAATTGCGGTATAGATAAACTTTTTTAAATTTTTTAATAGAAGATATTGCCCATAATTAAAGTCTTTTTAGATTATATTCATTTAATAGAATTGTTAGTTAAATTCATTATTATCGTTAGGGTTGATAATTGAATCGAACTTAATTTTTTTTTTTTAAATTAAATTTAAAAAAATTATTCAAATTTAATTATTTTAAAATCAAAATAAATCGAATACGTGTAAAACGGTTCGATTATCGACTCTAATTACCGTTGATATTGATGGAAATCCCAACGACAAGATTTTGATTTGCAGAAAAAATGAAAAAAAACGACCGTTTTTCCAAAACGGACAAGCACGCGCAGCTCCGAGAGGAAAACCCCCAAATTCCCGCCAAAGCATACGCCGATTGTATAATTTCCCGGGAAATTCCCGCCTTCTTCCTCACTCCTATATTCATCAGAGCCCTCTTTTCAACTTCCATTCTTCATTCCTCTCTCTCTCTCTCAGAGACAACTAGGGTTTCTCTCTCATCATCGCTTCCACAGTCTCTTTTTATCTCTGTTGAAAAAACACCTTTTGTTCGATGGCCTCGTCACGTCGATCGAGCAATGGCCGATCACCGCTAGTGAATCAACAGCGTCAAATCACCTCTTTCTACTCCAAGACGACATTATCTTCTCCTTCCCCATTGCCATCCCCTGTTCTCTCCAAACAAGCTTCTAAACCTAACCCAAGCCCTAGCACTAGCTCCAGCCCCACTACTCCTTCACCTCTCCAAACCAAACGCAAGAAGCCCCTCTTAGTGATCAGCCCATCTCCACCATCACCGTCAAGTCCTGCTTCCGACACGGCCAAGAAATTGTATGGAAAAGAGGTCGTGGACAAAAGAATTAGGGTTTATTGGCCGTTGGATAAAACATGGTACGAAGGTTTTGTTAAATCTTTTGATAAAATTTCTGGGAAGCATCTGGTTCAGTATGATGATGCTGAGGAGGAGCTACTTGATCTCGGGGAGGAAAAAGTTGAGTGGGTTGGGGAACCGGTGAACAAGTTTCGACGATTGCGTCGCCTTTCCATGGTTGAAGACGATGTTGACAAAGAAGAGGAAAAGAGAAGTGTGGAGGATGTGGAAAGTGGTGGTGGTGATTCTGCGGACGAAGATTGGGAAAAGAATGCAGAAAAAGAGGAGGTTGAGGACGTCTCAGAGGATATGGATTTGGAGGATGAGGAAGAGGATAATGAAGTGGAAGGTGGGAAGAAAATGGCCGCGTCAAGAAAGCGAAAGGTGATTGGAGGAGCGAATTTAGGTTCTAGAAAGAAAAGCAAGAGTGTTGGAGATGTTAAAAAGAGTACGTCTAAGGTTTCTTTGCATATCAATGGAGGAAAACCGAGGGAGGCTACTAATAACATTGATTGTAAGTGATGGGGTTTGAGAATACTATTAATACTTATTTCAATGATTCTCATTTTAATACTTAAAAGAGGACATTTCAGATACGAGGAGATGTAGTTTATTCAAGATTGATTTGGTAGCAAACATTGGGGTTCTTTCTTCAGATGCTATTTGCAAATTGTTTCTATATGGCAAGTGGGGCTACATATTGGCTGAATTTTCTCGAGTTAGATTTAATGTTATTGGCCAAAATAAATTATTGTCAATGTTGGGATATGTAATGTGAAGAACTACGTAGACCATAAGAGCTGCTCTTTTTGTCATTGTGTTGCAACCATAAAATTAGTGAATACTAATGGAATAGCTATGTTTTATAAGATAGATTATTGCTCAAATATTGTGAGGTGTGTGAATTTCAATAGTGTGTTGTCTTTCTGTTTTTCACCATTTGATTTTTGAACTTGGAGAGCAAATGGTAAATATATTACAGCTATTAACCATTGTTATGTTTTCAGTTTATGTAAAAATGGAAGAAACAACTTTCATGGGATGTATTTTACTGGCATAATATGTGAGCTTGCTTTGTTGCAGGCGGAAAAGCATCTCTTGTTGTCAATAGTGTTTTAGTATGTGATGCAGCAGAGAGATTTGGCATCCGTGAATCTGAGAAATTTCGTTTCCTTAGAGAGTAAGTATTAATTGCATTTTTTGGGCCTCTTCCCTATGTATTGGACACTGTATAGGAAATGTGATAGACTGAGGTTCTATGTTTTTGATTGAAAGGGGGAAAGAATCTGGGGTTGTAATTAATTGTCATTTCCTTCGATTATGTTAGTGTAGTTGCTTTTACTTTCCTGATATGTGAATTTTGAAATCTTAATCATTATGCGTCGAATTGCTTCTTCTCCAAAGCAGAGACCGGAGGGATGCTAATAAAAAACGTCCAGAAGATGTCGGTTATGATCCAAAAACACTGTACATACCTCCTGATTTCTTAAAGAGATTAACCGGTGGCCAGGTAATTATTTTGTCATGTGTATTGGTACAGAGTACGTTGTATTTATCTGGATTGCAATTTTACTGGTGTGTGCTTTTGTTGATTGGTAGAGACAATGGTGGGAGTTTAAGGCGAAGCATATGGACAAGGTTCTATTTTTCAAGGTAATATCCATGTTATTGAATAACATGTGGATCAATGTTGTCACACATTCATGCAACCAAATGACAAATATTTCATCGTTGTTTACGCAGATGGGAAAGTTCTATGAGCTTTTTGAAATGGATGCGCATATAGGAGCAAAAGAACTTGATTTGCAATATATGAAGGTAGTTTGTACTGCATTGAGAAAACTGATTGGGATTGTGTTATGATTTAATGTCAAGAGGGACAAAAGCTTTACCAAATGCATTTGTCTTTTGAACTTAAAACATAGTATTGACTTTTATTGGTTGGTTGAAACCTGTTATTTTTGTTATTTTCCTTTTTTTCTGGAAGGTCATATTGGATGCTCCTTGTATTGTCAGGGAGAACAACCTCACTGTGGATTTCCAGAAAAGAACTTCTCGATGAATGTAGAGAAGTTGGCCCGAAAGGTTTGTCGCATAAATTTACTCTTATGTTAATTTGTTATGTGTTTCTTGGATCTTTTGCACTTTTGACACTTCATTTTAAAATATTTACCCGGGGTCTGTGACGGAGCAGGGTTATCGAGTTCTTATCGTGGAACAAACAGAAACACCTGAACAGCTTGAGCTTCGTCGCAAGGAGAATGGTTCTAAAGATAAGGTTGTCTTTTTGATGCTAAATAAGATGCCAGGATATTCAATAATACTTGTTTTTTTCCCAATTTATTTGTACTATGGTTTTTTATGTTGAAATTTTACCCTTGCTTTACAGGTTGTGAAACGTGAAATATGTGCGGTTGTCACCAGAGGAACCTTAACTGAGGGAGAAATGCTTTCAGCCAACCCTGATGCTTCTTACTTAATGGCAGTGACTGAGAACTGCCAAATTTCAGAAAACCAACAAGAGGAGCGAATCTTTGGTGTTTGTGTGGTTGACGTTGCCACAAGCAAAATTATTCTTGGACAGGTGATTTTGTAATTTATTTTTTAATACTTATTCACAAACCTTGCGTGCGGCCAATTGTTGGTGAAAGCTGTAATGGCATATATTATGGGGACATGAGGCTAATTTTACACGATATTAATGCAATATGGAGATAAAAGGCTACACTGCCATAATGATATTTCCCAGTTCCATACTGTGGGTGTGATTTACTTTTCAAGACTAAAGGTAAGTATGACATCCCGATCCATGGATACACACTGATGTGAGCACACTCAATAAAGCCCTAGCCCAAAACAAATTAGGATCAGGCAAATACTAACACACTTAATACAGCCCTAGTTCAAACTATTTGGGGATCAGTTGCATGGCCTTTTTGGCAGATTAAGACTATTTTGTGCCCAATAGCCAATGCAGGATGTCCCTTTGTGGAAGGAGTTAAGATCCTCACTGCATCCCTGTATATCTTCCTGCATGCATATGTAAATGTATGAATGCAGGTCAATTATTTCTTTCAACTATATTTTACTCCCCCCCCCCCCCTCTCAGCTCATTAATACACAAGCATGCACACATCCCTCCCCTGTTGCAACTTATCTATGCATTATGTACCTTGAAGGTCATATTATCGATTGGCATATTAAATCCTACTGGTCAATGTTGTTTATCTTGGAAATTGATCAATTGCACTGAACATCTTTTGTCTTCACAATTATGTATGACTAAGCGCACTTCTGTTTACCAGTTTGGGGACGATTCGGAGTGCAGTGCTTTGTGTTGTCTATTATCTGAACTACGGCCAGTGGAAATTATAAAACCTGCTAAACTGCTCAGCCTTGAAACAGATAGAATACTGATGAGACATACAAGAAGTCCTTTAGTCAATGAGTTGGTCCCACTCTTGGAATTTTGGGATGCTGAGAAAACTGTCAATGAAGTCAAGGGTGTTTACACGCGTCTTAATGACCAATCTGTTTCTTCATCTCTGAAAGACGCAAGTTCATTTGCTATTGACTCATCTGGCAAAGATGGCGGGGCGGAGTACCTACCAAAAATTCTTTGTGAGCTTGTGAATGCGGGCAAGAGTGGAAGCTATGCACTCTCAGCTCTTGGAGGCGTTCTTTTCTACCTGAAGCAGGCTTTTCTTAATGAAACTTTGCTTAGATTTGCAAAGTTTGAGTTACTTCCTTGCTCTGGTTTTAGTCATATTACTCGAAAGCCATATATGGTTCTCGATGCAGCTGCATTGGAGAACCTTGAGATCTTTGAGAACAGTAGAAATGGGGACTCTTCAGGGTAAATATGGCATTTTTTTATGTACATTTGAAGTTCATTGCATAGACCTAAATCTAAGGTCTTTGTTTGGTTGTGAAGGACCCTGTATGCTCAATTGAACCACTGCATGACAGCATTTGGGAAGAGGTTACTGAAAACCTGGCTTGCAAGACCATTATATCATCTGGGGTCAATTAGGGAACGCCAAGATGCTGTAGCAAGTCTGAAGGTATTTAGGACTCTTTGATTTTGATATACTGTATGGTACTTCCACCGAATTAAGCTTCCTTTTTTGAGCAAAAAAAAAAGAAAAGAATCAGCCTTCCTTTTGATTTTGATATACTTGAGGTATTTAGGACTATTTGGCTTGATGTTAGGGAGTTAATCTACCTTCTGTACTTGAATTCCGAAAAGAGTTGTCCAGACTTCCTGACATGGAGCGTTTGCTTGCGCGCATATTTGCTAGCAGGTACGGGAAGAAAGTTCCATCATATATCTGATGTCTGATGTGATAGGAATATTTCTGCCAAGTTGTTTTGTGTTTATTGCTTTGCATTGTATGCAGTGAGGCTAGTGGAAGGAATGCAAATAAAGTAGTTTTATACGAGGATGCAACAAAGAAACAGCTTCAGGAGTTCATATCAGCTCTACGTGGTTCTGAATTAATGATCCATGCATGCTCCTCTCTTGCTGTGATTTTGGAAAATGTCAACTCTACACTATTATACCATTTATTAACACCTGGTATGATTGGAGCTGATATATTTGTCATTTTGGTACAAATCTTGCTTAGCATCTTACATATAAACTATATTGCAGGTAAAGGTCTTCCCGATGTTCATTCAGTTTTAAAACCTTTCAAGGATGCCTTTGATTGGGTGGAAGCAAATAATTCCGGCCGAGTAATACCTAGAGAGGGAGTTGATATGGAGTATGACTCTGCCTGCAAACGAGTTAGGGAGGTTGAGTCCAATTTGACAGAGCACTTGAAGGAACAGCAAATACTACTTGGAGATGCATCGGTAAGAACTTGACACGACTTTATATAACAGATATCAACTTCCATGTTTGTTTATATATTTTATCAAAAAAATTCTACTAACTTCCTTTCTCTGATTATCCATTTTAGATCAATTATGTAACAGTTGGCAAAGATGCCTACCTTTTGGAAGTTCCAGAACACTTGTGCAGAAATATTCCGCGGAACTATGAGTTACGTTCATCAAAAAAGGTAAGTAACAAAAGGTGTGGCGTCTCAAGTAGATCTATTTCCTTCCATATATCTTAAGCAGGATACTATTAATGAAGAGTAGATAAATATTTTTGCTTTTTCTTATTGTAACTTGGAGCTCTCATACCAGCGTATGGTACCATAAATGTTATTGTGATTTTGTGTTAAGACCTTGAAAGATCAGTTACACACGTTCCAACTTTCTTCTTCTTTCACTGGGTGGATTTCTTGTCCACTACATAGTACCTTTTCCTTTATTAAAGGAAAATTTGTTTCATATTGAAAAAACAGTTACATGTCCAACTTCAGTATTTTTTTTTGCTTTTTTATTTAACAAGGATTAGACATTATGACTGCACCAAAATCAGTCCTCGGCCATTTGACAAGTATAGTATTTGGATCAGACTTAAATGTCAAATATATCTGCATTGAACTATTGATTGTGTTGGGACCAAAAAAAAAGAAAAAAAACTATTGGTTGTGTTAGTTTTCAGCCATGTTGGCCTGCTTATATGCACTTATTGGGTTGAACTATACGGCTGTAGGAAAGATGCTTTCATGACCTAATAAGCCATGAAATTGCACTAGACACTGATACCACATAACGTACAGTCACCATTTGCAATTCCCTTAATTTTGAACTCATGCAAAACTTTCCTACACGTTGGTGATGCATACACACATTAAGGTTAGGTTCTGTATTATTTGTTGCATTTTGTTAGAAGTTCATCATCTACTTTAGTAATGTGAATTGGGAGTGTTAGGAGGGGTTGACTAGGTACATACCTAACATTTGACATCATATGTACAAATTGCTTGTCTTGAGATTTCAATTCACAACCCTGTTGTTTACCTGAGTATGTGTACCCCTGGATCACACAATGATTCCTATTTGTAGAATTTTCTTATTCTTTTGCATCTAAAGGCAAAAAAAAAATGCTTATGACAAGCTGATCAATGCAGTCTGAAGACTTTCCCCTGGCAAAAGTAAGGGAAAGCTTCTTGAGGCCAAGAGTTGTCCTAGTTGATAAAGGACCTCCCTTATTGGGTTTAGGACCTCGGTTCAAACCTCATCCTCCCCTCCCCAAATATAAAATGAAATTATTAACTCTCTCTAAAAATATAGGGGACAGTTTCTCTGGAGATGTACTGTGACATTATTTATGGAATCCAAATACTTCAGTATTTTGGTCAAGATCTTATTTCTTTCCCTGGGGCCATGACTTCAAACATCCACTTGACAGATTTTACTTTTTCCATATCAGGTCTCATTTTCAATTTTCCCCTGGCTTGTGACATGCAGGGTTTCTTTCGTTACTGGACTCCGGTTATTAAGAAATTTATCGGGGAGCTCTTGCAAGCTGAATCTGAGAAGGAGACTATGTTGAAAAGCATTCTGCAGAGGTTGGTTGGACGTTTCTGCGAGCATCATAAGAAGTGGAGGCAATTGGTTTTGACAATTGCAGGTATCCATATATTCTCCTTTGAATGTGGAATGTGAACTTGGTTTTTGTCTCATGTTTTATCATGAGAACCTGGTAGCTCAACATCTTATTATATATTTTGACCAACCCTGGGCTGGGTTTTGATACTTGTGTGTGAGCATGCCCAAGTCTCAGGATGTTCCTTTTTATTTTTATTTTTTTGAAGGGTTTAGGGACTGGGAGGGTGCAGCCACGTGAGTCATGTGAGTGAAAGTAAATAGTTACGTGTCTCGTTACTGTTTAGAATACCTTTACATGAGATGTTATATTCAAAAGAACCATAAATTGAATTGCCTCGCTCTTTGAATCTTTCGAGTGCAAACATCAGCTGGATTTTCAAGGTGAGATGCAAGCTTAAGCGTGGATACGGATACGAGATACGGGTATTTTGTGATACCGATACAGTGATATAGCAAAACTCATTAAAATAGGATATGGATACAGTTAAAAAATATATATTTTGTATTGTACTATTGTATAACAATTTGATAATTATAATTTTTAGTGATTCTTTAACAATAATAAACAACATTAGTAATTTTTTACTTTAAAAAAGATACCTATCATCTCATTATGGTATATCTACCAAGTGAATGTGATTAATTAAAAAAATGTGGACCTAACATTTAATTAGTTTATTTGCTTAGGAAGTATTATTTGCCAAGAATAAGATTATAATGTAATCAATTCATTTATACTTTTTGGACATTTGATAGAGGATAATACTTGAAAAACACTCGTGCATTTTCCAAATCATGATTTTTTTTTTAATTTATTGCATTGCATGTGAATTCGAAAGGAGGGAGTAAATATTAGAACTGAAAATTATACAGACTTCTCCGCATATAGAAGCATTCGTTAGCTATCCACATATTTTATTTATTATTAGTTACGTTTAGTGTGTATCTGATACAGATACATCGACCTTAACAAAATATATGTGGTTCATAGATGCAAGAGCAAAATTACGAGGATGTCATGCACAACTGAAGTTGGCTGTTATATTTTGCAGAACTGGATGTTTTGATGAGCTTAGCAATTGCAAGTGACTACTATGAAGGACCAACATCCCGTCCAAAATTCTCGGACTTATCAAGTTTGGATGAAGTGCCATACCTTACTGCTAAAAGCTTAGGACATCCTGTTCTTAGAAGTGATACTCTAGGCAAGGGTGCATTTGTCCCCAATGATGTTACTATTGGTGGTTGTAGTTGTGCCAGCTTCATCCTGCTCACTGGTCCTAATATGGGGGGGAAGTCTACTCTTCTGCGCCAAGTTTGCTTGGCTGTTATTTTGGCCCAGGTCTTGTTCATGTGGCTTTGTAATTTCTTTGTCTTTTCTTCAACTCTTTCATAGCCTTCATGTGGAGTTCTATTCCAGGTAGGCGCAGATGTACCTGCAGAAAGCTTTGAGTTGTCTCCTGTTGACCGTATTTTTGTAAGAATGGGTGCAAAAGATCATATTATGGCAGGCCAAAGTACATTTTTAACCGAGCTTGTAGAAACTGCGTCTATGCTGGTAAGATTCTGTTGTAGTTTAATGCAAAGTAATTCTCCTGAAAAAATAATCCTTCCTTAATCGCTGAAGTATGCTCTTCTGAATCCCAAGGGAGACACGTAATGTATAAATAATTGTCAATAGATGGATTTGAGAAACCACTGAAAAACACCCATTCTGGGTTGCTAATTAATTGAATTGCTTTGGTCTTTTTTATTTATATTCATTTTGTGTTGAAGCATTCTTACATTAATTTGCAGTTTTTTCCTTGCTAAAATCAAACCAACTTATGCTAAGCGTGCAACTTTATTTCAATATTATATGAAAAGTTTATTATGCTATAATGATCTATGAGAATCTGTGCATGTAATTGATAGAGTATATTCATGTGGTGAATGTGCTTCTCATGGTTTGTGCAGTCTTCTGCTACACATAATTCTCTTGTGGCATTGGATGAACTTGGGCGGGGCACATCAACTTCAGATGGACAAGCCATAGCGTATGGGCCTGCCATATTGAATTTCTAAGCATGTTCCTTCTAGCTAATACATATTTATATTTAGTTATTGATTCTCTCGTTGAATTTGATATTGTTGGAATTTTCGTCGTACAATCTTCAGCTCTTCTCAATTTCTCTTTTCTGGATTTCCTTTGGCAGGGAATCAGTTCTTGAACATTTTGTCCAGAGGGTGCAGTGTCGAGGACTGTTCTCTACTCACTATCATCGATTGGCTGTAGACTATCAGAAAGATCCCAAGGTTTTGTTTTTGTTTCTTCCCTTGTCTTTTTTTTCCTCTGGGAACCAAGATGTAAACTACATTAACTAAAAACAACTTTAAATGACATTTTGGAGTTCAAACTAGTCTTCAATTCTGAGCAAGGATGCATGGGATAACCAAGTTTGGCATATGGATTGACAATTTTCTCTTCATCAAGTTTCTAAAGCATGTTATCATAATCATATTCCTTTTCCCGTTTGGTGTACAGGTCTCCCTGTGTCATATGGCATGCCAAGTTGGAAAAGGAATTGGAAGTGTTGAGGAAGTTACTTTTCTTTACCGGTTGACACTTGGTGCATGCCCTAAAAGCTATGGTGTCAATGTTGCAAGGCTAGCTGGTATCTTCTCTTTTTTCTTCTCATCAAAAGGAATAAGAGTTAATTAATATGCTGGTTGTATATTTATATATTATTTGTCCCTTTTTAGAAACCAATGCAAGACTGAAGAATATCAGTCAAGGGGCAAAACTAGGTTTGTTCACAGTGGCAGAGTTAGCAAGGGGGCAGTGGGGGTAGCAATTTTTTAGAACTCAAGGGTTTATCACTTTTTATCTAAAATTTTGATAAATTTATTTTCTTTTAGAATTTTCTCCCACTAAAATGTTTATAAATAAAAATTCAGGGGAAGTATCATATTTTTAAAAATAAGTGGGATTTTATTTTGTAAATTAAAAGGTAGATTTTAAACTTTTCCTACACGAATCAATCTCATGACTCTATCCAGTCTCTAATTTCCTCTTTTTCCTTTGTAGCAACACACCTAGCCAATGATTTAATCCTCCTTGTTTTTTTTTCTTGCCCTGCTTCCTCAGTTGATGACCACAACTGAAGACTTACGATTTGATCAAAGGCTTAAAAATTATCAGTTATCATCCACCATCTGTGTTAGTGGTTGTTTGGTTGTTCTCTTTAACTTGAATCTCTCAACTAATGATTTCTTTCTCACCCTCGCTTTAATCTCGTTTCCTCTTTTATTTTTTAAAATAAAGATAAATTGAGACTTCAAGTTTGAAACTCTTAAGTTTGGAATTGGATTTGATCTTTCAAACCCTATTATAATATAAGCACTACAAATTAGAATGTAACAAAGCAAAAAGTTTTTAGGGAGCACGCATGTAACATGCTATAAAAAAGGCCTGAATTTTTCTCCATTTGTAGTGGTAATGATTTGGAATTGGATTTCTCTGCATAAAATTTAGAATTTGCTTTTCCATGGATTAAATTGTTTTGATTGATTGCTTGAAATGCAATGTACATTCTATGATGAATTATTGATTCTATTTAATTGGATTTCTATATTTGGAATTTTGCCTATTATTGATTACATTTCGAATTAAAGTGTTTTGATTGATTAGACTTGAACAATTTGCTTGTGGTAAATTAAATTCTTCATATACCTAAGTTCAGTTTGATAAATATGTGATAGATTGAATATCTTTTTAAATAAATTCTATTAATTCTATTCTATTTATTTTGAATATTTATGCTCCTCATACGTTGTTTGTTATCAACTCAGTGATACATTTTTTAGTTTGAGTCTAAGCAAATTACTATGAATCAGTTATGGATAAATTTATTTAGAAAAATCAACGTTGAAACAAATAATGTTAGCATTATTTTATAAGTGATTACTACTAACTAATAGATTTCCCCCACTACGGAAAAATCCTTCCTCCACCCCTAATTGTCCAATGAAGTGAAGTTGCCTCTTGGATATGAAGCTACCTTTGATCAGAAACCTTGTGCCCTTTTAAATTGTGCTTCCATTTTGAGAAACTAAATATGAAAACATGGAGAATGCTTAAGAAACAATTGCATGAGTAGGGTTCAAGTCAAAGTTGTGACTCTTATAATAAAAAATAGCATCAGGTCATTCAAAAATTTTGTTTCCGTAAGGAATATGTGATGTACTTGTCAATCTGTCTGCCATGGGTTTGTGGGCATGTTCTTCAGCAATACTTGAAGGAACTGCACTTATTACTAGTGCCATTGCAGGACTTCCGGACACGGTACTTCAAAAAGCTGCTGCCAAGTCTCGAGAGTTTGAGGAAATGTATGGTAAAAATGAGAAGAACACTCTGAAAAAATTGCCTGAACAGAGTTGGGAAGACAAGATGATAATCCTCCAAAATTTGATCAATGTTATAGTTAGTATTAATTGCCATGAGACTGCCGCTGAGAGTGCAGTGGCTAGCTCTTTGATCAATCTGCAACGCAGAACAAGGATACTTCTGGAGCGGAATTAGGAACATTGAAATGTTTTGATGTTCATTACTAGTGTCTGTTCTTATTACTTGGCACCCATTGACAGTTATGATCGAGTATCTCATTCTTGGCCAATTGTGGTTCCACGGGTTTAACTGCCAAGACATCTCTGCTTGCGTTGCATTCATGCTTGTAACAGTTTAGAAGATGTTACAGCCGGCAAATAGATACGACAAGTGCTGTTCAAGAAAAGCTGATTGTGTTCAGAATCACCATTTTTGTATGTTAGCCACAAACATTAGTGTACATCCATATCTTTGTGACACCTCTAAGACACTATTCATCAAGCACTGCCCGGAGGATTATTTTGTTTGCGCATGGTTGTAATTTTTGAACAGCAAAATCTCAACCAACGGGAAAGGTTGTTGGTTGTGCCCAACTGTTGTACCTGTATACCCCTGTATTCTAAGCAGGTGTGGCTCCGCATTATGCGTTATACTGAGTGGTAACAGTTTTTTTTTTTAACAGTCTGAGGTGTTTAAATTAGTTTACATGCATCGATTAATTTCTATCTTAGTTCAATCAAGCCATTCATGTTAAAATTAGAATATTTATGAGAAATAAATTTTTAATAATTTAGTTCCAAAATTTTTTAAAAATTTGAATTCAGAAAGTCTGAATTTATAGTTCGCTTTTTTAGAATTGTGATAATAGTTTTTGAAGAGGTAAATACTGTTCTCATTGCTAGGAAAATTTCCTCTATATTTTCATTTCTTTCCGCTAGTTGTGGAATCTTTTAAACAGGGGGGGCATTGCTATAATGCCTCGTGTACAAATGGAAGCACAGGAAGAATCAAGGGTGCATTTCAACTCTATGCTGGTGCTGCTCTCATTTTCTCCATTGTCTTGTGTCATCTTTCAATGCTAGAAACCTAATAACATACAGAAAAATAGAAAAACTTTTAGTTGCAGTATAACTCAGCACCAGATGAACCAAAAAGGAGGACAATTTTTCCTCACTTAGATTTCAGTTAAAGGTTAGGGTTGCATACAAGTATTCATCTAACTTTTGAGTGATAAATTAGGAAACTAACCCCATGTCGACGCATAATACTGTTTTGAATTGCTGTGATTATACGTATCAATATGTACATAGGAACTAATATGCCACTAGCCCTTATAATAAGCAGCTGCAAGATTATATAAACATTCTCAAGTTAGATAATGTTGTTCCTGTTCAAAAAAAGAAAGAAAAGATAATGTTGTTCAAATACTAATAGCACTAAAATAAAAGGAAAAAAAGTTTCTTACAGTTAAAAGTGTAAATGGGTAATCCTCGGTTCCTCCAGTAAGAACATCGAGCAGATGTCTCAGTAGCATAACAACTGTGAACTGCCGATGTGTTTAACAAAACAAATTAGAATAAAATAAGTAAGTAGGGAGGGAGAGTATTTTGGCAATGAAAAAGCAACAGAAAATTTGACTTGGCATAACCTAGTCAAATTCGTTTTCGAAAAGTGTAATGAGCGCAATCACGGGTTTCATAATCCTACCAGTGAGAATTTATTAAGGTGATCTTTGAATGCTCTTTTATCCTAAAGTTTTTTTCAATAGCCAAAAAAAAAAAAAATTGACTAAGCATTAATAAAAGGATAAAATTCTCTCCCATTCCCATTTGGGGTATCTGACACAGGCCCAATCTTGCCACATCATCACATCTAATGACCAGGGGGCCAGCTAATGTAGCTTGGTTGGGGCTATGGAGATTCAAATAAAATGGCTTCTGGGGCAGATTCAAATTTCCAACGTCAATAACGTAGGAAAATGTCTTTCTTTAGGCCACTTTACACATGTCATCTGACAATCGAAATATAATAACAGTTCAGCACAAGACAAAAGGTCCAATTTTTTTATATTATATTTTTATTTTTCATTCAATAAAATACTAACACATAAAAAATATATTTTATTATTCCGTATTATTCTTTATAATCGATGACTACAAATAAATTAAGTTAAAATCTACGGCTGTTGATCAACTTCCTATATAGGGTACCCCACATATTTTTGTTGACATATATATCGGTTCATTATTTTGGTCCTCTAATAAATGAAAACGTTTTGATCTAAATAAAAATAAAAATAAAATTTGAGAATTATTTTTTCAAAATATTGATTAAAAAAATACCAAAACATGTGGACAGTGATTTTTCCATGGCTGACTGAATGCAACTTTCAAGTTCAGAAATCAATTTGTTCAACGTAAGAGAAAGGTCTTATGTAGACGACTTACAATGAGAGCCATTGATCTGCAGCGAGAGGCGCCTCTATTGGCAGCAAATGAGCATTCAGGGTATCCAGTCTCAAGCCTTTGTCCTTCAGCTATGCCCACTGATCCACTGTTTTCTAGCTCTCGCTCTCTTCTTGGAACTTCCAAGCTTCCTCTACATATACATATATATATATATATATATATATATATATATATATATATATCGATATGTGTTATGATCAGAACTATGATATCCTTTATCCTTAAAAATGAACAATTGAACAGACTAACCTTATGGTCACTATTGTATCAATCAACTGGGTCTTTACTGGAGGAGCTGTATATGTATACCCAGGTTCAAAATTCTGCAACAGCATGAATGTCATTTTCAAATTCAATAAGAGTTATAACAGATATGAACAAACCAACCTTCTAATCTAAATTTTAAAAATTTTCAGAAAAAACTTCGAAAAGATCATAATTAAATAGACTTGGTCAAAGGTATACCCAGTAGATAAGGATATAGAGAGTACAGCCCCCTCTGTTGACTATTTTAATCCAATAAATGCCAGTAGAAACAAAGAACAAATCGAATTCTATATATAAATAAATGATGATACAATGATTCTAAAGCTCTGTATGCTTTACCATTACCTTTACAAGATTAAACAGAGAAACACACAAACACACACAGAGAGGTGAAAACTAAGAAGAGAAATTAAATAGAAGGTGAAGATGAGAAGAGAAAGTACAAGACAGAACAAGGACGAAGAAAACATGAGTTTGAAATTTTGAATTTTAAAAACGACAGTCTATAATCCAATTCGAATCGCAACAACAAACAATACGTGCGAAGACGACGCCAGATAACCCTTAAAATTTCATTTGAAAACGACGCAGTACAAGAAAATACAAAACAGTAAAAGCTTCCCTAAAGAAAGATTCAAAAAATCGATACAGAGAACCCATGAATCATGTTCACTCCCCAAGTTCATATGAAAACAAACCTGTAGACAAATTTCACAAGTTGTGTTTCCCTTTTCATTACACCATCTTTGTATGCAATCTCTGTGTGCGAACTGAGGGGGAAATATGGAAAAGGAATCGATTCAGACACCCATCAAATTAACAAAAAAAATTATGTACCCAAATGGTACAGTCCATCGAACCAGATCAGAACAGAAAGATGGTGTTTGCAGCATATATACCTTGACAGTCCCAGAACAAGCACAAGGAGCTTCCAAGCTCTTGCAGCTTTCAAACTCTTCTTCGTGGCATATTCTACATAAAGACGTTGCCGAAGACGATTTCAAATCATCCACAAATAATACAACGTCTCCCATCTTTCTTTTCTTGTTTCTCTTCTCAAAAATCTCTTCGCTCTCTCCCTCTCTGCACTCTTGCCTTTATAGAATACAAAAGTAAAGTTAAAATTCCAAGGCTACCCTTCTTATTTTTCCAAATATCAAGTGTAATTCATAAATATATCCCCTGGCACTAAATAATCAAGACGCCTTTTAAGAATTACTGCACAAAATAAACCAAGCCTTTTGACCCGTGCGTGTAACTAAAGCACTGTTAAATGGTTCCAAATCTATCATTTTAGATGGGTCTTTTGGGGATACGATATTTTTTTTTTAGTTCACCATTCAAAGTGTTTTTTTTTTCCTCGCACTATTTATAGTGTTTAAATTAATTTATGTGTACTTTAATTAATTCTCTTATTGGTCAAATTAAAAATAAATCATCAACACTAGAATTAAAATATTCAATTTTTTTTTTAAACTTTTTTTGGGAGGGGGGAAAAGGGGGACTTGAACCCTTGACTTCAAGAAGACAAAATCTTTACAAGACAAGGAGTACCATTGAACCAAAGGCCCATTAGTAGAATTAAGATATTCATGAGTGATAAATCTCTTATGATTTGACCTCAAAAAATTGTTAAAATTCGAAATCAAAAAAATCTAAATTTTAAATTCGTTCCTATTACCATTTGAACTACTTTTTAAATTAAAATTTTTTATTGTATTTAGTACAATTTTTAGGATTCTCCCTCCTTTTTTGTCACACTTTGTTGAAGTAAATTAAATTGGTGACCTATTTGACTAATGAGTTCTGTAAGCACATTAAGCCATTCACAATTTGATGACAGAAATAAACTTTAGTCTTCTATTGAAATACTTATATATATATATATATATATCAACATAAGAAAATCCTTATAGTTTATAGTATTGAATTTGCTCAATCTTTGACTTACTCATATCAAGGTTCCTATTGAGTAGGTTGTAATCGAATGTAGTATAAGTTTTGGACACTTTCGTAACTTAAAAATAGAAAATATTATACAATTCAAATGAGATTTAAAAAATTATAATTTAAAAGTATATCATTTCTCTGATGAGTGGGTCCTATTAATTTTTTTAGTAAGACTCACTCATTCAACATTCATGCATGTAATAAATAATATGCATTTAAATTATAATTTTTAGATTTTATTTGAATTGCGTAAAATTTTTTTAAAAAAAATTGTGGCATTTTTTGTTCGTTTGTCTTGGATTTTAAAATTTCTCTCTTTCACACGTTTAAATCTGAGATGTGTGGGGCCATGGCCGATTAACGGTCAGCAATTAGATTACCAGAATTTTCAAAAAGTGGGTTCCACATTTTAAAAAATAAAAAAATAACACGCTTTCTAAAGGCCCACGTGGCATGCATTGCTAGTTGCCCAGATTCCGTGGGCCCGTTTAGGACGCCGCTCGATGATGTGTCTCTCTTTTTTTCAGTTTTCGTTGTCTATATTTTTTTTAAACATGCACTACTTTGGTTTTCGGACTATATTATGGGAGGGTGACATTTGTGCTTATCCTCTCCTCGTTCTTATCACCTCTCTCTTTCTCCCTATCAAATTCAATGATGACACAACTTAGAGATAAACTTTTCAAAAAATAATATCTAAACATAATTTTTTTTAAAAATTAAAAAAATATATTTTTATTTTGTAAAACTTATTTCATTATATATTATTGAAAATATTCTAAAAACTTTTTTTTCCTAAAAACTTCATATATTAAAAAGTATTTGAAACAAAAAAATAAAAATTACTAGTGAAATATATTTTTTTGACTCAACTAAAACATTTGAAATTATATGAACAAGATTAGATATGAGATTTTAATTTTTTTTTATTGATATAACTCAAAAGAAATATCTCTATTATAACATACGAAAAAAGATTTTTGACGATCAATAGTTGGCCTAATGGTCACTACAGTTCATCGTTGAACCATTAAGTCGTGGGTTCAAATTTTACTGTTTCCTCCTTTTAAATAATTTTATAAATATTAAAGTTTTTATATTGACCAGAAAAGATAGCTCAATTTTGTGTGGATACTTTGGGGCATATCACAAGCTCTATCATGTTGGACCTCTCGTTTAAGTTACACAAATGGCAACGGTTGTAAGCTCTAATAATTAATTGGTCCTACCTATTTTCTAACTCAGACAAGTCTACCGTACCAAAAGTTTTATTATAGTTTATTTTTACAAATTTTAAAGGTCATTTATAAATTTTTAGAATTATTTAAAACTTTTGAGGGTCATTTATAATTTTTGAGATTATTTGTGATTGATTTAAAAAAATTACTTATAAAAATTATAAATGACTCATAAAAATTATGATATGACCTCAAACGTCGTACAAATTTAAAAATATACGGTCCCGAAATTTCTTATTGGTACATTAGTGAGACTCCCCGTCTAAGTCACACACAACCACAAAGTGCCGACTTGTTTGGGCAGAGAGATCTTGACCGTCCACGTAGCGACAGAATGGAGACCACGTGTTCGCTGAATTACTTGTAGATTTAAATAATAGGGGTGCGATTTGGACAGGCTAATCCGAGTACAACTCGAAAAAATTAGGACTTGTACTAAAATTTTTAATAATTGGGTTAGATTTGGGTCAAAAAATTTCAGCCCGAATTCGATTTATGTAGGTCTCATGTTGAGGCATCGGGTTCAACCTAAATTAATACTATATATGTTAAACGGCAAAAAAAAAAAAAATTCAAAGAGGTTCATTCATCTTCAACTCTTTCGGCACATGGATGGGCAAATGGATTGGTTTTCTTGTGTGGGTTCTAGGAAAAGAAATGAAGCAAAGAATTTGATTTGGAGTTTTAGTGGAGTTTTAAACTCCCAGTTGGCTTGTTACTAACTTTTTTCTAATATTATAGCAAATTCTTAAAATATTCTGCTCTGCTCTATCAAAGACTATTGTAAAAAAAAATTATGTTTTGGCCTTTCAAAGACTATTTTAAAAAAAATTTACTTTGGTCTTTCAAAGACCAGTTTAAGAAAAAAAAATTTGTTTTGATCTTTCAAAGACTATTTTAAAAAAAAATTTGTTTTGGTCTTTCAAAGACCATTTTAAGAAAAAAAATCTGCTTTAGTCTTTCAAAGACCATTTTAAGAAAAAATTTCTGTTTTGGTCTTTTAAAGATTATTTTAAAAAAATTATACTTTGGTCTTTGAAAGACCAAATTAAGAAAAAAAAAATTATGTTTTGGCCTTCAAAGACCATTTTAAAAAAAATTTTACTTTGGTCTTTCAAAGACCATTGTAAAAAAAAATATTCTGTTTTGGTCTTTCAAAGAAATTCCATTTTAAAGCAGTATGAAGTTTCTAACTCCAAAAAAAATTTATTGAAATTAAGAGCCTTTGCCTTTTAAAAAATTGTCAGATTCTACCCATAGTCAAGTTAAGGAGTTTCTAACTCCTAAAGTTTTTTCGGGCACAAAAATACAAGAATTTTACACTTTTCGAAATACCCAAGTCCATTGGTTCTTTCGAGGGCAGTTTTTAACTCCCTCTTTGACCTCAAAATTTCATGTAGCTATTCGGCGCACATAAAAAAAAAAAAAATAATTTGCACTTACTGCCAAAAAAAAAAATCAGGTCTTGTTGTGGATCATTCACAAATATACAACTACCTGGTGGAAGTTTCCTTATGGCAGCAACTTAAAAAAAATGGTGTGAGAGCCTTGGGTTCATTCTAGCAAAATCAACAGAGAGTCTTAGACTCTTAAGTTGGTAAAATAATATTATATTACACCTGTTATAAACCTTTTCAAGCCATCTTAGACTCTTAATGGAGTTTTTTTTAACTCCTAAAAAAAATTTGGAGTTTCTAACTCCTAAAAAAAATTGGAGTTTCTAACTCCTAAAGAATTTTGGAGCTTTTGTCTCCATAAATGTTTGGAATCTTCTAAAAGTAAATGGAAATCACAACAAAGAGTTTCTAATTGCTCTAGGCCTAAGCTGTCCATTGTTTGCAAGAACAGTTTTAACTCTTTAAATTCAATTTGGAGTCTTTGACTCCTTTACAGAAGCAATAGTGCCGAGAGAGTTTTCAACTCTTTTTAAATATTTTGGAGTCTTTGGAGTTTTTAACTCCTTTTAAAACATTTACAATTTCAAGTGGCGGCCAAGCAGAGATATAAGTTTTGAGATTTTCCTTTATAGTCCTTTCCAAGACACAAATTAATATAAATGAGTTTTTTAACTCTCACCAAATCAAAGTAGTTTTTAACTCCTCCGATAGTGTGCAATAACTCAAAATTTTGTATTCTTTTGAAAGCACATGAAAATCAAAACAAGGAATCTTTGATCCATTTTGACAAATGTAACAATAATTTGACCGTTTAAATCCGTCACTATTTTTGAAGTTTTAAACTCCTACATATTAAATAGTGCAAAAATTAAATTAAAGAGTTTCTAACTGTTTACTAATTTTCAAGATTTGTAAAATTTAATGATTTTTATAAAAAAAGTCTTGGACTCTTAGTAGATTTTTGAGTTTCAAACTCACATAAAATCTACAATCTTATATGGAATTTAATTTCATCTTAACTCACAACCTCTGTGAATCCTAAAATTCACATAAGTTAAAGTTGTTTTAAATACGACTCAAATCGATTCCAAAAAATGATAGGTCATTCACTCATTTCAAACCAAATCAAATTCAACATCAAATTTTGGGTCATTCACCCATTTTAAACCAAATTAAATGAGTCATTCACTCATTTAAAATCCACTCAAATTCAAAAATCCTTATCATGAACTATGTCATGATTCCATTTGTTTTTGGATATATAGACAGCTTAGTAGCTACTCTTGGTGCAGTCACAATTCCCAATTGAATCCCAATTTCAAAAATTTCTTTCATAAACTACGTCGAACTTGATTCCACTTTTAGATACGTAGGCAGTCAAGCATCTATCATGGGCATAGTCGCATTCCTAAATAAATTTCTTTTCGAACTACGTCCGACTTGATTTCATTTTTTGGATACGTAGGCAGCTCAACAATTACCCTGGGCACAGTCAAAATTCCAAGTCACCTTCAATTAAATTCCTAAAATCCGAACTACGTTCAACTTGATTCCATTTTTGAATACGTAGGCAGTCCAGCATCTACACTGGACACAATCGCATTCCTAAATAAATTCCAAATTCTTCTTCCAAACTACGGCTAACTTGATTCCCTTCGGATACAAAGGCAGTCTAGTTAAACTAGACGCAATTGCAAGTCCAAATTAACTTCAAAAAAATTCTAAATTCTTCTTTATGAACTATGACTGACTTAATTTCTTTTCAGATGCGTAGGTAATCTAGTTAAACTAGGCGCATTCACAACTCCTTCACAATCAAGTGAGCTTTAAACCCATATCAATTCAAATGTTCATTTACCCATTTTAGACATAATTGATATTTTATTCATTCAAGATCAATGAGTCATCTAACCGTCGATCTTACCCAAAAATAATAAAAATAATTTAATCTCTTGGAACTACGAATCGGCTTGATCCCGATAACGAGTACGTAGAGCAACCTAAGCAGTTAATCTAGGTCCAGCCACAATCACAAATAAAATGTCCTTGTGGTGTAAATGATAACGTATGATAATTTCTCGTTATAATAAAAAATGATCTCTTGAAGCAAGAGATTATAATTAACGGATATATACTATCCGGAATGGGTCTAATCTACAATTAATAAAACTCGTATGATTCATCGCTATATGAGTGAAGTCATGTTCGGTAAACTATTCAAATTTTTGCCCAACAATATAAATACAATTTTATCATAGGGTTACTATCTAGTCTGCGCCTCCCTCCCTCAGGACCATCACTCACTCTCACTCTAAGATCTATCTCAGACCTCAGCCTTCTCTTAGCCTCCTTCCGAAGGAGTCCTTTGTTTTCATCAGAGTCTCAGCCTTTGAGCCTCTTCTGTATGGTTGTAGTTGCATTATTTTAAACATTGAGTTTTTAATATTATGGTTTTTATGTTAAAAACTTGATTGAAATTATTGGTTGTTAATTTAGATGAATATTATGTAATATATGTATCAAGTTTAGTCTAAACCGTTTAGAACAACAAGCTTATTTTGGGCTCAATTTGAATTAAACCCGTAAAGTAACCCGACTTCAACCTGAGTCCGCCCGAATTAAACTCGGGCAGTGCTCGAGTTGACTCCCTTAACCCAAGGTAGGGTTAGGGTTAATGTTAGGGTTGGAGATTATACATTTAGGGTTGACTGTCCAACCCGCCCGAGTTGCACCCCTATTAAAAAGAAGATAAAGCAGTTGACAAAATTGATTAAACACGAAAAAATAGTGTCGGTCAAACTAGTATTTTTAAATATTTTTGTTTTAGTAATTATTTTTATATTTTTATTTCTTATTCAAGTTTAATGTATAATTCTAACCTTAATCACTTTCGTAATTTAAGATGGATTTAAATTACATTTGTTAATAAATAGTAGCCAAATACATTTTATTTTTTTCATTGCAAATTCAAGATTTAACTCAACTCAACTCAATAAAAATTTATATGAATATAAATATTTAAAATTTAAAATTATATTTAGATAAAATAGTCGATGTGTGCATAGATGCTTCCGTACAATGCACGAAATTTAAAATTCATTATCTGTTTCTCATTTCTTTTTCATATATTTTCCTGTCATTTGTATTAGTTAAGAAGTTAGATAAAAATTGTTAAAAACTTTTGGTTAGTAAAAGTAATTTTTTGGATAGATGTATATCAATAGTGATAATTAGTGGTGGAGGCGATGAGTGATTATAAAGGGACATGTAGTAAAATATAATTAGAGAAAATATTTACTATTTTATTTTTAAGTGATCGTTATTGTAAACTGTGGACTGTTCTTAGAGTATCAACTATCAAGCATCAAAATGTTAATTCAAATCAAAACAGTGGGCCCAAGTTGGGCCGAGTCTGTTCCGGGCTTGTAAAATGTGCAATTCAAAGCCCTAGTCTGAAGCCCATTATTGGTTCCTTTACGAATAAGGCTCAGCACCTTAAACTAGGACTATGCTAAAATTACAAGTTACTAGAACAAGGGGAGAAATATATACAAGAAAAAACAAATACAAATTTCATTTTATGATCAATTCTTGGGGCAATTAAATTTTAGAAATTACAATTTTAGACAGAAAAGTTTGAAAAAAATTGTGAGACCATCAACTGTTCCTCTCAGGCCCAAATGTTATAATTGGTTATTAGAAAAAGTATGTTGATATCCAAATAATGTTTAATAATTTTAAAAGGTACTCTCACAATTTTCTAAAACTACACAGGCAAGCTTTTTTAGATTTTATCATAGTGTGATGTTATTGTAATGACAAAATTTTGTGTGATATAACACAAAAGTAATGTCAAATTACAAATTTGTTTATTTTGAATAGAAAAAGTGGCGTTAATTCTTTTTGGTGTGATTCTCACGTGCGTAATTCTTTGATTCTCAATGGATTTGATGGCAACGAGGATCGGATCGGCATATTTCTCGATTTTTGATTTGGTGATGGTTTTGGTAGATTTAGTGAAGATGAGGGTTTGATCGGCATGATTCTTGAATTTAATTTGTGGATGTTTTGGTGGATTTTACTGAAGATGAGAGTCGGATTGACCTGATTATCTTTTTTTGATCCTTGATTTATTGGATTTATTGAAGACGAGGGGTTGAATTGACGTGGTTTTCATTCTTCGTTCTTTGATTTAGTAGATTTGTTGAAGATAATGGTCGGATTGATGAGATACTCATTCTTCGATTTGATAGTGACTTTGTTGGATCTTTTTACCGTTCTTTGTGTTAATCAACTTAAAGATGATTTAATTCTCTTAAAGAAATATCTTAGTTGTGTTTCTTGTCCTCAAAGATGGATTTGCAAGACTTTGGTTGGAGGGAGACTTCGTTGCTGATCTTCCCTTCTCCTCTTGGATAGACTCAGGCTGAACTTTCTTGATCTATTCTCCTCCTTAGCTTCTTTCTTGGCCTCCTTCTTTTAGAGTGCAAAGAGTAGTTATTGATGTAAAAATATTTTACTTGAAATACTCTTATATGGGCTTTGGGTAGTGGGTCACCCATATTTATTTTAATTTATGGACTTTGATTGATTTATGTTATTTGAGCTTTAGGTTAAACATAGTTTAATTTGACAAACTTAATTAATTAAATTTGAGTTCATATTATTAGGGTTGTAAAATTACAAGTTACTAGAATAATATATACAAGAAAAACAAATACAAATTTCATTTTATGATTAGTTCTTGGGGCAACTAAATTTTATAAATTACAATTTTAGATAGAAAAATTTGAAAAAAATTGTGAGAACATCAACTGTTCCTCTCAAGTCCAAATGTTATAATTGGTTATTAGAAAAATTATATTGATATCCAAATAATGTTTAATAATTTTTAAAAAAAGGTACTCTCATGATTTTTTAAAACTACACGGGCATGCCTTTTATGATTTTATCATAGAGTTTAATGATGTTTACAACACGACTGAGCAGATTGATGGATTCGATATGCACCGAGTAGTTCAATCTGAGCTTCAAGGCTCTTGAGAATTGGATCAGGGGATTAAGATTATCACACATGGAAATTCTAGTGGTTTACTTAGTCAGGGAGCTTGGTTAATCCATTTTCAAAGGAGTCTCTTGCTGGAGGGGGATATATTGATAACGAGGATTTTACACTAAGTATTTGAATGAGGTTACAATTGCTTTTTTTTGGCGTTGGGGGTCATGTCCCCTATTTATAGTCGATCCTGAGCTTTGATTGATCTTTGACGAGATCCTCACTTTTTCTCGTAACGTTTGCTTTTATTAGGCAACAATTGCAGTGAGTGTTGGGATAGTTACGAATCTTTTGCCTGAATAAACGACTGCCGTTTTCGTGGTTATGCTTGGTGAGAGCCAATTATCTTCTATGCTGCAGGCACAGGAAGCTCAAGATTTGAAGCTGAGGTCTATAGATAACTTAAATGAACTGAGCTCCCGACCTAAGAGAGCATGACTTTTGTTACCAAGCTTAGCCTTAGACATATTCGATGCACCATCAAAGATGTTACACAACTCTTGTTTGTCTAATTTTACCCTTATACGGTTATACGTACTTTTCATGCATTCAAAAAATTCTTGAACAATCTTCGATTTAATAGTGATTTTGTAGGATCTTTTAACTATTTTTTATGTTAATCAACTTGAAGATGATTTGAATCTCTCAAAGAAATATCTTGGCGGTGTTTCTTGTCCTCAGAGATGGATTTGCAAGACCTTGGTTAGAGGGAGACTTATTGTTGATCTTCCTTTCTCCTCATAAGATGGACTCGGGCTTAACTTTATCTTCTCTCCTCCTTAAGTTCTTTTCATGGCCTCCTTCTTGGCCTTCTTCTCTTAGTCTCTACTCATACGCTTATTTATAGTATTGAGGGTAGTTATTGAATTTTTTTTTTTAATCTGAAATACTCTTATATGGACTTTAAATAGTGGGTCACCCATATTTATTTTAATTTATGAGCTTTGGTTGATTTATGTTATTTAAGTTTTAGGTTAAACACAATTTAATTTGACAAGTCTAATTAACTAAATTTGAACTTTTATTATTAGGGTTGTGAAATTTAGGTACCACTCAAACCTGTTGAATTAACTTTTGGCTTCTATTATTTGGGCTTATGGAATTGAAGTTCAACCCAATTTAATTTATCTAATTAGTTTGACTTCAATTATAGACATTAATTTATTAACTTTTTTAATGTCTATAGTTACATAACACTTATTTGTCTAATTTTACCCTTATACATTTATACGTGCTTCATGCATTCAAAAAATTCTTGAACAAACACTCGTTATCCCATGTCTGAACAGGCTTAATCCCATAAAGGAGCATTTTATTTTTATTTTTACATTCTGTCTCATCTTTATATAATATTCTCTGGATTAAAGACAACTCTATCAAGCTATTTTCATCAATTCCCCTCCATTATCATAGGTTAGATCGGAATTAATGGTTCAATTCTCTCTCATGTTTATACTCAAACTAAATATGTTCTAAATTACTAAATTAGGTCTAATAATATTGTTTTTCTTATTACAAGTTGATGAGGACATTTCTAGAAGGTTGTTGGATTAATGACGCGTATCCTCGATCCCGGGGCTCTCCTTGACTCTGGTGAGGCCACGTGTCCTCGACCTCAATATCCCTCTTCTCCAACAGATGGATTCCTTGGTTCCAAGATATGTTCTCTTGACTAAGAGGAACCACATGTCATCAATCCCTAAGTCATTGGTTTCCGAGGAAGCCAGTGACTGACAATTGAATCAGCCTAAGCTAGGCTGGTACGATGACACTCTGCACAATGGAGTCAGTATGACAGAATGAACTAGACATTCAGCCAAATAGGGTCGGGCGCGTGGCATAAAGCGCAGGATGAAAGGTAAAAAGACAGAACTACCCCTGCTGATACGCGACTAATAGAAACAAACATTTAATGAATTATCAGTTGATAAGACACCTACTGTGGCGTGATGAGCCGATGAGTAAAAGATATTAAATGCTCAAGGACTCGAGCACTTAATATCTCCACATTGAAAAAAGAGCATTAAGTGCTCGGCCAGATGTTGGGACATTCCCCAGGAAAAATAGGGGGCACATTACCCATCTTTGAAGGTTATCTACTGTCTAGACTATCAATAATGATGAGTCTTTGAATGTATAAATAACTCTAAAAATACATTACAAAGGTACGTGAATTCATCTCTCAAGAACAAAAAATATTGTTTTTTTCTTTCTCTCTCTCAAAGAATTAACTTGATCGTCGGAGGGGACACGCTGAAAAACACTCTGATGCCCTTTTAACCCATTTTTTGTGTTCCAAGAGGCCTTCACGAGCCATCAGGATCAGTTCGACAACACCAAAAGCAATTCATCACTAGTCCTTAGGCTCCCTTTGACCCTCTCAATCTATTCCTTGTTAATGATCCACCATTCTGACAAATCGAATCTCACTGTGAGAAAAATATGTTCTCATTTTAATTATTGTGCAGAAATTTTCCCTCACACAAGTTAAATGTGTTTGTTTTCATTTGGCAACGAGCCGAAAAAAAAAAAATCAGAATTTGAAGTTTTGAACTAATGTTTATGTAGACCAAAATTTGGAACCCAACTCCGTGGTGAAGTGGACAGCTCGACACGACAACAGTTCAATAGGAAGGGCCTACCGACCGTGCCACGTTAAAATTGAGTAAAAGCAGCGTATACACCACGTCGGCGACCCCAATGAAAGGGGAATGATTCGCACTCTCGTCACTTTGATATCACCCTAATTTCTCTCTCTCTCCAAGTTCAACACGCTTCTTGTCAACACTCTACCCACTCCTCCCCCCTTTGCGTCCTTGACCCTCCTCTCTTTCTCTCTCTCCCTCTCTCATTCTGTGCTACATATACGCACGGTTATTACACCACCTTCCCTCACAGTCTATCCTCAATTCCTCGTTAATATCTCTCTCCTCCACAGTCCGTGCTTATATCAAGTAAACAAGAAGTACTGATAAAAAATAACACCCAGAATCTGATATGGGAAATATCATCTGTTGTTACTCTTTGGGGCCCCAGCCACGGGCCGCGAAGCTCATTGACGTTCACGGAAATTTACGACTTATTAAGGTCCCAATAACTGTCGCCGAGCTCATGCTCGAAGAACCAGGCCACGTGATTTCTCCGGTCGAAGTTCTCCGGCGAACTAGTCGGTTTGAGGCCATGAAAGCCGATGAAGAACTATCTTCCGGAAAGCTTTACATGTTGGTTCCCGCAAATAGGATTCACTGTTTGCTGTCGGAATCGGAAATGGCGCTTGTAAAATTTTCTTGTGAGAAAAAGAAGGCGAAACGACGTAGTTCTAAGATTTTGCCGGCATTGACCCAGGAAGGCGGTGAGAAGGGTGAGGGATCCAACGATCCGGTACCGGTTTTGGGTGGGGAAAATTCCGGTTTACCATGTTACCGATTGAGACAGTGGAGGCCCGCTCTTGAGCCCATTTCAGAGGGGGCTTGAGAAACGTTTCTTTATTATTATTTGTTTTCGGGATTCGGATAGTTTTCAAATATTCCACGTGGTGTTCTTTATATATGATATGCCACGACAGGTGGGACCAAAGGTCATCTGACATGGCAAGGCAGTGGGACCAGGTCCATATATTTTTTCTTAGAATATGTGATTAGGATCTCTTTGGATTGCAGAAGCTGTACAACTGAAATTCTTACCCTGAAATTATACCCATTCATTCTTCCCTATTAGCACCATTTTATTTGGAGTAATATTATTTACACTAAAAAAAGTTAAGAAGAATCAAACTTACATGAAATTATAACAAAGCTATTTTCATGCTCAAAATGACGGTTCACATGGTCAAGTAGTAAGAGGAATAAACTGTAAAATTAAAATGTCCTAATCTCGGCATATATGACCTGCTTTTGAGAGGGACAGAGAGGGAATCAGTCAAAATATACGTAAATTGATTTGAATACTCCTGATCATTGAACTAGAAAGAAAAAAAAAAAATCTCACTCTTGTGCTCTTAAGAATTATGAAATCTTTTTAGAAGTTTTAGGTCGACAACCAATCAACTCGAGTCTCTCCCTTAATAATCATATTTATATGTTACATACAAATTTCCTCTACAACAGTTCAGATTAATTAATTTGGAAGGTATAGATGGAGATCTGGAATCTACTAATTAATCTATCCGTTGTTATGATACAATCAATGTGCATTACTATGATACAAATCCTACCTCTGTGTATTGGATTAATTTAGGGAACTTATTAGTTGTACCGTCCATTTTAACTGGTAACAGCTCGTTGCAAATATTAAAACATTAGTTAATGTCGTTGATCGGTTCTTCCTCTTCCACCATTGACTTCTCTTCTTGTTCGGTATGACGGGAGTCTACCAAAAGAAGAGGATCAGAGGATGGCCTCAATGTATTTATCACCATCTGATCAACCCACAAGCTCAAATCCCAACCGCTAAAAGTTCTGCTTGCAGCTCACAAGCCATTGGATTTGATTGCATCATAAACACAACCACCCCAATCTTCTGTGACATTCTCGTCTGTTATTACCAAGTCCACCATTATATCTGTCACAAGTTGGGGTGGTTTAACAAACACAAACCCTCAACTCTTACCTTAATATATTACAACAAATTAAACGCATGCTTTTACTCCACTCACATTCTCACCTCCTTGCCTTCTTCAGTTGCTCTTTCAGATCCCATTCTCTCTCTCTCTCTCTCTCTCTCTCTCTCTCGATATGGGCAACCACATTTCATGCCGGCCATCGGACGGCAGCGGAAAAGTCATTCTTTCAGATGGCACGATTCATCGGTATGACCAACCATTAACGGTTGGAGAGCTCATGATAGAGCACCCACAACAGGTGGTGGTCGAAATCCAGTCAATTTTGAATGGTGGAAGAAAGGCAAGTCCATTGCCTGCTGATAATAAGCTTGAGAAAAACAAGGTTTACCTCATGCTTCCAATAAAGAGAGGCAAGCCAACGACATTGTCGTCTGAAGAAGCTCGTCGGCTTCTTTTAAGTGCAAATTCAGTACTCAAATCCAAGTCTCTTGTATCCATATTAGGGCTTCTCCCATTGTTTGCAAAAATATGTTCTGCGGACACCGGAGATGGACAAGAGTTTGTGCTGCATCGGAAAGAAAACTTGGCGGAGAAGATAGAGGAGACGAACAAAGAAAGGTTTTTCCCTGAAACCTTGGAGGGGCAGAGGCTAGAATATTTAAGCAGGCAATTCTCAGGGAAGGGGTGGAAGCCCAATTTATATACAATTATGGAGAACAAAGTGAAGACAAAGGTCCGTCACTGGTTGTTCTGAACATGTGGTCTTGCGACCATGCTTTCTGTCACAGGTAAGAAAATTGTAATTGAGTGAGGAAGAAGTAGAGTTACTTTGAGTAATCAAGTCTATGTAGTCTGGCTAGAGATGCCGCCATGTGAGCGCACTGTGCGGTGCAAAGACTTATAGTTATATTCATGGTAATTGTGTATTGTTGGTAATTTGTTGGACAAAACCTAAGTGATATCAGTCAATTTTAGTTTTTAAATTTGTTGATAAATTCGATGGTTCATTCAGATTAATGCCACACAAGTCAAATGCAATTCAAATAATTACAACCTAAATGCTTATTATTTCTTAGATGAGTGAGTCCTACCAATCTTTTTAGTCAAACTCATTAATTCAACACTTATTCAAGGGATGATATGTATTTGGATTACAAACTTTAAATTTTATTTGGGTTGTGTAGTATTTTCCATTTGTGAGACAATAATGAATTTGGTCAATAAAATTTTTCGAGATTTTTCCCTCCACCTGAATAACATTAATCGAGTGATATTTCTATTAAGATGGAGAATCATTTTTAATAATTCCAATCAGGACTTTTCATTTCTTGCCCAATTTGAATTGGTATGCTTTGAATAACAATTTCACTGAATTAGTGGTGCAATACCAAAAAAAAAAAAAAAAAGCCAAAAAGTACAATGAAGTGAAACAAGGAAGTTTCCAATACTCCGACCAATACATTATTACTTGGTGTTTTGTGTGGAGTTCTTATGAAAACTATCTTATGCTATTAAAGCTTTAATCTATAAGAAGACGACCAAATAAAACAACAATCAACATGACATTAAAATTAATGGCATACCCTCGTCATCATACAGAGAGAGCGCTCGCACAAATGTGCACTCATGCCCGCGGCCCATGATATGGCCTGGACATTCTGCTAGTTCATTGGCCCAGCCCATAAAGCAGAGATCTGTTGATGGGGGCGGTTGGCCCGATGACAAGGCAGGTGGACTTTTTTTGCCGGCCAGATCAGCCTTTTGCTGTTCCGCATCCCCGCTCATCGGCTTGTCAAAATTAAAACGAGGGAAATTTAGTGGCCGGTCTTATATATACATTTGTTTAGATTTAAGTTCGATAGACTTAAAAATTAAAAACTCTTAAATTTTAAGAGTTTGAGTAATATTAAAATTTTTTCTCTCTCATATCTATCCATATATATATATATATGTTATAACTATATCTCTCACACACACATATTAAAAAAAGTAATATTCACATATAAAAAAAATTATCATTTAAAAACAAAAAATAATACTATTTAAACACACATAAAAAAATAATAACATTTAAACAAAAAAAAATAGTAACATTCAATATTAATATTTTTAAAAAATAACAATAATAACATGTTCAACAAAAATAATAACATACTTAATAAAAATAGTGACATACTCAACAAAAAATAATAGTAATATGGAATATTAAACAAAAATAAAAATAAAAATAATACCATTCAAACCCATAACCAGATGAATGAACTTCAAATTCTTTAGCATCCAACAAAATAACATTGAAAAAAGTAATAATATGCTCAATAAAAAATAGTAACATGAAAAAAAAATAGTAACATGGTCGTAAAAAAACGTAGTAACATGAAACATTAAAAAATTTTAGGGATTATTTATCAAAAAAATTAAAATTAAATTGGGGATCAAACTAGCAAGTTTTTCAACATTTTTTTTTTTCTGAAAACCAACTACATAGAAGTTTATGATGAGCATAACATAGTAGACGGTATGATAGTTATTGATAATGTTTCAAACTTTATTGATTTTGATACTATAGAGGAAGAAATAATATCTAAGGAGAAAGATTTGTTGTATTGGATTGATGATCTTCTTCTATAGATATACATTGAGAGAGAGAGAGAGATAATATATAAATTTCAATTTCAATTTATGAGTGAATTAAGGGATAATAATTTTTTATTTAAAAAATTAATTTAAAGCTACTTTTAAAATCTTTAAAATTTTTATAATTAAATAGAATAACACTGTTAAATGTATTTTTGAGATTTATAAAAATAGTGGATTTAAATACTTATTAGTAAGATAAAAAATAAACTTATCACAAAATAAATTTCTTTAACAGACTTAAATCATTATAACTCCATCTAGAAAAATTCAACCTCAATTTTCACTTAAAACAAAACCCAATTAGAAAGTCCATTAGTAGACAGTGGCTATCCTTTCTTCTAATGGGCTGGCTCAACTCACCCCCATCCTATTTTTACTACTGAAAATTAGAATATTCCCAGGGCTGGGCTAGGAAAGATTCCCAAAAGTATGGATCTCAAAAGAGTCCATGCCTTTGTATCTATTTAAAGTAGGCATGAATTTTAATAAGCAATAAAAATATAAATTTTAATTGACTAAAATCAAAATTTAATACATAAAACAATTTAATAAGCTTGAATTTTATTATGTAAAAAATAAAATTTAATAAACTTGAATCGAATTTTAATTAGTTCAAATTTTAATACGTTAAAAAATAAATTTTAACTCGAATTTTAATATGTAGAAAAAAATTTTTAATTAGCTAAAATTTTATGTAGAAAGATTGTTTGGGGTTTATATAAGAATAATTTTGCTATTTGGATAATTTTTTCTTTTTTTTGGGGGGGGGGGAGGGCTAAAAACAGTGGTTTAATGGTGAGGGTGTTAGTGATATTTAAATATAAATAAGAAGATGTGTTAGTAATGCTTTAGATAATAGAAGGTGTCTCATTAAAGATATGTCTATTTAGAAGAGTGTGGATGATAATTACCCTTAATTCAATCTTAATCCATTGACACAGAATTTATTTTACAAAAAAAAATCCTTCCCAAAATACCATCTTTTCTCCACGGCTCTTTATATTAGATAACTCAACTAACACACCTGTCAATACTATTTAAAATATAAATGTTAAGAGTATTTTTAAACACCAAATCATGATTCTACGTAAATTAGGAAGACGTTAACCAACTCTTAAACCGTGAGTTTGGGAAGAGAAGTGGGTCACAATCACAAATGGTGGGTAACCTTGTGCCGTGCCTTTCTCTCAACAAAAACAGACACCGACTGTTTACTATATGTTCAACATGGACATGCCACGTATAATTAATCACAAGTTGGTTGACTATAAATCACATTGCTTGCTGTCAAAGATATTGGATCCTCTCAGTTTGGCACCATCTACATCTACACACTGATTTTGGAATGGGTCAAAAACTTTAGTTGACTTTTGGATAAGCAGACAAGCTTGGAATCGGTGGCGATCTCTTTCTCTGAAATAAAAACTCTCCTCCCCCACACCCATTAATCCACCGCTTCACACCTATATTCTCTTTTCTTTTAACTGCACTAACTTTCCACGAGACCAGAAACATTTGACAATTGCAAAATGTACACATTATTAAATGATGACACCCATACAACATAAGTGCTCCCATCAATTTTTTTTTTTTTTGGGTTGCGATTAGCATGCATCAATCACAACTAGTGGATGTTATAAGATTCATTAATTCATTACCGTTGAACAATTATTTATTTCAAAAGTTTAAATTATTAGAGATTGTATAAATTTTTGGAATAGATGACTATTTAATATGGTATCAGGAGAGGAGATTTTGTGTTTAAATCTCGCTGCCACCTAAATTATTAAAAGATTTATGCGTACTAGGCTCAAAATCTAGCCCGCACGTGAGGGGCCATATTGAAGTACTAGTTATTGTATGTACCTGAATGCACAGAATAATAAAAAATAGTAAACAATAAACATATTTGTATTCATATTTAAAATCAAATTGTAAACATAGAAAAGAGATAAATAAATTTATGCATTGATTTGTAATGGGGGTGAGAGGTGGTGGGCAACAGTAGTGGTGGTAGGAGCCGGTGATGGCTGTGCAGGTGCTGGTGGTAGCGATAGCGACGACAGTGGTGGTGGCGGTGGTAGTAGTAGAGGTAATGATGGGGTGGTTTCAAGCACTATTTTTTTTAAAAGTATTTATGAAAAATAATTTTAAAAAGTCATTTTAAACACATCCTTAGGGATCTATTTTTCATATTAAATTTAAGGTGTTAATATTAACCGTTAGATTAACTTTAAACTAAAATTTAAAGGGATCTAAATCGCGAATAACAAAAGACATTTTGTTTATCTTTTGAAATTTGAATTGTAAACTACTTTATTATATAAATAAATACTTAAGTTACACTATCTCCAACATCTTAAGATTTTGAAGAGAAATAAGTCGATAACCATCTTAAATCATAGAAGTTCAAAATCAAAGCAAAAATTTGGCACAACTCTACAGGAGAGGGAATGAAAATATGTCAAATGAATTAAAAAGGAAAAAAAACTCAAATAGAGTTATTGAGTTAACAAATTTTTCTGGAGGTATTCTATAGTAGTGTGTAAATAATTTGGGTCAAGTTATTATTAAATAGAGTAATGATATATAAACTTAAAAACTAGACTTAAAAATTAAATTTGATAATCTCAATCATTGAATAGGTAGTGAGTCACAATAAATACTGAAATCCACAGTAAAATCAATGGTTGAGATTATCAAGTCTAATTTTTAAATCCATGCAGAATTACTCTATTAAATATGGACAAGTTATGACCAAAAAAAGAAGTTGTGATTGATTCTAAAATATTAAAATAAAATTTAAACAGTTTCCTTTTGTAGTAACGTCGTCAAATTAGGAACTAACTTTAACTTTATTTTTTTGATAATTATTTTAGTATAGTCTGACCCTGGTTTGTCTAGCGAGCATAGATTTTTTTTTGGTTCAACGGTCGATGGTATTTGGGCTAATTTACTTGTACCTTGATTAATTTTTTCACTAATTTATCAAAGACAAATTATCTAAACCCAAACTAAGATATTCGTAAAAAAATTCAAACTCAAAACGTGTTGCATAAGGTGTTTGTACACGCCAATCGCTGGTTCACACCACAGGACACTTGAGCAACAGCAACACACAGTGACCAACCCATTTAGGCTGGCAGCAATAGTAGTGGCCAGCAGACGCCATTTTTAACTGAGCCAGCGACCTCGCCACATGGACCACTACCCCACTTGAAAATTCATCTAGTGGGGTTGGGTTGGCATGTGCGACACAGAGGCAGAACCGCTCCGAATAGTTCAGAGGGTGCAATTAACGATTCACATTGGATGAAAACAACATGGATGCTTGGTTTTTGACAAAGAGAGAATATGTTTTTGAGCAGAGAGACTCAGATTATTGGTTCAATAATAATAATAACAAAATAATATATAATAAGGCATAATGGTGCCGTCAAACACACAGCTTGTGTGCCATTTCCTATGCCAAACTTGTGATTTTTTATAATATATAAGTGTGGATTTTATAAATTAGTGCATAACATAGTTGCAAAAAACACAAGTGACGTCAAAACTATCCCAAGTAGGCTAACAATGTCCTCATTACACAGAAAAGTTCCCTAGTTTTTCTTAAATCAAGAAATTGTTTCTGATAATGATAAATTAGACGCCAGCTCGGCACAAGAGCACTGCTGCTCGAAGGATGAATAGGAAAGGACCTCAGTTATTTGCTCGCCAGCTTTCTTGTTTATATTGATTCATTCAAATCAGTTGATATATTCCCGATAACGGGCACCACGGCTATTTTATTTTTGGTGTCACCCTATTCAAATAAAAGTAATGTTATGTAACTCAAATTTGCATTCCAAATAAAAGATGATCATTTGATCAATGAGTTTCATTTAAAAAAGGTTGATAAGACCCACTCATTCAATGGTTCTCCTTCATTTGATATACAAATTTTAGATACATAGTATTTCTCTTCAAATAAATAGTTAAGAATCTTCAACGGTCCAATCTTTTCACCTATAAAAAGGCTAAGTTAAAAATCATTCAAGTAAATTGACTTATTCCGGTTGAAGCTATTTTCCTTAAATCATTCTTTTTTGACTCTATTATTAGAGCATCGACCACCGGAATTCTTATAGTCCTCAACTTTTCTTGCAGGAATCCTCTCACCAGGCTCCAAGTCACAATTCCGGCCATCCACCTCGGTGAACAGTTTTTAAGATCAATAGTTCCAATCATGAATACTTTACAGTACAACTTAAGGTATGACCAAAGCATAAATGTCAGATATACATAATCACCCAGAAATTATGTACAAAAAAAAAACACAATTTTTCATGCAATTACTGATCCTAAATTTGGAAACGGTCAAACTTACACTTCACACCTTGTTTGGTCATTAAATAAACACACGTGAGGTAATATATGCAAGATTGAACAATCTTATCCATTGAGTTTTTCTGATTAGGGAATCTTTAGGGCTCACGTCGTACAGTGCGCCCTTGGATACCAACATGTCAACAGAATGGGAGCGTCCCCCATAGTAGAGCAAACATACAACTATCTAATAAATTAAGTTGGAAGTATGTGCATGCATCTAAGTACTCTGTAGCAGGGCATCCAATGATCTTGACTCCCTTTAAATAAGGATCTGGTTGTAAACATTAGCTTGTTGGGTTTTTTTTTGTTGTGTGTGTGTGGGGGTGGGGGGGGAGGGGTGCCCTCACATTCCCATTAGTACTAGGTCAAAATGCAAAACTAAAGTAGTACAAAACATTAATTGTGAATTTTTTTTTCTTATAAGGTTTAAGTGGGTTTTACAAGTGTGTTACGTTTACGTATCTTTACATATCTAAAACGAATTGTAATAAACGCATCATTTTCAAAATCACCATCTGCACAACTCAACAAACTTTCTTTTTGTTGACAACCACATTAGCTAGCTCCATTAATCGTGGTCTAGATTGGGTTCTGCCTTTCTCAAAGCAAATTAAATCATATTGCAAGTCAATCTTATCAAAAAGAACGGTTTAGTTGGGTTGTTTACAAGGGCTTTTTCAAAATTGATTGGTGTGGATAAAAAAAAACGCTCTAAAATTAGTTGTTACAGGTGTAGAATGAATGCTTATCCACCTTATATATGTGAATATTCAATTCATAGCAGTACAGACTGACTATAAATGCAAGTAGATACAAAAGTATGTACAAGAATGCAGTACCTATTGTAGACCTATCAAATTCTGGCCTACCAATAATGGCTGTTGTGTGATATTGAAGTTTGATGCCCAATCTTAATTTAAAATTGGTGAAATCATTTGTTAGGAAGGTGAGACACAGCATGTGTTTAGTGCATTGTACAGAAAAATACATGAAATGTTTTGTGCTTGTTTCAATTATGTTCCTAAAAATGGGTCTCCAATGGGACAATTGCATATTATTCCTTGGCCTATTTGGTCCATTTTCGTGCCAAAAATGGTTTTAGACTTGGAGGGACACCTATACCCGACAAATATGCAAATGAGTGATTCACACCGGCTAACGAGAATAGTTCAAATGATAATAAAGACGAATTATAAATTTAGACATCTTGAATTTGAATTTTAGTAATTCTTTGGGTCAGATTATAAAGGATTTATCTCTCATAGATTTTTTAGTCCCAACGTATATGTCCTGCTTTTGATCAAACTGGAAATAAAATTAATTGAGGTATGCGTAAATTGATTCAAATATTTCTAACCTGTTGCAAAAAAAAAAAACAAAGTACATTCAACTGCCTAAGTGGTAGTTTGCAAATCACAAGAGGCTATATAATCAAATGGGTGGACCCTCATGTAAAACCCTTAACCAAGCAGGATATGTTCATAACCCCAACCATAGAAAATATAACGTCTTTATCAAATAGTGGAGTGGACCCCTTTTCTCTCCAGCCTGGTGGAGACCTTGGCTATAATTAATACTTGATGCAACTACATGGCTGGAACAAATCCTACCATTGTGGACCCTAATCTGTCAATGGGTTCAATGGTCCCATAACCATTGGAACATCCATACCAAACAAAATTTAAAACAAAGTATTTGTTGTGTTATCTTTAGATTAACCACTTTTTCAAAAACTATCTATACTTTTATATGCCACGATTATCATCACTGGTTATGTATAATGGTGTCAACTTTCAGCAAAAATTCTTTGATTTATTTTCCTTACAAGGATCACATAGTTGTTGTTAAGGGATTACATTATAGTTGTGGTGCTCGACTTGGCATTACCCAATCATAATAGGCCGAAACAGATTGAAGAGTTATTTTTTAATATCTAGCCTAACTTTGGCCATGAACACCCTTGGCTAGTTGTAGCACAATTTCATTTAATTACACACGAATGATACTAATATTTTTCAAAGTTAGAAATGTACCTTCTAAGATAAAAATATTTGACCATACAAGTGAATTAGAAAAAAAACAAATATTCAACCACCACACGCCTAATGGCCCGGCTCTCATTTTCTTATTATGAGGTGCAATCCTTGCAAAAAATAATATGTTTATGTGGTGAAAAGATATCAATCTTTACAAGATATAAGATTTAAATTCAATTTTTATAAATTATACAGATTTGTATCAATTTTATAAGTTATACATATCGAGGTTTAACTAAAAAAAAAGCCTCCAATATTCCGGCAATAATAATTGAGTTGTTTAATTGAGCAATCCTTTTATGGGTCCACAAATTTCTCAGCTTCTTGTGTCATGTTGTATGTCAATTGTGATCAAATGCTGGGACATCGAGTGTAAGCATTTTTCCCCTATGTGGTGTAGAGAATATAGCTTGATAACACATATCATTGGTCCAATAATAGTAGGCCACATAAATGTTCCACAAGAACAAAGTTCATCGCCCAAACACTCTAGCTGATCTGGACTGCTGGACATAGAAGGGGTCCTACTAAGGTGGACCCAGAAGAAAGAAATGACATGTGGTGATACGCTAGATGCATTTAGTGATGTGGCATGATAGGTGGGGGCCATGCACGAGATTGTAAGAACTGTCCTTCACAAAAAGGATTGGTGACCCTTTTTTTTTTTTTTGCCTCTTTTTTGTGTGGGGGATGGGAAAGGGAAGTTAGGAGAGGCTTTAAGACACACCCATCTGGCTATCTATCCATATTCATGTGCATTCATTAATCAATGTGGGTGAAATCAAAAGCAAAGGGAACCCTCTACAGGAAAAAGCATGATTCTTGTGGCTTACAAGGGAAGGGTCACTTTCTCATCCCTCCCTCCCTCCCCTCCTCCTTCAACAAAACAAATATGCTCGTACAAAATTACCCCAATGCCCTTCCTCTTTTATAGATTGCCATAATCTCCACTTTGTTCCATCTTTTGTCACTTGGTTTTTGTTTTCTTTTCCATTTTCAGCTTTCCCCACTATTGCCTTCTCTCCTTAGTTGATTTTACTAGGGAAAAAGTACACACTTTACCCGAATAATTTGTTGGAAATAGGAGTTGAAGACAAATTGTCTGATAATATATATATACATATATAGATTCCATAAAGAATAAATTGACATTTTGCATTTATCATCTTTACTAGATGAGCTGAATCTATATAGTTTAAAACTATTTGTATTCAATAGTATTATATAAAGGAATATATTCCAAATTTCTTAGTAGCAATCACGATTTTTTTGTTAGATCCATCACTCAAACATATTTTTAAAGATGGGTCAAATTCCAAACAAAATAACTAGATGTTAATCTATAGAAGGTTGGTTTAAGCTTTTCACGTTCATTAAGTAGTAGCCTAAGTCAACGAAGGTAGATTGAAATCCAAATCTCATAAATGATCATGATTTTGCATTGAAATCATTAATAGTGGTCCCATAATGATGATCTTATTCTATAATTCTTGTAATCTATATTTATTATCTTTTGTTATGATATGAATTTGTTGGATTATTTAGACAATAACATTCATTGCAAACCAAAATGACGAGAAGAGTATAAAAAAATAATAATATCAAATATTAGAAGAAAAAATCTAACTCAATCATCAACAATAATTTCTGCTCGATTTATCTTAGGGGGAAGTTCTTCCTCTCAAAATCATATGATGCAACAAAGTTCTTACAAGTGGGAAATCATTAAATATGTGTACAAGATTAAGATGAATATGCCTTTAATTTCAAATCTAGAAAAGAAACTTTGAGAGATTAAGATGAATATGCCTTTAATTTCAAATCTAGAAAATAAATTTCGAGGGTATATAGGTAAAATAACTTCAAAAGTATTTTAAAAAGAGGAAGAACCTCTTTACTTTCTCTTTGGGGCAATTTGCTGGCGTCTTATCTTTTCCCCGGTAGTTGAACCCGAGGACCCGTGATTAGGTTACCGGATATACCCGGTTGCAAAACACCAAATTACCGCGTAAAGCCGGTCAAATAAGAGTAGCCTGTTTTTTAGTGTGGGAAGCTTGGGGATTCAATGATAGATTATAGTGCTTATAGTTATAGGCCTTAGAGGTCTAGAGGGAGAGAAGAAGAACTCTAGAGAGAGAGAGGGAAGAAGAATCTGTGGTGCCAGCGATGAAGTAGAAGGATCAAAGCTTTCTCTGAGGTCAAAGCTGGCACTTGTTTTAGGGCCTTGTTCTATCCTCCGCCATACCCACCTCCTTCCCTTATTTACACTCATGTCCCTTCAACTTTAAATGCCATCTCTCTCTTTCACTCCCTTGCCACCTCTCTCTCTCTCTGTCTCTCTCATCTTTTATCTTCCCTTTCAGACGAAGAGGAAAATGAAAATGTGAGATGTTTTGAGAGAGGAATTGATTTTCACTATATTAACACATATATAGTGAGAGAAAGAGGTAAATGGTGGATCTTTTTACACCAGCCATGTCTGTATCTCCATCTCTTGCTGGTGGAGAGAAGAAGCACTGGTGGCTTAGCAACAGAAAGGTAAAATCAGTCAATCCTTCCGATGAAAGCTCGTGTTTATAGGTGTATACCCATTTGCTAAATGTGTATGTTTTATTTGCAGATTGTAGATAAATATGTAAAAGAAGCACGAGTCCTCATTGCGACTCATGAACAGGGCGAGATTGCTTCGGCTCTTAACCTTCTCGATGCGGCTTTATCTCTCTCGCCTCGACTTGAGCTTGCGCTAGAGTTAAAAGCACGATCGTTGCTTTATCTCCGGCGATTCAAAGAGGTCGCTGATATGCTACAAGAGTACATTCCGAGTATCAGAATAGACTCCGACGACTCATCGTCGTCTCTATCGTCTGATAACTCGTCTACGCAGCTCTCAAGAGAGCGAGTCAAGCTTCTCTCCTCCGGAGGTGACTCACCTGGACGCGATGAACCCAGTTTCAAGTGCTTCTCTGTTTCGGATTTGAAAAAGAAGGTCATGGCTGGTCTCTGGAATAATTGTGAAAAAGAAGGACAATGGAGGTAACTCAACCCTTTCCTGTTTCATTGATTTTAGCATTTTTTGGGAAAATATTTCAACTTCCTATTTTTATAAGATTGAATTTCGGACATGGCTTGTAGATTACGCTAAACCCCCGCCAAATTTGCCCCATGTTAAGAACAGAAAATGGAAAGTCAAATAGCCTTGATTTGAGGCTCTACACGTAATCTGGTAACCTGGTTTTGTTGTGTCGGATGGTCTACGAGTTGCTGAGTTGAGTTATCTGACGTGGTTGAAGTGACTCTGTTTTCTCTCTTAACTCTTGCAAATACAGGTATTTGGTTCTGGGTCAAGCATGTTGCCATTTGGGTCTAATGGAGGATGCGATGGTGCTTCTTCAGACCGGAAAACGCCTAACAACGGCGGCGTTCCGAAGAGAAAGCATTTGCTGGTCCGACGATAGCTTTTCCTTCACCAAGTTCCCACTCTCCAGCGAGCTAACTATCACCAAAGACAACCAGCCACAAACCCCTCCAAGGACCGGGTTTGAGAGCATTACCCAGCTCCTCAGCCAGATAAAGCTCCTTCTCCGCCGTAAGACCGCCGCCATCGCTGCCCTCGACGCCGGACTCAACTCTGAAGCCATCAGACACTTCTCCAAAATCGTCGATGGCCGCCGTGGAGCCCCACAGGGCTTTCTTGCTGAATGTTACATGCATAGAGCTTCTGCTTATAGATCCGCTGGTCGAATTGCAGAGTCTATTGCTGATTGTAATCGAACTCTGGCTTTAGAACCATCTTGTATAGAAGTTCTCTGTACCCGAGCTTCTCTTTTCGAAACCATTAGATGCTTGCCCGATTGTCTTCATGATTTGGAGCACTTGAAACTTTTATACAATTCGATTTTACGCGATCGAAAATTCCCTGGTCCGGCTTGGAAACGTCAATATGTGAGGTACACAGAAATTCCGGGCAAGCTCTGTAGTCTAACCACCAAAATTCAAGAATTGAAGCAAAGGGTTGCCTCAGGAGAGACTGGTAATGTGGACTATTATGCTTTGATTGGATTGAGACGAGGGTGTTCGAGATCCGAATTGGAGAGAGCCCATTTGTTGCTTACTTTGAGACACAAACCCGATAAGTCTACCAGTTTTATCGATAGATGTGAGTTTGCGGATGAGCGTGAGGTAGATTCGATTAGGGACAAGGCTAAGATGTCTGCTTTGTTATTGTATAGATTGATCCAGAAAGGTTATACGAGTGTAATGTCGACCATCATGGACGAGGAAGCTGCAGAGAAACAGAGAAAGAAAGCCGCGGCTGCATTGCAAGCAGCATCTCAAGCAATCCAAGTTCAGGAAACTCATGAACAAATCAAACAAGTCTCAACAATGGCGGTTTTGGAGGTGTCATCCAATTGTAATAGGGTCGAAAACAAAGCCACGACCCCAACATCTCAGTCGGCGTTTCAAGGTGTGTTCTGTAGAGACCTTGCAGTTGTTGGGAATTTGCTATCTCAGGCTGGGTTCAATCGTCCAATTTCAGTAAAATATGAGGCATTGACCTGTTGATTTGGATCTGATTATGTTCATGTTCATGTCCGGGAAATCAAACAAACCACTGTGGGTTTGAAGTAATTAGATGTTTTACACCGGCGGGGGAATCTGATTGTGTTCCCATGTTTGTACAAAAGGAAAATTTTTACTACTGCCAGATGCCGGGAAAATTTTGCCCCTCATTTTCATTTTCTAGCTCTTTTTCTCTCTTTCTGTACAGAGTTAATTCAGTTTGCATTTTGTTAGTTGGTATTTAAATTTGGTGTCATTTTCTTTCGCTTTCCTTCTTTCAATTTTATCCGTCTTAAATGGGAGGGGAGGGTAAATGCTCTCTGTCATGGCCTCTGCAGGCAGGGGGAGAAAGGTGAAGCTTTTGGCTTTCTCTCCTGTGTCTTGTCTGTTCACCCACTAGTATCTACGGTTCCTTTTTTGCAGGCCTATCCATCACACACTTGCCAAAAGGCCTCAAAATCTGACACACCACAAAGATTTCATTAAGAAACTTCTGTTATATACAATAAATCTTTTACTACATGCGCTCAATTACTATTTGTCGCATTTCACTGTATAGGATAATAGGACAATGGTGTATAGATGAACTTTACTGTTTATTTCTACCCAAAAGTTGAATTGATATGGAATATGTCAGTTTTTTCACAGTTCTGGGTGATGTGTCAAAGAATGGGTCGAATCAACACTCAATACAACAACACTCCATTTTTGGGAAGGGGAGGGGAGGAGTAGGTGAGATTGCTTTTCAAACTTTTACCTGCCATCATTAATACCATGGCCAGGTAATTAGTGCTTTCACTGCTTTGTGCTGTGCTGTTCTGCTTTTTACGCTCTAAACTTTTTTTCACCGTACCCCATGTAGTACAAAATTTTCTTCGAAGAATAGACTAGTTTCAAATTTATTTTTTAATCATTGTTATATTTCAAAATCAAACTTCATTATCAATAGGGTTTTCACCCTATTTTACGAGTAATAATTATGAAATTTTATTATTTTACGAATGAGATTTTTTTTAGCTTATTCTATCTAATTAAATGTATTATTTTTATCTGAATTCTGTTAAAAACAATCCGGTGAACACAATATTTTTTAATTATTAATTTTTGAATAATTTTAATAATTCAATTTAATAATCGTTATCAATTAACCAATACAATAAAAGACAAATTATTGTAACAACATAAAAATAATGGTAAAGCATATATGTTAAAAGAATTTTTTTTTGAAAAGTAAACAAGACATTAAGTCTATTTAGATTAAATAATTAACATAAAGAAGATTATGTTAAGAATCTGGAAGATATTGAATTTTTAGATATTGAAAATAAGTTAAAAAATTGGGATATACCCCAGTATTCAACTAAACAAATATATAATATTGGCGCTATTGATACATATATATATATATATATATGCTAGTAAGGACAAGGAGAAAGATGGAATTTTTATGAGTATTCCGTATTTTTATCCAATTTTTTGCAATTGTCGATCAATAAGGTAGTGGATGGTCGGATAGAATCAAAATATTTGGATAATTAAAAATTTGAACACCCATATCGACAAGCTTTCTTATAAAAATATCTTACCAAAAAAAAACGCAAATATTCTTAAAAAACAACCCTGTAAATAATATTTTAAAGTTACTGTATGAGGATTGAAGAACACTTTTAAAACAGTAGTGTCTTAGTAATTTCAAAACACTTCATCTTTTCTTAACAATGTCATTCCGAATAACTATTTTTTAAAATTGCTTGAATTTAGAAAATAATTTTTATTTGAAAAAAATAGAATTTTTGCCCTGCTTGGCTGGGGTGAAAAACTCCTCTAACTTCTTTAATTGACAGTTGTAAGAGGGGAAAAGGTTACTGTACCAAAAATTATAATTTTTAAAAATTAAATTATAATTTTTTTGATGTGTAAATTATAATTTTAAAGAACATGATCGATCATGAAAAGTTGAGATTGATACTAGAGTTCGTGATCGATTATGGGTGTCTATAATCAATCATGATCTTCCATTAAATAATTATAATTTTTTTTAAAATTATAACCGGAAATACAATAATAAATTTTTATTTTTAAGTACAATAAACTTTCCCTGCAAGGGTGGAGAAACATTGTTTTATTAGTACATCTAGTAGTTTAAAAATGAGGTTTGTTGAGAATCAATCAATACGCTTGGCAACCTACTGTGCTTGATTTTCATGATTTGGAGCACGCGTCTCTGCAACAAGAAAGTAACTATTGAGTGCCAGAAAGAAGCCAAGGGTCATCAATGAAATGTTTGACCATTATGATGGTGAGTGGTGTATTTTACTACTACTGTACCATTTTATTCTGGGTAAAACAAGCAAGCAAGCAAGCGTCATTGTACAAAAATTACTAGTAAATGCAGATTAGTTTTAATTCATTTTAAGTTGTACTATTACAATTGAATAGACATATTCCAATTTGATCGGATGTTTTACAGAGAAAATTAACATCAAATTTAGTAGTAATCAATTATTGTAATTATTGGTAGTGCACTCTTGTCATTTTATAATGTGAAACTTATTTCTTGTGAATATTCTAATTTTGAATTAAATGATTTATTTTTGACTGAAAAAGAGAGAAGATTAGTCAAAATGAGCGTAAGCTGGTTCGGATATCCTGACTGTTAAACTTTAAAAAAAATAAAAAAAAGCTTTATTATATTCTTGACGAAAAAGATTACAAATAGTGGGAAACTTTGAGAAGCTGGAAATTTTTAGAGTGTACACATTATTTTTTGTTTTACAGGTTTCCACACCACACCACACCCCACCCCCAAGCAATGTAATTTATTTAGTAGGAGTAATGTATAGGTTTCTTGAGGAATGAGCGCTTCCCTTCCACGCTAATCAACATGCTACTTTAATTCGTTTGGGAATTTCAGTCTCTAACTTTTTTATGTAGCCTCAATTTACTCTCATCAATGAGTTTTGCCAAGATTGCTAATACAAAATGTTGTATTCAAATTTCAAATTCAAATTTAAGTAAAAAAAATGAGTAAAAAATTTGATTTAATATGAACTTTTTCAATGGATAAAATTAAATTATATTCAAATCTTTTTAAAAATTTTCTTGCTGCATTAGCAATGCATGTGTGAACAGAAAATGTAAAGAAGATGTTCTCAGAAAGACAACCCACTTTCTTGCTGCATTATGTGCAGATGAGAGTGGCATTAAAAAATAGTTGTAGATGGGGGGAGGTGATGAGAGAGAGAGAGTCACGTGCATGCCAAAAACCAAAACAAAAAGAAAAATAAACGAAACTTTATCTAACATAAAACTCATAATTTATTTAATAGTTATATTAAATTTGGTCATTATAGCATTACTCAGGAAAAAAAAAAAATTTGGTAGAGACCAGTAGAATATGTTTTTAACCACACAAATCAACCACAAAAAAGGGATATTGGTTAAGTTCAAGAGTCATTCAAAACAGTTCAATTTGCAATATGCTCTGATCAATGGCCTACTTGTCTTCAAATAATTCGAGCACTAGTGTTTTAAGACAGTTGAAATCCCTTGTGAACATGAGTAACTTTATCTACCCACCCTTAGCTGGATCTGCTGTGTGATATAGCTAATGGCTCCTCCATAATAAAAAAAATAAAAATGAAAAGCACCGCTTTTTATAAATATTAAATATTTTAAAATATAATTTAAAAAACAACTTCCAACTAGAAGTGTGAAAGTCGATAGTGGGGAGAAGGTGGAAGACATACCTTCACGTCTCAACTTCTTGTTTTAAACATGAACGAATGTCAGTCAAATATTTTCCAAATATAAATTAGTAATTGTCAATGTTTACTCTGACAAACATAATATATTTTCTTTTGTAACGACAGAAAAGGCCAGAAGGGGCTGTGCACAGTTTCTACCGAGGGTATCAATTTTTTGTAGTAAAGACTTCAGACTTCAAACTTCAGAAGCAATGGGGCTCTCTGAGTTCTAAATTTTCTTTGTGCGTGCACGATCCTGCACAATATAAACATAAAAACAGATCTTTTCATGGTGAACACGAGTCTGTTAATCGAGTGATCGATCTTGTTACTTAAAACAGGTTGTGAGGGCCAAAAGTGACCAATGAAGTGATGACGAATTGTTTTTAGGGGTCGCCTGAGTGATCCTGGAAGGCTAAAGGAGGTTTCTGGAACAGAAAAAACGAGTTAGGAGGACGGCGGAGTATTTTCTGGCGTATCCTCTCCGACGATCAAGTCAATTTTTTTTTAGAGAGGGGAAGAAGAAAACACTGTGTATATATGTGAGGAAAGGTTATTGCGTACCTCGTCATGTGTTTGTGAGGACTATTTATACCTTAAAAACTCATCATTACTGACAGCATAGCCAGTAGGTGATCATTAGAGGTGGGCAACGTGCACATTGATTTCTATAAGAAATGTCCTCTTTTTAACTGCTCGGGACCCCGAGCAACTAATGCTTCATCCTCGGCCTGGCGAGTGTTTAATGACCTTATCTCGGCAGGGATATATTAAATGTCCGGTCATAGGAACATTTATTACCTTTCACTTGTAGGCCCTCATGCATTAAATGTTGTCTCATCAAGGGAAGGGCGCACTAAATGCTTGCTTTCCCAAATCGCGTATCAACAAGGACATTCTGGTCTTTTTGTCTCTGATCTGACACAATACGCCACGTGCCCACTCTCCTTTGGTTGAATCTTCTGCTTTTCTTGTGCCTCTTGACACTATTTGGGTAAGACGAGGTCATGATGGCTAATCTAGCCTAGCCTAGGCTAGTGACCTGTCCATCAATAGCCCCTGCAGGAGCAGAAACGCCAACGTGGGTAGATACACTTCGGTGTCGAGGGACTAGTATAGTTAGGGACCGATGTACCCCCAATCCGACCGAGGGATGCGTGTCGGTCCATGGCATACTAGGCATCGTTGATCCTTATGAATAGTACCCTCAGGGGAAAGGGATTATATACCGACGAGCACATGTCGTGATCATTGCAGGGAGTATCCATTGACGCCGAGTACACGTGTCGTCATCTGAAAATGTTTGAAAATGTCCCATCAACTGCCCCTAGCCTTCGATCTTCTGACGCCGAGGACACGCGTCGTAAGGAAACGAAGGGTTCTGCAACTACCCCAACCACCCCATCATTGCTTTCAGCCGTTTACCGCTGCTTAGGAGGTCGTGCGCATTAAATGCGCTTCTTCTTGCTTCATGCCCAATGATGGGGATGGGTACTATATAACGGGCTCTCTTCTCTTTCCCACACTTTTGCCATTTCGAACTTTCAGAGAGCCTTCGCCTGAAATCTCGCCGGAGACCCCCTTCGTCATGTTGTCTACAAACCAGTCATCATTGGAGTTTTTAGGCCAACAGACCCCCTCTTGCTTTTGAACCCTCTGGAGAAAGGAACCACTCCAAGTCCTTCAGAAACCTTCGTTCGCGTTCTGGTGAGTCCTTGCATCTTCCTTCTTTCTGTCTTTCTGGGTTTTTTTTTTTTATTCTCCGATAATGGAGGTGTTTCTGTTTGTCATTGTGTGACAATCCTCAGGAAACCCCTTGGGGATCTTCGTAGAAAATTTTTTTCTTCCTCTTTAGTTTTTCTCTTATTTGGAGATGCCCCGACGTCGTCCTACCACCGAGGATCCCCAGGCCAGTTCCTCGAGGCCAAGGAAGTACAAAGTGAAGGGAGACAAGCAGATCAATAGGTTTAGGGCTCGATACCGTATCCCCCCAAACGTAGGTATAGAGAAGTATGACCCAACTTTGCATACCCGTAATCTCGGGGCCGAGAATGAGATGCCCTTTTACACCAAAGTCATCATAGAGGGTGGAAAAAGGTTCCCTCTGCCCCCTCTACTCCTCCAGTTCCTCTCCCATTTTCACCTCTTTCCTGGGCAGTGTTGTCTTAATGTCTTTAGGATAATAATGGGGTCCTAGAGCTTAATAACCGTCTCGGAGTAAACGTTGGGCTCAACGATATCCTTTTCTGCTACTCCTTGTTGAGGGTCATGCCCCAACAGAACTTCTACCTCAAAGCCAGGAATTCATCCATGTACCTTATAATTCACCTCCCTGACTTGGACAAAGGATACAAGGATGACCTTCTAATCTTCAGTGGATCCTGACAGCGGGGGACTGGTCCCGAGTACAATGGTCTGATGTGCCCTTTTGAATGAAGAATGACAAGTACGTTGATTTCTCCGAGTCTACTGTTTTTGTCCTTGGGATTTTTTAGAAGTGTTAATAACCTTCTTTCTTGTGCAGACGTCTCCGCCCGGGAAGTCGCTTCTCCCCCTCGGTTCTTGGTGAACTTTACTGACCTCGTCACTATTTGGAGATTTATTGTCAACGACGGGTTCAACCGGGTCGCTCACCTTCTTCTGAACTACACAGCAGGGTACAAAAAGTTCTCACAGCTCCCCCAGCCTTTCGACCCTTTTCGGTGGTTTGAACTCTTCGATCAAACTGCGCAACAAGAGGCCGAGCAGAACTTGGAGGAAGACCCCGACAGGGCTACTGAGACAGAAGTAGAGGGTGCCCTTGAAGTTGAGGAGTTCGGGGCCAGAGAGGCTTTGGTTCCTTCGCACGCCAAGGTGGGGACTTTAGGGAGAGATTCGTGGCCTGACTTCCACATCCTTCAGTCCCTAGACGCAGAGGACGCCTTCGAGGTAGCCATGTCACACACGCCTTGCATAGACCTGGGATTCCTGAGACAGAGGCAGACCCTTGCCACCGGGAGAGGACAGGGGGTCAACCAGCAGCGCCCCATCAACAGGGACCAGTGCCAACCCCTCTCCTCCGAGGGCCGCTGGTCGGGGTCAAGTGCGCGACTGAGTTCCTCAAGTCGAGGAGGAAAAGAGGACCAAGCAAAGGCACGACGACCCAGTAGGGGATCCAGGGCCCCCTACGCTAAACATCAAAGCGGGAGGGGTCGTGGGTTACCCCCTCCACCTCAACAGCAACAGCAGCAGCAGAGGCAACAACAACAACAACAGTAACAGAGACAGACTCCACCTCTCCCTCCACAGACGGTGGAAGCTGCAGAGTGGAACCCTCGGGTTATTAATTATATGAACCGGGTGATCAAGGTTGACGATTCTATTCTGCAGGACCCCCATGTCGCCAACGCAGTGAGCGAGACGCTTCATTTCGAGGTTGACATGGAGGCTCACAAGGGGTGAACAACGAACACGTTGTTCCGTTCTATCATTCAGAATTTCCTAGTGGTGAGTTCATCTTTGTTTCAGCCTTTTCTTGCTGCATCACCTATAATTGACCAAGTTCTTTCCCTCGTAGGCCACCCAACAAATTTTCATTATCGCTGTGCGATATCATGCAGTCAGGATGAACCTCCAACGGACCCAATAGCAGAAGGAAGAGGTTAAAGGAGCCCTGGCCAGTGCTAAGCAGGACGTGACTACCAGGGACTCCACCCTCACGGGGTAGGCTACCCAGATTGAGCAATTTCTCAAGGACAACGAATTAGCGAAGGTTAGTGCTGAAAAACTAAGTGTTGCCTTGGCCGACGCTAAGAGGAAAATCACACAGCAGACGCAACGGCTCTCTACGGCCTAGGAGAGGGCCGTCAGGTCAGAGGAGAACTGCCTGGCTCTAACCTAGGAGCTGGACAGGATCAGGGTGAAAGCGGATAATAGAAAGTCTGAGGAGCAAGTCCGAGAGGAGTTTGCCGATGACATACTACCCGCCCTTGAGGAGAACAGTAAAGAGCTCTTCAAAAAGGGGTGGGATGAGGCACTCCAAGCCGCTGGTGTCCTTTTAGACTCTCCTTTCTTCCAGATGCACAACTACGTGCCGTCGACGGAGATGGCGCAAGCCAAGGCCGAGATTGCTGCTGAGGGTGCGGCCCCAACGCCGATGCAGGTTTTGGCAGACCCACCTGAGGTGATAATTCTTGTCCCATCCGATGAGGCCCTGCTAGAGTCAGCCCCTTCTGTACCGAGTCCAACATTCCTCAGACCCTGCCTATTGTTAATTCTGCCTCAGCTCTGCCTGCTCCCGAAGCTGCTCACCCCTTCTGCGTTGATTCTCCTTGCAGTGACGTGTTGGAGATGCCCGGGCCTAGGTGAAACTTCCTTTTTCTTTTTTGAACTGTACTTTTTTGGTCTGAACGTTGTAGCCCTCAGGGACGCAAAACCCCTTTTTTGAAATGAATGGTCTGCTTCTTATTTTTTGAGTACTTGCATTGTCTATTGAAACCATTTCATCATACGTACTTCTTTTTCCTCTCTTTTTCTCTCTTCCCTTTTTTTTTTACACTGATGTTGTAGTAACCAGCGGTAATGAAATATCTCCATAGCTCGGATACCAGGGGAGCAATTTGGTTGATCCGCTCGATTGGTTCAGCTTCATCATTTCTAAAGATCGTACGCCCCTGCGGGGTAATGTCCCCCCCAGGGGTTTGTTCTTGATTTTTCTTCAGAGGCAAGAGTCCTTGAACTTTGCCTCCAGGGCCTTACCCTTGCACGAGGCTTGCTCCTGATTTTTTTTCGGGGACAGGAGTCCTTAAACTCTGCCTCCAAGACCTTACCCTTTCTAGGAGGCTTGCTCCTGATTTTTCTTTGGGGGCAGGAGTCCTTGAACTCTGCCTCCAGGGCCTTACCCTTTGTAGGAGGCTTGCTCCTGATTTTCCTTCGGGGGCAAGAGTTCTTAAACTCTGCCTCCAGGACCTTACCCTTTCTAGGAGGCTTGCTCCTGATTTTTCTTCGGCAACAGGAGCCCTTGAATTCTGTCTCCAAAGCCTTACCCTTGTGACTTAGCCATTAATAAGTGCTGAGGGGGATAATTCTCAAAAATAGTATTTCTTTAGATTTATCACATTTCAAGGCTGTATTACAGGTTTTTCTACCATATCTTCTAATCTATATGATCCGGAGCCTCCTACAGACACCACTTTGTAAGGTCCTTCCCAGTTGGGTCTCATTTTTCCTTCTGCTGGGTCTCAGGTATTGGCCATTATTCTTCTGAGGACCAAATCATCGACTAAAAATTCTCGGGTTTTAACTCTTTTGTTGTGAAGTCAAAAAATCTTTTCCTGATACTTGGCTACTCTCAATGATGTCATTTCTCTTCTTTCATCTGCTAGATCCAAATTCAGGCCAAATTGATGGTTATTGCCCCCTATGTCAAAAGTTTGCGTCCTTATAGTGGGGAGTCCCACTTCTAGAGGTATGACTGCCTCCACCCCGTAAGCAAGGGAGTAAATGGTCTCCTCTGTTGAGGTCTGAGGGGTGATCCTGTTTGCCCACAGAATGTTCAACAGTTCATGCGCCCACATTTCCTTAGCTTTTTTCAATCTCTTCTTGATCCTGCTGACGATCGTTTTGTTAGAAGATTTTGTCTGCCCATTGGCTTGGGGGTATGCAGGGGTAGAATAGAAATTACGGATCCCGAGTTGCTCGTAAAAAGATTTGAAGCGTTCGCCCGTGAATTGAGTCCCGTTATCTGATACAAGTGCTCGGGGAACCCAAATCTAACGACTATATTTTTCCAAATAAACTTTTTAGCGTCTATGTTGCGGATATGAGTCAATGACTCCGCCTCAACCCATTTAGTGACGCAATCCATTGCTATAATTAGGAACCTCTTGTTCCCAAGAGCCTTAGGCAGGGGTCCAACCAAGTTGAGCCCCCACTGGACGAATGACAAAGGGCTGGTTAATGGGTGCAAGTTCCCTGCAGGCTGTTTGATTGCCGGGGTGAACCTCTGACATTGGTCGCATTCTGGACATATGCTTGTGCGTCTCTTTGCATCCGCGACCACCAATATCCTTGAGACATGATGCGGCGAGCCATGGATTGCCCCCCATATATTCCTTCGTATACTTCGTGGAGGAGGTCTTCCACCTTGTCCTCCTGGACGCATAGTAGGTAAGGCCCTGAGAACAACCTTCAGTACCGCTTCTGATCCGGGGAGATCCAAAATCTTGGGACTTTGAGCTTTATCTTCATGGCTTTTTTCGAACACTTGAGGAGATCCCCTGTTACCAGGAACTTGAGAAAAGGATCTGTCCAGCTAGGCTGTCTGTGTTCTTCCTGGACGGCCATCACCTCAGGAGCTTTATCTATACTAGAAGTGGGAAGATACTCTATGGTGATCCTGCGTGGCAGAGAGGAATCTAGTGTCGAGGCTAGGCAAGCTAGGGCGTCGGCATGCGCATTTTTATCTCGGGATACTTGTTTGATATCGATATTTTTGAACTTTCATATCACAGTTGTCGCCTCATGATGATAAGTCTTCATCCTAGGATCCCTTGTCTCAAACTCTCCGTTAACCTGGTTGACTACCAACAGGGAATTGTAGTGGAAAACCAAGTCCGTAACCCCCGTCGCCTCAATTAACCGAAGTCCTGACATAAGAGCCTCATACACGACTTCGTTATTTGATACTTTGAATCCCAGTCGAACGGTCTGCTCGGCGACCACTCTATCTTAGGAGACTAGCAAGATACCGATTTTGGACTCTTTACTGTTGGAGAAACCGTCTACGCATAGAAGCTACGGTGGTCCCTTATCATCCTCTGAGGACGTTATTCCAGAAATGGGCGACCCTTCCGGAATGGGAGGTCCCCCGAAAAATTCTACTATAAACTCTGCCAATACTTATCCCTTTATAGCAGTTTGAGGTTTGAAGTGGATGTCATGTTCTCCCAACTCCACTGCCCACTTGGAAATCCTTCCAGAGAGATTTGTCTTTCTCAAAATGGCCTTTAAAGGCTGATCGGTAAGCACAGTAATCGGGTGTGCCTAAAAATAATACTTTAGCTTTCTTGCAGTTGTGACCAGGGATAGGACGAGTTTTTCCAGGGGTTGGTATCTTGTCTCCGCGTCTAGTAACGCTTTGTTCACGTAATAAATTGACTTCTGATGATGCTCATGGTCACGAATGAGTACCCGCTGACGACAAATTCTGATACGGATAAGTATATGAAGAATATTTCCCCCAAGACAGGGATGGATAGGGTCAGGAGAACCCTGAGGTATTCCTTGATTTTTGTTAGAGCGTCTTCACACTCCTAGCTCCACGTATCCTTTTCGGCCCCTTTGATGGCCTCAAAGAAGGGTTTGCATTTGTCCGAAGAGCGCGAGATAAAACGGTTAAGTGCTGCCAACATCCCTGTGAGCTTCTGGACTTATCGGACTGTTCGGGGGCTCCCGACGTCCAGAATCGCTTGAATCTGATTCGGGTTAGCTTCGACTCCTCTTCGACTCACCAGATATCCGAGAAATTTACCTGACTTCACTCCGAAAACACACTTTGCGGCATTTAGCTTCAGCCCATATTCCTTGAGGGTGGAAAATGTATCGGACAAATCCACCAGGTGGTCACAACTTCTTCTACTTTTAACCAACATATCATCGATGTAGACTTTCATGGTGTTGCCGATCTGTCTTTTTAACATCCGATTCATCAGCCTCTAGTACAAAGCTCTGGCGTTCTTCAGCCCAAATGACATAACTTTGTAGCAGTAAACCCCCTTGGAGTGATAAACACCGTCTTTTCTTGATCCGGGGGATAGAGAGGGATTTGAAGATATCCTGCTCGGGCATCCAAGAAGTTCATACGCTGATACCCAGCAGTGGCATCTACCAACTGGTCCATCTTTGGCAGGGGGTAGTCGTCCTTGGGACACGTCTTGTTCAGATCAGTGAAGTCTACGCAGATACGTCATTTTCCTCCTTTTTTCTTCCCACAGACCATGTTAGATAACCACTCTGGGAACTGCACCTCCCGGATGGTATTGGCCTCCAGGAATTTATCAAATTCCTCGTTCATCGCCCGGGCGTGGTGCGACGCCATGCGCCGTGGCTTCTCCTTTACTGGCTTGTGTGTCGGGTCAACATGTAGCTTATGCGTGATTATTTCGGGGTCCACCCCTTTCATCTCCATTGCGTTCCAAGCGAACACGTCTGTATTTTGTCTCAAAAAGTCGATCATCTCTTCCTATTCGGCTCTCAGCATTGTGGTTCCAATCAGGAAGTATCTCTCCTCTTCACCATCCACTAAGAACACCTTTCGGCGGTCTTCTACCGATCGGTCCGTCGAATCAGTCCGGGGGTCATCCATTCTTGGGTGCCCAGACTGTGATTGCTATTTTTCTAGGATCTCTTGCAGGGCGCGTCCCTTCTCTTGGGTGGAAACCCCCGCTCTCACAGCAGAGTAAAAATAATTTTTTGTGGACGCTTGGTCCCCTCGGATCTCTATTATCCCTTCTGGTGTAGCGAATTTCAATTTCTGGTAATAAGTAGAGTGCACCGCTCCCAGCGCGTGCAACCAAGCTCGCCCCATGATCACATTGTAGGGAGAGTCCGTGTCGATCACAACAAACTCAGTGTTGATGGTGAAGGGACCCGTGACAACTGGTAATGTGATTTTGCCTATGGGCAAGACAAATGAGTTGTTAAATCCGACGAGGGGCGTCCTGACCTTGGTGAGGTCCTTGAGGTCAAAGCCCATCCGCTTTAAAGTCTCTGAGTACATCACTTTCGAGGAACTCCCGGAGTCCACCAACACCCTCTTGACGTCGAACTTGCCTATCTTCAGAGTTATGATTAGGGCGTCGTTATGGGGAGTCATCACGCCTGCCAAGTTTGCGTTGGAGAAGGTGATACCTAGCTCGCCGATCCTGGCCCTCTTGTTGGGCGGGCCCCCATCGCTCTCGACAACCTTTCTCGTAAAGGCTACCCTCTTGAGGTCGGACTCAAGCTCCTTGGATGTCCGGCGATCCAGTGGACATACATGGATCACGTCTATGACATTGTCTTACTCCACAGCCGGGGCAAGACCATGTCTCTCTTCTGACATGGGTTCGATGTATTCTTTCAAATAATCGTCCTGGACCAGCCTTTCCAAGAAAGACTTGTATACCTTGTAATTTTTGGTGCGATGGTCGAAATCTCGGTGATAAGAACACTTGACCTTTTGATTACGGGTGGAAGGATCACTCTGCATCCTAGGTAGCCACTTGAAGAATGGCTCATGCTTGATTTTATGGAGTAACTTGTAGATTGGTTCTTTGAAGACAGTGTGAACACCTTTAAACGACCCCCTGGAGAGGGTATCAGCCCCTTTCGGGAGGTGTCCCCCACTTCTTTCTCTTTTCTCCTAGGTGGGAGAGTTTTGCCTTTGTCGCCCCCCATTTCATCTTCAATCTTGGAGTACTTGTTTATTTGGGTCATCAATTCGCCTATATCTACGAGAGTCTTCTTAGTTAAGGATCGGTACAAGTCCGTGTCCCTTACCAGGCCGAGCCTAAAAGATGCGACTGCCATGACTTCCGAACACCCCTCTACCTCATTGACCTCCTCCCAATACCGGGTGGCATACTGACGAAGGGTTTCCTGTTCCCTTCGCCTGAGCGTCAGTAATGACCCAATGTCTTTGGGCCGCTTGCTCCCCGTAATTAATCGGGCTAGAAACTGCCTTGCCAACTCCTTCCATGACCCAATGCTGTTGGGAGGAAGAGTCTCGAACCACTTAATCGCGGAATCTTCCAAACTCATGGAGAACAATCGACAGAGGAACCGTTGGTCCGAATGATACAGGGACATCATTTGCTTGTATTGCCTAAGGTGAGCTTCGGGGTCGGATCACCCATCATAAGTTTTAAACCTTGGCACGATGAACTTCTTTGGTACCTCCATCTCTCGGATATCCCTGGTAAAAGGTGATTGTATGACCTTGTCTTTAGCGTCATCCTAGACAGCCTTACCCCTTCCCTTGGATTCCAGCCGAGCTCTGAGATCAGTCTCCACCTCAGAGGGATGCCTTCTGAGGTTTTCAAGGTCATTGACGGGGCTCCCCTTCTCCAAGCATCGTATGGAAAGGGTTGAATCCTCCTCGGACTCATCTTCCTTCCCCCGCCTTGATAGTCCTCGCCGGAGGTCGTCCTAGGCCAAAGGTCTTGCCTTCCTGAAATGACCGTCGAGGGGGTGCTCATTGGCCCTCAGGCGCTTCGAGACCCTGGAGCTCTCAGCTTTGTTGTTTAAATGATCCTCAGGTCCTCGATTTTCGCTTCCCGGACAGGGTGTCCGTGGGAACGGAATGAGTCCCTTGATACTTTGCCGGAGGCGGCAAATTCGTTGAGCCAGCTTAGGACATTCATATTATCTTTTTTAACTGTCGTAGTCGATCCCCAAATTTTTTTTCAATCACCTCCTCTAGTCAACGAGCCAAGGGGGCAGATCCTCCTGACCTAATGCCCATACTGGTTTGAGGAGTATGCCCCCTTGATTGAATAGAAACGTTCCTATTGTCATCAGCGTGATCCCTCCCCCCACCATGACGAAGAGTTTGTAACTCGAGACTTCTTTGGTGGAGACCTTTTCTTTTTTGTCGAGTATTCACCATGGTCACAGTTCTTTCTAGAGAAGAAACTAGGAAAACTAGTCATTTCCCACAGACCGCGCCAGATTGTGCGTGCACGATCCTGCGCAATATAAACACCATAACATATCTCTTTTGTGGTGAACACGAGTCTGTTAATCGAGTGATCGATCTTGCTACTTGAAACAGGTTGTGAGGGACAAAAATGGCCAATGAAGTGATGGCGAATTATTTTTAGGGGTCGCCTAAGTGATCCTGGAAGGTTAAGGGAGGTTCTTGAAACAGAGAAAAAGGAGTCAAGAGGGCGCCAAAGTGTTTTTCGGTATATCTCCTCTGACGATCAATTTAGTTCTTTTTGAGAGAGGAGAAGAAGAAAACACTGTGTATATATGTGAGGAAAGGTTATTGCATACCTTGTCATGTGTTTGTGAGGATTATTTATATCTTAAAAATTCATCATTGCTGATAGCATAACCAGTAGGTGATCATTAGAGGTGGGTAACGTGTACACTAATTTTTATGAGAAATGTCCTCTTTCTTAACTGCTCGGGACCCCGACCAACCAATGCTTCATCCTCAGCCTGCCGAGTGTTTAATGACATTCTCTCGATAGGGATATATTAAATGTCCGGTCATAGGAACATTTATTACCTTTCACTTGCAGGCCCTCATGCCTTAAATGTTGTCTCATCAAGGGAAGGGCACACTAAATGCTTGCTTTCCCAAGTCACGTGTCAACAAGGACATTCTGATCTTTTCATCTCTGATCTGACACAATACGCCACGTGCCCACTCCCCTTTGGTTGAGTCTTTTGCTTTCTTGTGCCTCCTGACACCATTTGGGTAAGACGAGGTCATGATGGCTAATCTAGCCTAGCCTAGGCTAGTGACCTGTCCATCAATAGCCCTTACAGGAGCAGAAACGCCAATGTGAGTAGATGCACCTCGGTGTCGAGGGACTAGTATGGTTAGGGACCGATGTACCCCCAATCCGACCGAGGGATACATGTCGGTCCATGGCATACTGGGCGTCGTTGATCTTTATGAATAGTACCCTCGGGGGAAAGGGATTATGTACTGACGAGCACGTGTCGTGATCACTGCAGAGAGTATCCATTGACTACCCCCCAGCCTTCAATCTTTTGACGCCGAGGACACGCGTCGTAAGGAGACGAAGGGTTCTGCAACTACCCCAACCACCCTATCATTGTTTTCAGCTGTTTCTCGCTGCTAAGGAAGTCGTGTGCATTAAATGCGCTTCTTCGTGTCCAATGATGGGGACGGGTACTATATAAACGGGTACTCTTTCTCTTTCCCACACTTTTACCATTTCGAACTCTCAGATAGCCTTCGCCTGAAATCTCGCCGGAGACCCCCTTCGTCACATTGTCTACAAACCAGTCATCACCGGAGTTTTTAGGCCAACACTCTTAATCAGTTATTTATTGGGGTCTGGGTAGTAGTCCATTTCTCATGTAAACCATTTGGGATCTAGGTATATGACTCGCTATCAAAGCAGCTTAATCCTCAAGACAAGTAATCCTCAAGACAAGTAATGATAGTGTTTTAATAGTTTATACATTGAGTTTTTAAATTTCAGTTTTGTTAAGAAATATTTTTATTGACTTGATAAATGCATGATTTTTAATGACCTCATATGCATTATTGATTGTTTATGTCAAATTTTATCGAATTTATGTAACATATGGCTGGTGAAGACTTGCTGAGTAGGCGATACACAAGCTCTGTGTGTGTGTTAGAGAGAGAGAGAGACACACACACACACGAGGAAGATTAACTCGTAAAATATTATTTCATCTTAATGAATTTATAAAGACTATTGTCTCTTTATATACAAAAGCTAATAGCTTAATTAACCAACAACTAACCCTCTTGATGATGCATAAAACTGTCTCGTGTAAGATTAATAGTCAAGTGTGTAATAAAGTGTAATTAATAGACAATAAATAAGCAATCAATGACAATAATATAATATTGAGTCAACACACAGATATAGTGTGATTCGATCCGATGACCTATTCCACTCTGGGAAACAGCAACAGTGGCCGGAGGGACCTTTATTGATGAATAAAGTAAGGGAGAGAAAAGCCCCGGGAGAGTGAAAGAAATAGGTGATATAGGATTAATGACAAGTTGTAGGACAGTGGAAGATAGAGGTGTATGTGAGCCAGAATAAGACATTACAGAAGTATACTGAGAAGGTGGAAAAAGTAATAAGCGATTGATATTAGAAGCAGTAGAAGGACAAACTTTAGCAGTTGTACATGGAGAGCCAAGGATAGAGGATGAAGACAGAGAAGAAGGAAACCGGTGAGTAACATCTGGTGGAATAAAGGGAACATAATCAAAGTTACTGGCAAAAGAAAAAACTGTCTCATCAAAAATTACATGCCTGGAAATGTTGACTTTAATAATGGTTGAGCCAAGGATAGAGGATGAAGACAGAGAAGAAGGAAACCGGTGAGTAACATCTGGTGGAATAAAGGGAACATAATCAAAGTTACTGGCAAAAGAAAAAACTGTCTCATCAAAAATTACATGCCTGGAAATGTTGACTTTAATAATGGTTGGATCATAACAAAAGTAACCCTTGTAATCAAAAGTATATCCTAAAAAAAAGACATTGGATGAACTTGAGTTAACGTTTGTGTTTAGAGTAAGGAGTAAGTAATGGGTAACAGATATAACCAAAAAAATTTATAACACAATAGTTTGGAATAATGTGAAACAAAAGCTCAAAATGGGGATTTCTGGTGTCTGATCTTAGATGATTAATTGTGTAGATCTCAAATTTTATCGAATTTATGTAACGTATGACTGCGATGGTGCTTTTTAAATAAACCAAAAAAAGAAGTGGCGGTGTGAGTGGAATTTGGGTGAAACAAAAGGGGTGGGGAAAGTAAAACTCGATGTTTTGAATGTTGGGAACATTGGAAAGAGGAGAAGTCGTGGCCAGATATGATGATGTCAGTGACACCATGTGATGGAATCATGTGCTTTCTTTCTCTTTCATCTTTTACTTAGATTGTTATGGCAATTTGAGTGTCAAAGCTGTATGTGTATGTTATAAGACTGATAAATTATTGTAATTTTCAGTTTGGCAAATGTATAAAAGAAGAAGGTAGGAAACTATACAACGAAGAAGAGTATAGAGTTGGTGAGATTTGTCAAATCCTATGTACTCGTGCGAACAACGTTCTGTAATTTCAAACTAACAAGTTGAAGTTGGTCAAACAGAGAAGGTTAGGGTTTTGGGTAGGTGGGGAGACTGATCAGAGTTTTGAACTTGTTAATGGCTGCTGGATCACAGTTGATTCAAGTTTTAATAAGCTGTCACAACTGGATTATGAGTCAGGATTAGTGTGGACCTGTTGTCCTTTGTGTACTTGACAGCTTACATGGCCATCCAAAGCCTTGCATTGCTATAAAATAGAAGCAGGTGAAGTGAATTTATTACATTAATGGATTAATTTATCATATTTATAGATACTGTTATGATATTTTAAAAAATGATAAGAATAATTATCATAATAGTAATAAAAATATTCACAAATATGATAAAAATACCCACAAATGTAATAAAAATATTCAAAAATATGATAAATTTTTTTTGTATCAAAAAAAGTGGTAAAAATAATTATTACAAATGTGTTAAAAAGACCCCACAAAAATAATAAATTATCCATAAAAATAATAATTTTTTTGATTAAAAATAATTCACAAAAATTATAAAAATACTCATAAAAATAATAAAAATTAGAAGTACCATATTAAAATTATTACGTCTGACCGTAGTCAACTCCTAATTTACCAAAGCAAAAGACAAACAACACTACGTGTCATTGCAAGCAGGTGAACCCCGCTATATATTCCAACGACAATTAGTTTAGAACTAATGTCACTTTGCACTCTAAAAGATGCTTAAACTCTCAATTTACACTATCAAATATTAAAAATTTAATTTACACCATAAATATTATGAATTAATAGTAATGTGAATATTGCTTCGGCTACCATTTAGTTTTTCATCATAAAATTGAAACACGTGAATGTCAAGTGCTTCGGCCATGAACTTATGCATAAATTCACAGACTTTTGACACCTCATGTGAGTTATATATAATAAGAGTAAATGCTAGATGGACTTAAAAATTAGATTTAAAAATTAGACTTGATAAATTTCAACTATTGAATAGGTAATGAGTCATAATAAATGTTGGGACCCATAGTGTAAAATCAATAATTGTAATTATCAAGTCTACTTTTTAAGTTTATGTAGCATTGCTTATATGATAGACTTAACCTCTATTTGATTAACGAAACTTTATTTTTGATACAAAAAACGATGTTAAATTGATTGCAGACGAAAATCTACAACAATGGACATCCCTCATCCTTATGCACTTGTAACTCATGTCCTTCAATTTATGGCAGCAAATTGAATACCAGTATGAGCAAGGTCCATATTGTTACCAATTCATAACATTGAGAGTGCAAATTAAAATTTTTAATTTCAATGGTACAAATTGAGAATTAAAATATCTTTTGAGATGCAAAGTAATATTAGCCCTTAATTTATTACCATTTTGTAAATACGGAGAATATGAATTTATTACAAGCTTGAGTGCAAAATTGTAAAGCATTTAACCAGTTTTAGTAGGCCCATGAAGCATTCTCAAAGTTGGGCTTCATCTTGATTAATTAGGGTTTAGTAGGCCCATGAAGCTTTCTCAAATTTGGGCTTCATCCAGATTTACAGGGCTTAGCGGGCCCATGAAGCATTGTCCAATTGAAAATCCGACCCGTCCCATCTCACTACCATGGCAAAGCAAAAAATTTACAAAGAAACCAATCCCGCCGCCATTAAGATGCCTCGTACCTTGAAAGAAATAAGTCGCGCCTTGAAGAGATGATTTCCAGAACATTCCGATTTTCCGCTGGGCTCTTTGAACCCCAATGGCATTTTGGTAAAAGTATATTAAGTAAATTACACTTTATCCCGCGAGCTATTTATCTTTATTTTACTTTGTACCTTCAATTATAAAAATTTTTATGCTATACTCTAAAGTATTAATTTTATTTCATATCACTTTAATAAATAACTACAAACTTAAAAATTTGTCAAATGAATGAGGGTAATTTCAATGAGCTTCATGTCAAATGCCTAAAATCACTTTATTTGACATCTTTTGTAACAAAATGGTTGCTGAGAAGAAAAAAAAGTCAATCGAAAGAAGAAAATTTAGAGTTTAGAACAAACAAAGTCATAAATTAGTATTTTTCTTTATTTTTTTCCTATACATGTATAATAGACGGATGTTTATTGTAATTATAGATTACTCACATTCGTATTTATCGTAAAAAAATTAATATTTTTTTATTCATTGGAGTTATATAAAATAAAATTAATATTTTAAGATGTAATGTGAAAAATTTTATAGTTGAGGATATTAAATAAAATAAAGATAATAGTTGAAGGGTTAAAGTGTAATTTATCCAAGTTTATTCACAAAACAACAATGGCATTTTGGTAACTTCATTGGAAGCCTCCAAACACGACCGTTTGACTAATGAACGCTGATGTGGTGGGTGAAATTGACGAAAAAAGGACGTGGGTGAGCAGCAGTGTAAAAAAATTCTCACTAACTTTCTCTCGGTCCTTCGCCAAATTCCATCTTGGAGAAAAAAAAACACACACACAGTGAGGATCGTAATCGGAAGAGATGGGGTGGATGAGTCGATTTCTGGCGGCAGTGACATTCTTGGCGATCGGAGTTATTTTCTCGCCGGAAACCTTCGGGTCAAAATCGGACGGTCAGCATACGCCAAAGCTCATCACCTTCCTCAAACTGGCCCACCTCCTCTGCTTTTCCACAGCCTGGGGCGCTGCTTTATGGGTCACCTTCATCGGCGGCATCATAATGTTCAAGTAATAAACACTCTACCTTCCAATTTGCATTTTCTTGTACACTCTCCGGTAAAAAAAATGGTAGCTAAATCACATCTTGAAAATTACTGTATGATATCTATACTTTTAGGAATTTACCGAGGCATCAGTTTGGTAATTTGCAAAGCAAGATGTTTCCGGCATACTTTTCGATGGTTGGTGTGTGTTGTGCTGTGTCGGTGGTGTCTTTTGGCTACTTACATCCGTGGAAGACTTCGTCCACTTCCGAGAAGTACCAGCTTGGTTTCCTTCTCGCTGCTTTCGCATTCAATCTTACCAATCTTTTTGTCTTTACGCCGATGACCATTGAGGTAAACAACTCGCAGCAGTTAATTTATGTTGCTCGTCACTGAATAGTTATTTTTTGTTCAAACAATTCTCATTCTGACACGAATTTTGCTTGATTTAGTACAGTCTAAGCAGCTATCTTTAGGGTTCAATTACCTTGACATGAGGAAGACAATTTTGTATGAAAAAAAGCATGTCTTTATTTAGAGGTTTTGCCGATTATTGAATTTCATAATGAGTTATAATTTAGTTAATTTAGAGCTTAAGACTATGCAAAAATGCGGCATTGTTGGTTTGTTGATGAACTATTCAACTATTCTTTAATTTGGGAATGTTGCTGCAAGGACAGATTGATTTATGGCTATCCAGTTCAGTGCTCTCGTTTTTTCTCTTTTATGTTATATAAATATTTGATTTATGTCCTAAGTGGTGTCTGGTGTTGAGTAATTGATTCTATTAAGTTTAGCAATGGTGAGTTATATTGTACTCCTAATCTGATTGCTAGAGAAAAGCTATGATTCTCTTCTGCTTCATTCCTCACCTGGTTAGTCCGGTTCTGACTTCTGTCTCTTGAAGTGTCGCTGGATTTTGTGTTTAGCATGTGAAAATTTTTGTTTCTTGTTGTGGTGTAGCTGATGAAGCAAAGGCACAAGGTGGAGAAAGAGGTGAATATTGGAGAAGAAGTTGGGGGGACTAAGAATCAAGAAGTTGCAAAGGCAAGTCCAAAACTTGCATCAATGAACAAGAAATTTGGAATGATTCATGGACTATCTTCTCTTGCTAATATCATGTCTTTTGGTAGCCTCGCGATGCATTCGTGGTATCTGGCGGGTAAAATCGATCTTTAAATTGACTTCCATTTCCCTGTTGTTGAAGCAACTGGCCTTAGTTATATGCTATGTTGAATAATCAAGGTTCCTTTTGCTTCTTTTCTGGGATATCAGTTCTCATTGTTTCTGTGCTGAGTAATGTTGAACTGAAAAATGTATTGAGGAAAGAAATACTTGTCTCATTGTATACTTATATGTAATATTTCATGGTAATGCCCAGTAAAATACCCTTGTAGTTAGGCAGTTTGAACCTGATGTGGAAATGAAATAATATTATTGTGTTACTTATTGCATTGGTTCCAAGTCATTTTTTTTTTTAACTTACATGGCTGATCAAAACAAAAACAAAACAGGGGTGGGGGGAGAGAGAGGAATTAGCTTAACTATCAATTCATTTAGATATTTCAGTGAGTAGCATCCTCATATCATATCATATCAGCATTCTGTTGATGATTCCCAAGGTCCCAGAAACCATTAGCACTTCATTCTAGTTTTCATATGATATTTTGATTCTTGAATTCCTTGGTTGCTTATCTTCAAATGTAAAAGTTGAAGATATGGTTGGATATAGTGGACAAATATATTGTAAGAAATCAAGCTCGAGCAATAAGTTTTTTCGGGAGGTAAATAAATTTATTAAACTAAAAAAATATGATATACAATGAAGTTCAAAACACGCCAAAAAAAAAAAGGTCACATGAAGCAATACTTAGAAAGGTTACTCCGTTGATATACCTATATATAAAATAATATCTCACAACCTGAGACTAGGTACAAAAAGCTAGAACGAGTCCGTAAGTCTAACTACACCTTCTAAATACTGAGGAGGAGCCTTTAACCTCTACTGATGATCCTTAATATTTGAGGTATTGATATTTTATCTTTTAGCCTTCAGACTTTGAATCCTGCCATGAAGTGTTCTCTTGTCTTTCTCTTTAGATGAGAGACCCCATTCAAGATCATCATCAAAGGAATTATCAAGATCTTCTTCCAACTCCTCAACATTGTCATTTTCCTCCCCATGGGAAGTGTTCTTTCATTTTATCTTTTTTAAGTTGGCAATTACTCTTAAGCTCTAGAGGAGGGCTCGAGCAAAGAACATTAAAAGGATTTGAGAATGATTCTCCTCTATTAATGTTTCTAGTTCCTTCCACCGGAGACACCTCCATCTTATCTTTTCTTTTGTTTTTAGGAGCATCACGCCATTCATCAATGCAAGGCTCTCTAGTTCTGACTTCCTTTGTTCTTCAAATTTGAGGATTATCTTGTTTAGGAGTTAATGGGCAACTAACATTGGAATGACCAAACAATTTGCACGTTGAACATTTTCGAGGCATCCAAGAGATTTCAACTAATATTTCATGTGTAACCTCAGCTATCTTAATTTTGAAGTACTTTGGAATGTCATTAAAACTATCAATCTCAATACACATCCTTGCAAAGTCTACTCCTAGAAAGATTGGGAGAATCAAGGTGCAAAGGTTTTTCAATAATGCTACCTAAGTAGCCAAAACCTCCTCTTCAGTCACATTAAAAAGCTTGACCCATATTGGAATGTTGGAAAATTCAATTTTCGTTAGATTAATATTTGGACTTAAGATAAATGTGAGTAAAAGGGATACTCAAATTAAGAGTAGGGCCCCGTATATATAGCCAAATAATAATACAAAGTGACCTAAACATCTTAGTGGTCTAAGCCAAAATATAAAAGTCATAGGAAGGATAAAAAAGGGAAAAAAAATCCTAATAATCTAGGCTATAACTCCAACACTCCCCCTCGAGCTAAGCACAAAAATATCAACTAAGTCAAGCTTGACAACTGAATCATGAAGAATAGATAGAGTGACAGGTTTGGTGAAAACATCCGTAACCTGATCACTAGTTCCCACAAACAATGGAGTGACAATATTATGGCTAACCTTCTCCTGAAGAAAGTGAACATCGATCTCTATATGCTTTGTCCTCTCATGTAGTATAGAGTCGGAAGCGAGCTGAATAGCAGGTCGATTATCACAATATAATATGGATGGAGAAATCTCTGGAAATCTCAACTCGCCAAGAATTGATCGTAGCTAGATAATCTCACACGTGTTAAGTGTCAGTGCTCGATACTCTGTCTCTACTGACGAGCGAGAGACAATTGCCTGCTTCTTACTCTTCCAAGAGATAAAGCTCTTCCAAGAGATAAGATGAGTCCCTTAAAAAGCACAGAAACCCGTAGTAGATCGATCGTCACATGCTCCCCTATAATCTGAATCTGAATAACAGGTTAGAGAACTAGTCTGAGATCCTGATGCATAGAACAACCCAAGTCTAGGACAAGACTTGAGGTACCGAAGAATATGATAAACTGCATTAAGATGAGGCTGACACAGCCTGTGCATGAACTGACTAACTCGGCTGATTGCGAATGAAATGTCTGGCCTAGTGTTGGCTAAGTAGATAAGTCTACCGACTAACCTCTGATAGACTGTCGGATCTTTTAACTCCTCATCTTCAGCAGTAAGCTTCAGGTTTGGAATCATAGGTGATGATGCCAGTTTGCACCCCAGTATCCCAGTGTCTGAAAGAAGATCCAGAACATACTTTCTCTGAGAAAGAACAATACCCCTACTACTACTGGCAACCTCCATCCCAAGAAAGTATCGCAGAAATTCAAGGTCCTTCACATCGAAGGCCTTCCCAAGGTCTATCTTGACCTGTGCAGTCCCAGAAATATCATCACCAGTAATAATAATATCATCAACATATACCAGAACGATGACACACTGTCCAAAAGTATTCTGTCGAATAAAGCAAGTATGATCAAAATGACATCTGGTGAACCCCAATCGTACGACTACATCACTAAAGTAAGAGAATCAGGCTCGTGCTAACTGTTTTAGTCCATAAAGAGACTTACGCAATCGACATATCTTTCCAGCATACTCCCCTCACCACGAAAGCCCGGTGGTGCATCCATATAAATAATCTCATCCAGATCACCGTGAAGAATTGCATTCTTCACATCTAACTGATGAAGGGGTCAAGTGTACTCCGCAGCCAGAGAAATAATCAATCGAACAAAAGTCAATTTTGTCACGGGGGCAAATGTAGCACCAAAATCACGACCTGGTACCTGAGTAAAGCCCTTAGCCACAAGCCTAGTCTTGTGACGATCAATAGTACCATCCGTAAAAAATTTTAAGGTGTAAACCCAGCGACAGCTAATAGGCTTCACCCCTGAAAGTAAAGAGACAAGATCCCACGTATGATTACGCTAAAGAGTATCCATCTCCGTCTGTATTGGTAATAACCCATTGGGGCTCCCGTATAGCCTCTGAAACAGAGCGAGGAACTGACGTATCCGATAAGGTCATACTATAAACTCGAACTGTAGGAGACAGATCATCATAAGAAACAAAAGTAGAGATCGGATATTAAGTCCTGGCAGTCCAACCATAACGAACAACTAGACGGCGATCACGCCGCGGATAACGACGCCCTAAATTATCATCCTCCATTGACAATGTCTCATCAGATAAAGTAACTGGCTCAGTACCTACAATCTCATCAGTATTAACAACAGGTGCATCAATATGCTCAACGAACTGTGAAGTATATTACCTGCATCGCCTGAGGTAGAGGGAACATCAGCAAAGGGATGAGAGCGAGGGCGACGAACATAAACCTGCAAAGGAAGAGAGATTGGTGACTCTGTACTGACAGGGATAAGTGACTCTAAAGAAGGAGAGACTGATGACTCTGTAGTGATAGTGATCAATGGTTCTGGCTCCTGTTGTAACGGAAAATTAAAGGGAGGATCATCAACTAAAGGGCAGACACAAGATTGGAAGAAAAATTAGAAATATGCTGAAGGAAGGTAACATCTAGACTGTGATGCATACGTCACCTAATAGGATCATAACACCGTTACCCCTTAGACTGATGACAATAGCCCACAAAGACACAACGAATCGTTTTATCATCAAGCTTTTTACGAGTAAGAGACCGATCCTGAACAAAACATGTGCAGCCAAAAACACGAGGGGGGACAGGAAAAAGTGTTCGATTAGGGAATAAGACCTGTAAGGGAGTCCTATGTTGAAGAACACGACTTGGTGTACGATTACACAGAAAAGTAGAAGTCAAAACAGCAAAATGTCAGTAAGATTTTGATACCCCCATACCTCTAAGCATACAACGTACCATCCCTATCAGACTCTTATTTTTCCTTTCTAGCAACTCCATTTTGCTTAGGAGTATATGGACAAGTGAGCTGCTGAAGGATACCCTAAGGAGAAAGGTGAAACATTAAGGCATCAGACACATATTCTTTGACATTATCCGAACGAAGAGCACGAACAATGACATCGAATTGTGTCTTAATCACCTGGAGAAATTGAGTGATGACAGGGAGTACATCCGACTTCCTATGCAAAATGTAGACCCAAGTACAACGGGTATGGTCATCTATAAATGTCACATAATATCGAGCACCTGACAGAGCAGTTACAGGAGAGGGTCCCCAAATATCAGAGTGTATTAGGTCAAATGGTTTGGGTGGCTAGTGCATGCGAGAAATATAACTAGTCCGAACACGTTTTGATAGGGAACATATAACACAGTCAAGTTTATCACTAACACAAGCTTTGCTCTAAACAAGAAATAACATACATAAATATTTAAAATTTGTATGCCCAAAACGGTCATGCCATAATTGAACAGTTTGTGATGAAAAATTATAATGACAAGTATTAAGTAAAATACTAGCATGCAAGCTAAGAACAGATAAAGACAAAGCAGGTGACGGAAGTGGAGGTGGAGAAACTGATGAAATCGGAGGGGGATCGCCTAGATAATATAGTCCATCTCTCTCATGTCCCCAGATAATAATCCTTCTGGTACTCAGGTCCTGCAAATAACACGAATCAGATAAGAACACAATTGCACAGTGAAAATCTCTGGCTAACTGATGTACAGATAATAGATTCATGGCCAGCTTTGGCGCATGAAACACCGAACGTAATGTAAAGCCATCTGGGAGGCGGACTGTACCCCTACTAACAATAGGGGTATGTGTCCCATCTGCTAACTGAACTTAAGTATGTAACTGCTCGTCAAAAGAGATGAAATGATGAGCCTCACCTGTCATATGACCATTCGCACCCGAGTCAAAAAGGGAGACGGACTGGCGCAACTATGAAAGGCATGAGGTATACCTGTAGTAGTCGCAGCAGTAGTAGTCAAACCTTGAGAAGTCAGGACTGACTTAAGTATATCCAAGTGAGAAATGATAGCATCCATATTACTCTGCCAAGAAGGAGCAATAACAGTAGTAGCAGGAGCAGTGACTGTAGGTAGTGGTGCCTCAGCAGTGGCAGCAGTACGGCTGCGAGGAGGCGGCTTAAGCTCTGGATGGAGCTTCCAACAAGCAGCCCTCTAGTCGAACTGTAGCGACAGATAAAGAAGGTCCAGAAAGCTCCCAAATAATTAGATCACGGTGCCCAGAAATCCAATAAAGATAAATAAGTGATCTACTACATCAAAACCAGATCAACGGAGAAGAGGATTCAACCCCTCTTAAAAGGTCCTACGATCCCAAATAATCAGGCACACAAAGCAAAACACGAAACTGTGACAAAGAGCGTGACGCAGCTGGTTCGCTCGGGTGAGTATTGTGTTGGGTTTGGGCCTAGACTGGGCAGTGGACTGTGGGTAGTGGGCTGGGTTTATTGGGTTAATTTATTGGATATTTGGGTGTTGAAGGATTATGAGAATCACGTGTGGGTGAAAGAGTATAGCATTGATATGAATGGGTTTGATGATGGGCTGCTGAAGTGGATCATTCCTCTGGATCAACGGGATGGAGAAATATTGATGGATGAGAAGCAAGAGAGTCTTGACTACTATGATGTGGACAACAAAAGCTTCAAAAGAATGGACAATCTGATAGCAGGCAAATGGACATGGCTGCGGATTTACACTGAGAGCTTCTTCTCCCTTGGATGTCGCTGGGTGTGGGTTAATTTATTGTTTGCTGGTTTGGTGGGCTGGGTTTATTGGATCTTGGGTTGCGTGCTGGTTGGTTTGATCTGTCGGTGGGTGTGGACAGTAAAGTATGCTCTGTTGGTGGGCAGTGACAGGCTGATTTTGTTGCAGGCTGTTTCGCTATGGATTCACAGGTTTGATGGTTTCGGTATGGACTGGGTAGGCTGATTTTGTTGCAGGCTGTTTCGCTGTGGATTCTCAGGCTTGATGGTTTCGGTATGGACTGGGTAGGCTGATTTTGTTGCAGGCTGTTTCACTGGTTTGGGTTGTTGTCCGTGAGCAGTGGCTGTTTACTGGGTGAAGGAGGTGATGGTAGTGGTGGCTGGTGGCTACAACGTGGAGGAGGGGCAGGGGCTAGGGTTAGGGTTTGACTTTGATACCAACTTGAGATAAATGTGAGTAAAAGGGATACTCAAATTAAGAGTAGGGCCCGTATATATAGCCAAATAATAATAAAAGTGACCTAAACATCCTTGTGGTCTAGGCAAAATATAAAAGTCATAGGAAGGATAAAAAAGGGAAAATAAATCCTAATAATCTAAGCTATAACTCCAACAGGATGCCATTGCTTCAAAACCATGAGTTTACCCACACAAAAATAAGGACCACCATCAAGAATTGTATTAATAGCTTCCATGTGTTTAATCTTAAAGATATGAAACCCATTGTCCAAAGTTAACACTTCAACAAGATCATATTTTCAAGTCTTTTCAGCCCACGATTGCACAAAGAAATAGGGTTGTTTCTTGTCTAAAAAATAGTCAATTAGGGCATTCTCCCATAAAGAATATCCTTGCTTAGCAATTTCCAATGGGACTTCATAAGCCTCACCCTTAACAAGACCAATATTATGAAATTTCAATTTTGAGCTAGTAGGAAACTTTTCATTACCTTGAAAATGTTGCTTCATTTGGGTTTAATAGTGTATTGTCTATTTTGACCCAACTCCAAATCAATAAGCCGATAGTTTAATGCTCCGTTGTCAGCATCATCATGTTTCTCGTTCATTAGCTTGGGCAGAAAATCCAAATTTGCATTTGGGGAGGTAGCCGAACTATTTGATTTGGCCATTACCACTTCATCTTGGTTTGAGTTCTTTAAAGAAGATGAAGTTGAAGCTCCCGATGCAACCTTATTTGCATCTTGTTCCTTGTGGTTATCATCCAAAGTTGACCAAGGCATATACCCAACAATAAAGGTTGAAGATGGATAGAGACGTTCCTCAATGAAATCTCCCATATATGAGGGGTTTGCTTGGCCGAGAATGTGGGTTGGGGTTCTCCTCGCTCTCACTGTCTAGTGAGTTACGAGCACTGATATGGATAGGGGATAGAAATTTTAAAAGCATCAAGCAGTAAGTTATGATAGGTGGATGATGTATTTGCTGTAGGTATAATTTGACTACTGAATAATGTTTCATGAAGTGATGCTTCATTGCCATCTTAGTTTTTGAGATCATTGTTGCAATCATTTGTGTCAGTGCATCCAAAACAATCTTATTCAACAATTCTTGATTTTGAAGCTTTGACCAAACATATATTGATTTTTTTCATTCAAACAAATAATACTTCACGATAGGATTCTGAATTCAATGATCACAAAACTGGAGGTTGTGCTTTGACTTGGTAGCAACTCAATATATACCTTTACATCTTTTGATGTCTTTTGAGCTTTTGAGGTGTTTATGTGCTCAGTTGTCGGTGACTGTGAGTGGAAATGTCTTTTTTTTTTTGGTCAAGTCAGTAAATTGGCCAAAACATAAATTCGATTATGAAGAAGAGCATAGATTTAAATGCATGTTCAGCAGGAAAAGTCAAGAAGACAATGTCACACTGGTAAGTGTCTGACCTGGTGACCAACAAGAGAGAGATGTGTCCTACAGTGTATACATTGATGTTGTTCACAACCTGGACATGAACATTGGGTGTGGGGCATGTTTGAGTTTTTATTCTTCGTTGTTTTTTTTTTAGGGGGGGGAGGGGTGTGGGGCTATAGTGTCTTTCAGTCTCATGCAGGCTAAGGTGGCAGATTTGATTCTTGTGCTGTATAACCTAAGGAATCTGGGGGACTGATTAGACCTTAATTTGCAGAAAAGTTTGAGGTTTTGGGGTTTGTAAAAGGTTTAAGAGAAGACTAGTGATTCCAAACTTGAATCTAGGCAAGAGAGTAGGCTCATTTGAGTCTAGACAGGAAGTAACTGTAACTTTGGGGCTATTATGGTGTGGCACATACTTCTTCTTACTTTAAGCTTGGACTGATTTTTGCGTACTTATGATCTGATTTCTTTTTGTTCATTTTGTTGATGCGAATTACTGCTTTTAGCCCATACGTGATCGGTTGGGGAATCTGATTTCAGCTACATAGCATTCACCCCCCCCCCCCACACCCACCCCCCCCCAACACACACACACACGCATCTCCCCCCCAAAACTCCCTCTCTCTCTCAACTTTGAGAAGGATGAGAATGCTATTTTAAGAAATTTGACGCAGGGTTCTGGATTTGTAATTTTAACGTCCAGTTGAACACAAATTCAAATGCTGGATATGGGTGTAGATTGCATTAGGAAAAAATCGGGGGAATTATAGGACTGTAGATTTATTTAGGTGGTTCCAAGTTCCTCTGTTTCGTTTTCGGCAATCACAGTGGAAAAAATTGAAGAGAAAATTGGGTGCTGTTGGCTTTTTGGGTGTCGTGGGCTATGAACATCTCTAATCATTAATCAATTTGAGACTCAAATTTAGAATTTGAAAAAAAAAACTCTAAACATATTTTCCTCCTGTGTTCAAATCTACAAAGATAATTCTATGTCTAATAATTTTTTGCACTAAAACTTGCATCAAATTAACTGCAATCGTTAGATCAGTGATGACACTCACTGCTCTAACGGCTAAAAATGATTTGTTGTAAGTTTTGGTGCACATAGCATTAAAGTTTTGAAATTTCAATGAAAAATTTATATGTTTTATCAAATCAAGGAGGCGTTTAAGTTTTGAAATTTCAGTAATGCCACTTAGTTTGTGTCTTTAAATGGATTATGTTTACTACTTTACATCATCATTGAAGTTCGAACTCAAATCAAGTTTAATTCGAGTTTGAAAATTGGGTTTAATTCTGATGAATCTCAAATTTGATTTGTAACTTACTCAATTCGAATTATAATATTGGTTGTATTTGAATTGAGTTGAATTCCTAAATTTACTAATTCTTGGAATTTAAATCATCTTTAAAGTTTTGTTGAAATACAAAGTGTATACTAAAAAGTTTTACGCAGCTATTGACTAGTTCGAGCTGAATTCAGATTGACAGGGCCTGTCAGATTCGCATCTGTAAGTAACTTGCTAATTTGCCTTCTATTTACACCCAAGAAAAGAATAAAGCTATGTACATAGTGACAGCCATTTACTATGATCTAATGCAAAAAAAATTGATGAAAAACTTGTAAGTGTAACATTATTTAAAAGAAAAAAGGAAAAAAAAAACTTTTCCCTTCCTTCTCCCTGCTACTGCTACTAGGGTTTAGTTGGTGGTGCACATGTTCTGGCGGTGCTTAACCTCAATGTGTCCCTTGAAATTTTTTTTTTTTTTGGTTGCTTCAACGATTAATGGTGTTTAAACTAATTTATGCGTACTTCGATTAACCTTCTTTCCAATTAGGTCAAAGGCAGACCATCCATTGTCTAGTCTTAAGGAATAGTCAAGATTAAAATTTAATTAGAATTACTTTTTAAACTTCAAACTAGTGAGATATGATTCTCTTTTTTGGGTCACGTGTTGGGCCCAGGTTTATCACAAACAGAGTGTTAAGTCACATTCATGACTTGTGGATTTCTCTGCATCGGTCCATTTCCACCTTTTTCAGTTTCTTTCCATACCCTTTGGATTTTTTCTTATTAAAAGGCAATAAAAATCTTGCAAATTTTATGAAGAAAAAAAAAGGAAAATTATGGAAACTTGACTTGAGGAAGAGAATAGCAATACCATATAGAAAAAAAAAATCGAGATCATGCTGAAAAATGAACCTTGATCATAAAGTTTGATTTGAGTTTTTAATAACCATTGATCGTTAAAATAATAAAATAAAATAAAATATTAAAATTATAAGAAGAAATAAGAAAAATACGGTACTAAAAATTATTTTACGGTACCAAAGTCCAATCCCAAGGAAGAAGGCATGAAAGATCTAGTTCGCCAATTTTGGCCTAGACAACGGGGTAGAAACTTGCTTGCTGAATAGTAGATGAGGAAGAGTTTGACATCCATGTCCATGTCCACCCAAGCAGGCTTGATCTGCTTTGTTGGATGGATAGGCACTCGGAAGTAATTCAGCCAGTTTAGACTGTAGACTCCTATTTTGTCACCAATTGAGCTCTGGGTCGACCAATTTGTCGCAATATGAGCTGATGGTGCAACCCCTAGCAGACTTGTGTGAATCTGCATGTTCTTTGCATGCCACAATGGGTGGTCCCAAATGAATCTTCTAGCTTGCCTTCTCAATTTGGTTCCATTCACCTCGTTTTTTCACGAAAGAACACTATGCTCAAGAAAAATTATCTTTTTGTTCAAAATGAGAAACGTGCTAAATTTTGGTAACTAGAATTACGAGGCAAATCGATTTATATTATTTCAAGTCATATCATATTTGGGTTATGCCATTTTTTATTTTTATCGTGTTCATGTTAGTATTTATACTTACAAAAAAAAATTAAAAGCGTTTAATTTTCCAGGAGCAGCGTTTAATTTGGACATATTGTTCAGAAGCCCTGTTATTTTCCAAATTTCTGGATACCAACAAATAAGTTTCTTCTTCAAAATGAGAAACCTGCTAAATTTTGGCAACTTTGTATGGTGGTTATTAGCTTATGTTAGGTGTAGTTTATAGGTGTTTCAATAATTGCTAAGATTGATTGAGATGGTAAGGGTGATAGTAGAGTAGCTATTGTCGTCTTCATACCAATGAAGATATCGTGTTTATTGCACCCACGCAAGATCTCCCCCTCAACCTTTTCACATCATCAATAAAAAAAACAAAAACAAAATAACCGAAAAAAAAAATGCATTAATCAACCAATCCTCTGGTAACCTGTAAATAGTCACTGATAGTGCAGTAAACCAATATAAAAAGAAATGGCAAAACTACATCTAGCAAAAAATAGAAAAAGGCACAATTCTCACATAGAAATAGAGATGTAAATGGGTTTATTTTCATTGATTTTCAAATGAATTTTTTTTTTCTACATGCCAATCTTTTAATTCCCCATCTCCAAAACAGGGGAACATGAATTGCTGTAACAACCAAATGAACAATGAATCATCTACTCTTATATTGTAAACCATGCACCTCAGACTCTAAAGTTAATCCCCTGGTGTTTATCTAACAACCAATTCCAGCATCACCAACTAATTAACGGAAATTGATTACGCTATATGCACCAACGATCAACAACCGTGCAGGAAACAGGAGCACCACAAGCAAATGCATGTGCTGCGATGCAACAAGCCTACTAAACCTGTTCAAAGATTCTCGGCCAGTTTGTAACACGCCCGAGAAGTTGAATTGACCTTGGCCCATGTTCCCTGATACCGGAGACCTCCCCATAATGCTGTTACCAGCATCAATGCTGCGTGCTACAAGAGGCCACCAAAATTTGCGACGGTGCTCTCTCCTAGCTTTCCTCCTACGGATGAGCTCCTGGCGGACTACACTCCGAACAGATTTCCAGTAAGAGTTCATGTCGTGATCTCTTTGAATGGTTCCCCCGGAACCATATGCCGAACGGTCACTTAAGATTTCAAGTGGATGCGGTGAGTTTAAGAACACAGCCTGTGCAGCACGCACCTGCTTCTCTGCCTCACTGGCGTCTGACACTGGGCATCTCAATAGATATAGCCCACTGCCGGAGGGAAGGAGATCATGGTTGGGAGACAATTTCTCATCTGGCTGTAGAATCAGAAACTCCCCCATTGGAGCATACAACAGCCTCTGTTGCATAACAAAACACTAGTTAAACTTAAGTGGTCAAATATGAAGTAATAGTATCAGAGATTGGGTTTTGCATATTAATGACTTCACCTGGTTATTGAGACATGGATGACCCCGAAAGTTTCGATTGACTGCCTTAAGAAGCTCTGCAACATGATTGGGGTAATGGCAAGAGAAGGCTCTAGGTACAATGTCTCGGTGCATTGTGACTGCCTTGATATGGCCTTGAGGCAATCCAAGCTCACGAAGCAGGCGATCCCCTCCACACATAATAGATGGTGCCCCAAACGTTATAACGGGAAGCAAGGAAGAAGGAAGAACTTCCCCCCTAATCAACAGCATGAGATTTACAAGCAGCGACAAGCTACCGCCGAGAGAGTGCCCCGTAAAACGGAACATGGCGCGATCACCATGAAATCTTAGATGCGCACGGACTTCAGGCAGCATCTGCTCATATATCCCCTTTGCAGCCTCATATATACCTCTATGCACAATCACATCCAGTCCCTAAACAATATGACATTCTACTATTTCAGTTAATTGAACAAATATGGAGACTGCCTTATACTGGACATTTATAAACCTTAACTAAACAGCTCCATACGTTAATATATCGTGCCGATTTTGCAAAGTCATCTTTTAACACCCTAAAACCCAACTCAGAAGTGAACCACCTAAGAAACAAAAAGGCATTGTGAAATGTGTGTATGAAAACTACCTCAAACTGAACGGGCTCAAAGAGTAGATTGGCTTGCCACGATGCCAGTGACTCCGATCCCTGAAAGTACCATATTCAAGCAATGGCATAAGATTGCAATCAATATATGCGGTGCTGATCTAAATAAATACAGGCAGAAAATCAGCATTTAAAACCTGCTAATCTATTCATCCATCAACACCCTAATAATCACAATCCACAGCAGTGTGACCTCAGCTCCAGTAATATTAACAAACAACAACTAGACCGTACCTGAATGACAAAGAATCTTGTGCCACTTTGATCATCATCGCAAACGAACCACTCACAGGGTGATGAACGTGTTGAATTCAAATCATCTGCAACAGCCTGCTTCACTTCCTCCTTTGCAGCGACCACTGCTGTCACTGAGTCAGTGGTTGCCATTAAGGAGGCCACCTTTGCGTCCATCATACAAACATTATCATTGGTTCCACTTTCTCCTTCAGGCGGATCTTTAATTGACTTGGGTTTGAAGGATGTAAAGGGAAGGACGCTTGTTGTATGAGCATGCAGATACGAAGCAGCAGAGGCGGCAATCTGATAAGCAGTGGTGACACTTACCCTATTCCCACTAGTAGTCTTCCCCTCCTTCCTGTCCGCAGGCTCCTTTGGGCTTCCTTCTGCTTCCTGAACATCGGCTTCTGCCTTCTCTTTTTCAGCCTTTAGCACTTGTTGTTTCTTTTCCAATGACGAAGTAATGAATCGCAGTCCGTGATATTTCAGGAGATTTCCTGGCTGTACAACCAATAAGATGAAACAAAATCTCCATTCAGACTATTTATCAAAAATATTAAATTTAACATATCTAAGTTTGTCTATAAAAGCAAAATGTTGTGCACTAATGTGATAACAAATCTACTCTAAGAAATATAAATTTAGCCTATTGCTTTTGTTACAGGAATTATAATAGTTGTGGTGAAATTGGGCAGCCTATAACATTCTACTGTCTGGCCATGCCATCCGTATACATAGATGAAAGAGATCCAAGTTTCACCCAAAAATTTCAACCAATCATCAAAAGCCTAGTGTAAGGGGTAGAACCCTCTACTAAGGATTTCGGCTTGACCTGGGTTAACCCACGCGGGCGACCCCCCAGTAGCCTTTACCTCTCTTCGCCAATAGGACCCTTTCCTAAGGCAATCCCACATCGGAAGAGAGTCGTACCTCCTCCATAGGAAGTGTTCACTTATATGGCAGGGGAGGAGACGATTCTCTTCCGATGTGGGATTGCCTTAGGAAAAGATCCTATTGGCGAAGAGAGGTAAAGGCTACTGTATTGCCTTAGGAAAAGGTGCAGGCCAAAATCCTTTCGGAGGGAGGGAATCCTGTCCACCAAAAGGCACCTTTCTGTAAGGGGTAGAACCCTCTACTAAGGATTTCGGCTTGACCTGGGTTAACCCACGCGGGCGACCTCCCAGTAGCCTTTACCTCTCTTCGCCACTAGGACCCTTTCCTAAGGCAATCCCACATCGAAAGAGAGTCGTCTCCCCCCTGTTTCACTTATATGGCAGAGGGGAGACGACTCTCTTCCGACGTGGGATTGCCTTAGGAAAGGGTCCTAGTGGCGAAGAGAGGTAAAGGCTACTGGAAGGTCGCCCGCGTGGGTTAACCCAGGTCAAGCCGAAATCTTTAGTAGAGGGTTCTACCTCTTACACCTAGAACAAAAGAAAATTAGGCCTATAGGGTAAAACTAGATCCGAAACTGTAAGAAGACAAATATCGATCAATCTCATTTCTAACGAGACAGAAACCCATTTACCAATTCCTTCAATTTCACAGAAATCAAACAACTTATACATGGCTTTCTACAAATTTTCAACATTTCATTCGATGTAAAATTCATCAAACAACCCAGCGGTATAAAAAAAAGGTTGATACCATCCAAGACAAAAGAAATCTGAAAATCCGTAGATGGTGTACCTTGATTTGGGGAATGGAATAAGCCAAGTTCCCTAAATACGACATCTGAGCATACAACCTTGCTTCTGCCAACGACACCCTGCGAAGCAGCTTTGAAAACGAACCCCTATTGAATTCAATCTTGTCGTCATCATCAACTGTACATACATTACATTCTTCATCACCACCACCACCATAACATTCGCTGCTGCCCAGATCATTTTCATTATCATTCACCACGCCGGTTTCTTCCTCTTTTTCCCCCAATCCTTCACCGCCACTTTGCCCTTCGTCCTTCCACAAAGCCCTCACATGAAGAATCTTCGACACCCAATTCCCATTCTGTCCATCATTCCCACTCTCACCTTCAATAACCCCTTCTTTTTTCTCTTCCTTTTCATCAACCAGGACAGCGTCATCCAGCGCAATGGCATCGTACCTGTTTCGACCTCCAGGCCACAGAGATCTGAGTGGGTACCTAAAAGAAAACCCCCAAGGCGCAGTTCTTTGAGGCGGCGTCGACAACGACACAGAAGGTTTGTCAACCGAAATCGCATTGGCAGCCGGCGTCGCAGAATGTCCCACCGCGGCGCTAAGGTGGGCTGAAGTTGTACGGACGTCTAAAGCTCCCCCGGCGACCGGGATCGCTGAAGTCACCCCATGAATCCCTGCCTTCAAAAAGAGACTATCCATCTTTTCACTACTACTTCTGGGTATGCCTCTCTTTCTTTGTGGTATTTGTATATGTATATAGAGTTTCAAAGGAAAACCAGGGAATGGGGATCAACGCTAACGTACGACGCCGACGATCAGGCGTTAACGTGCACTACAATTTTGAATTTGAGTCCTTTTCTTTGACGAATTTCAGAGAGAGAGAGAGAGAGATTTAAAGAAGAAGAAGGGAACCGGTTTGTTCTGCGTTTCCAACCAAGCAGGTGACCAACTTTCACAGCTTTCTCTCCCACGGCGATATTTTTGCCCAACTGAATGCAGATCCCTTCTGACCAAAAAATAAAAAAAATGCAGATCCCTTCTTTTCAGGAGGTGACGAACACTAAACGTTTCAAACGACGTCGTCGGAAGTTGGACCTATAATTATCTTTCCTCTGCCCCACGACGTCGTTTCCAATTCGTGATGGTACCTTCGTCGTGTCGGGTAAGTCCAGCTGTTTCGCACAAGGAAGCGCGTGCGGGTTGTGTGAAGCCCACAATGGGGTGGAAGTTTGTGGGACTGCCACGTCAATTCGGCAGTGATGAACTCCAAAAAGGTGTCGTGACGTGTGCATAAAGCTCCTGTTTTTCTCTCTTTCCGTCTCTCGGTAGGTTTGTAAGTTTGAGTTTGCAATACATACGCCCCTGTACCTTAACAAAACAAATACACGTTGTCTGACACGGACACGTGTCGGGTAAGTAAATCCTAACGTTAAGAACAGTCTTATACAAAATTCTAGTTTAAATTTGATTTGGTATTTTTAAGATTCTATCTGGAATGAGTCTTTGTCCCAAAAAAAAAAAATCTGGAATGAGTCTCATCGCAATTCAAGTTCCAGCTGTTTAATATTTCATACAGGCGTCTGACTTTCTGCAATGCATGGGTGATTTCTTCAAATGCAGAGTTATTGTTAGTTATTTTATAAGTTACCAAAATTTTGTAGAAACTATTAGATTGAGAATTTCATGTTGTTAAAAAAAATAATTACGTGGTGGTTAGAGAGAATTTATAGATAGTTATTCATATTAGTTATTCTAGTCATTTGATAGAATATGATTGGAGAATGAGAATTTAATAATTAAAAATTCTCAAAAAAATAAAAAAAAAGTGGGAGGAAGGCTTCTCGAACTATCTTTGTAAGAAATTGTTTGTTTTATATAGATAACCTTTAGATGCTAATTAGATTTTCAAGGTTGCATTAGGTATCCAAATGTTTCTATTTTTTTTATATTTTTATTTTCAATTTTTGTCAAAAATTAAAAAAAAAATGTGTTTGTGATGTGCTTCTATTTTTTTAGCAACTCTTTTTTAAAAACAAGGCCAAAAAATGAAAACATAAAAAAGACATTTTTATAAACACCTAAAAATAAAAATAGGCACTCTTCATACTGGGATTAATGAGATTTCGGTTTCGATCCTCCTTAGCAACAAAAAAATGAGTTTTCTTGATTAAGCATCAAAATTCCTCCCCTTTCATTCCCTCTTTTTCCCGCCTCTCTTTTGTTGGCATCTTGCTCTCTCTCGCCTCTATTTGATTTTTTTTTTGTTTGCGATAGTTAAGTAGTGAATTTTCAAGTGTGTTGGTGGTGGGTTTTCGATTGTGTTGATGGTGATTTTGAAATGGTGAAGATGTTGATGTTGGGTGGTTGGTTTTTGAATAGTGGAGACGTTGGTGTTGGATGGTGGGTTTTTGGTGGTTGAGTGGTGGGGTTTCAGGGATGTTGATAATGGTTTTCGTTGGGTTGGATGGTGAATTTTCGGTGGTGTATTTTGGAATAATGGAGACATTGGTGTTAGGTGGTGGTTTTGTGATAGTTGTGTGGTGCATTCCTAATTGTATTTTGAGGAACAACATATCTGAGATTAAAAAATTAACTAAAATAACCGAAAACACTATTATAGCAAACATGCTTATTATTTTTATTTTCACAATTTTTTAAATATAAATAAATATCAAATATATTTTATATTTTTAATTTTTATCATAGAAAAAAAACAAAAAATTTTACCAAATGCACCCAAGTCAAAAGCTCAAAAAAATTACTAAAAAACTTATGCATTAACGTATGGACTCAAACCTAAATGTGTGACCAATGAGTCCTGGAAATTCATGAATTTAAATTGTGTATAAAGTGGGTGGGTAGGTGTATGTATGTATGGACCACAAAGTACGGGTGAAATTCTTTAAATGTTGTTGAACGAACGACTTCTGATGAATCTTGTCGTTAATATCTACATTTCTGGTTACTAATAAATTCATTAATTGTTGTTGGGCCTCTCAGTGAAAGATCTTAAGATTGGGCCCCCACCTAAGCTAGATAGCATCACCAGCCACGGGGAGTTGCACACTATGACAGTCGAACAAGTTATTTAAACGCATAATTTGATTATTATTATTTTTTAAAATTAATATATTTTAATTTATCAAAAAATAAAAATATAAAAGATATCGTTGAAGTCTCGATATACTAAACAAAAAGCATTGTGCTTAATCCAAAACCTTTGGAGTTGGAATATTTTGTTTTAAATACTCTGAAAATTAATACGTTTGACGTTTTTCAAACTAAACGAAATGGAAATTTAATTCCATTTGCAATGTGAAACAGTTTTATTCTTCAAAGGAAATTCACTCTATCTATGTGGTATGCTCCCCCTAGAGCTTTTTGTGTTTTAGATTTGCAATAATGGTGCTCACACTATAGTTGTATATGACCTTCTTTTCATTATTGAATATGATACAATTATAATTGTTGAATTTTAGTAGATTCAATAAAATTTATTGATACAATAGTACGCATTGATGTAGAGTACAAAAATAGCATGCTAACGTCTTTCTTAAGGGTGCAACTCTAGGGGTTGGGATGGTCCATTGGTTAATCAAATTTCACCCAATTTAGAAAACATTCATTTTGAATCTTCACCTCGAATATTGTTCATGTTTATATTTTTAAATTCAAGTTAAACTCAAGTGACACACCCTATTGCAATTCAAATTGAAATCGGGATCAATTTAGATTAATTCTCGAGTACTAGAATTTTATTTCAAGTTCACTTTGATTGAATCCGAGGTTGATTCTCAAGTTATACAATTTGGTATATAATTGAGGTTCAATGTTGGTGGAAGTTGGGTCAACTCGGGTTCAAATATTGACTCTTCGGGTTGAACTCAAGTTAGCCCAACAAATAGCTCTGTTGGCTTAAACCGTCAATCTGGTTCGAGAAACGTCTCTACTTTATATCATATGAGCACTTTTTTTCTGTGCCAGAAGCACATCTCTTTGGAAGTCTTTACCAAATAAATCCCATCTCTTTCAGAGGTACTCTCTCTTTCGATGCTTCGTTTTAGAGTTTCTTCACTAACCGATTTATATATGAATATGAATTATATTGCGACTCTGATGTTAACCTAGATTTTCTTTGTTTTGGTATTCAATTCCTTATTTTTTTTCGTGATCTTAGTAAGAGGCAACAGCTTTATAATGAGCAATCCTATAATGAATAAAAAAATGTCAAAAAAAATGGACCAAATGACGTGAACTAACGTGAGAAAAAAATTTAAACTGAATGTCAAATCTATATTAAAAATAGTCTTGAAATTTATTTTGTTGAAAATGAAATTGAGTTTTAAAATTGCGATCAAAGAATCGAACGTTAAATTTACTCTTCTTAGTATTTTTGAATCCTATTTTTTGATGATTCAGTTACTTTTTTAAAATTTTGTTTGATGCTAATAGAATTGAAGTGGATTGGAGAAGGAAGTTGCTGTGCATGGAATGTGAACAACTCCTCTACAGTAAGGAGTTTTTCAGAAAGAATTTCATTTTATTCCTCCTTTGTTGAGCAGTGCAGCACATGATGTACAGTTCAGAGATGATCCCAATGTATAAGTTGCTCTGCATATCACATTCTACCTTGAAATGTATATGTTTAATTACAAAGTAATATTCGGGTTATTGAACTTTCAATAAGCACAATGGTCTTAGGTGTTTTGAGTATAGTGTGATTTGCTATAATCATTTGTTAACACAGTGGTTGGATTAAGTACTCGATTACCTCTGTTGTGTCATGTATCAAGTTATACTCCAGCTCGTCTTTAGCTTCCCTCCTTTCATTTGAACTTGGAAACTCTAATTTTTGTTCAATAAATTGACGGGATGTATAAGTTTTTCGTGTTGCTCTCTTGCTGCTCATGCATCTTAAACCTTCTGATGGGACTCTTCTGAAAAACCCTATGATGAAGACACGTGTCCTCGGGATTTCTGGAACAGTGTTTCTCGCATTTATGCACCATCGGCAAAGAGTGTCCTCTCCCTCGAGGTACCTCTCACGTAGAATCATGCATTTGGTATTATACAAAACAAAACACGTGTCCTCGGTCACCCGTGTACCTCGAAGCATACCACCCTCGGTCCCCGAGGTGATCCTTTCCTCGGTGCCGAGAGTCACTCCGTCCTGGACGCTTCCTCTACTCCCGGATAAAGCTACGGACGTAAAGGTCATTAGCCTATGCCGGTCTAGACTATTCATCATGACCTCGTCTTACACAAGTAATGTCAGAACATGCCGAATACAGTATCACAGCCAGTAAGGGGTGGACGTGTGGCAAATGATGTCACATCAAAGACAGACGAACGGCACGCCGTTACTGACACGCGCTGTGGGAAAGCAAACAATTAATTGCACCCTTCTGTTGACGAAACCGCATTCAATGCGGTAAGGTTCGGATATGAAAGGCAATAAATGCTCCTATTACAGAGCATTTATTGCATCCTTCCGAAAGGAGCATATTGTACCGTCGGCGTCCCGACGACTCAGCATTGATTGCTCGGGACCCCGAGCAGTCAATTAGAGAAGACATTCCTCATCGAATCCATACACACGCTACCTATGCCTGATGATCACCTACTGACCACACTGACAGCAATCATGAGCTTTTAAGGTATAAATACCCTTCCCAAAAGGCAAAGCGGGTATGCAATCACAAACTCTCTACGACAGTACATTTTTCTCAGTGTTTTCTCCTTCCTCTCTCTCACTCAAAGACTGACTAGACCGTCGGAGGGGATACGCCGGAAAACACTCCGGCACCCTTCTAACTTGTTCTTCTTTGTTCCAGGAAAACCTTTCACCGTACAGGATGTTCTTCCTTTCCCAGGATCTTCTTTTGCCGTTCCAGGTTGCCACCGTACCTTGCAGGCTGTTTCAAGCAGCGTGTTTGGCCACTCCACCGGCTCACTCAGAGTTCACCAGGGGAGAGATCTGTTCCCAATATTTTTATATTGTGCAGGATCTTGCACGCACAATCTGGCGCCGTCTGTGGGAAACGAGTAGTTTTCCCAATCTTTTCTCTATAAAGAACAGTGACCATGGTGAACACCAGACAGAAAGGGAAAGGACCCCACCAAAGGAGTCATGAGTTGCAAGCTCCCTGCCATCACGGAGGGAGGGATCGCACCAGTACGATTAAAAGTGCCTCTACTCGGTCAAGGGGGGTAACCCCCAAACCAGTATGGGGATCAGGTCAGGAGGATCAGCCCCCTTGGCCCGTCAGCTGGCAGAGGTGATAGAAGAGAAATTTGGCGATAGATTACGTCAGCTGGAGAAGGACAATGTAAACGTCCTTAGCCGGCTCGACGAGTTTGCCGCCTCAGGCGGAGGGTCGAGGGATTCATTCCTTTCCCGAGGGCTCCCCGTCCATGAGGCGGAGACAAAGGATCTAAGAAACCACCTGGATCACAAAGCAGAAAGCTCCAGGGCCCCGAAGCGACCCAGAGCCGGCGAATGCCATCTTGACAACCATTCCAGGAAGGCGAGGCCGTTGGCCCTGGACGACCTCCGGCGAGGTTTGTCCAGACGGAGGAAGGGAGATGAATCCGAGGAGGACTCAACCCAATCTACACGACGCCCGGAAACGAGGGGCTTACCCATGAACCCAGGGACTTCAGGAGGCATCCCGTAAGGGAAGAAGTAGATCTCAGAGCCCGATTAGACTCCAGAAGAAAGGGTAAGACTGTCCAGGACGAGGCCGAGGACGAAGTCATGCAAACACCCTTCACGAGGGAAATCAGTGAGATGGATGTCTCAAGAAAGTTCGTCGTGCCACGGTTCAAAACCTATGATGGGCGATCCGATCCCGAAGCCCATATCAGACAATATAAGCAGATGATGTCCCTCTATCATTCGGACCAACGGTTTCTATGCCGGGTGTTCCCTATGAGCTTGGGGGACTCTGCGATGAGGTGGTTCGAGACGCTTCCCCCAAACAGTATTGGGTCCTGGAAAGAATTGACAAGGCAGTTCCTAACCCGATTCATCACGGGGAGTAAGCGCCCCAAGGACATTGGATCATTGTTGACCCTCAGACGGAGGGAATCCGAGACTCTTCGCCAGTACGCCATCCGATACTGGGAAGAAGTCAATGAGGTCGAGGGATGCTCGGAGGTCATGGCAGCAGCATCTTTCCGGCTCGGCTTGGCGAGGGACACGGACCTGTACCGATCCCTGACCAAGAAGACTCCCTCGGATATGGGGGAACTGATGGCCCGGATCAACAAGTACTCAAGGGTCGAGGACGAGATGGGAAGCAACAAAGGCCGAGCCCTCCAATCCAAGAGAAAGGAGAAAGAGCGCGAAGATATTCCCCGAAAGGGATTGCTACCCCATCCAGGGGGTTCGTCCAGAGGAGTTCACACCGTCTTCAAGGAACCCATCTTCAGGTTGCTCCATAAAATCAAACACGAGCCGTTCTTCAAATGGCCGCCCAGGATGCAGAGCGACCCCTCCACCCGTGATCAAAAAGTTAGGTGTTCATATCACCGGGATGTCGGGCATCGCACCGAGAGCTGCAGGGTGTTCAAGTCATTCTTGGAAAGCTTGGTCCGAGACGGACATTTGAAAGAATACATAGAGCCTAGGCCAGAAGAGAAACGAGCCCTTGCCCCGACCGAGGAACCGGACAACGTCATAGACGTCATCCATGTATGTCCGCTGGAGCGCCCCACGTCCAAAGAGCTCGAATCCGACCTCAAGAGGGTAGCTTTTACAAGAAAGGTAGCCGAGGGAGATGTGGGGCCATCAAGTAAAAGGGCCAGGATGGGTGAGCTTGGCATTACGTTCTCTGACGCGGATTTGACAGGCGTGGTGATTCCTCATAACGACGCCCTTGTCTTGACCCTAAAGATAGGGAAATTCGATGTCAAGAGAATTTTGATAGATTCAGGGAGCTCCTCGGAGGTGATGTACTTCGAGACTTTGAAGCGGATGGGCTTTGGCCCCAAAGACTTAACCAAAATCAGGACACCCCTCATCGGGTTCAACGGCTCTTTCGCCTTGCCCGTGGGGAAAATTACATTACCGGTCGCCACTGGTCCCTTCGTCATCGACACAGAGTTTGTGGTGATCGACACGGACTCTCCTTACAACGTGATTATGGGGCGAACATGGCTGCACGCGTTGGGAGCGGTGCACTCCACTCTCCACCAGAAGTTAAAGTTCGCCACGCCAGAGGGCGTCATGGAGATCCGGGGGGACCAAGCGTCTGCGAAGAACTGTTTTTATTCGGCCGTCCGAGCCGGGGCGTCCAGCCAGGAGAAGGGGCGAGCACCGGAAGAGATCATGGAAAAATAGCAATTACAGTCCGGGCGTCCGGGGATGGATGACCCCCGGGTAGACCCAGCTGAACGATCGGTTGAAGACCTCCGGAAGGTGCCCTTGGTTGAAGGAGAAGAAGAGAAGTATTTCCTAGTTGGGACCTCGATGCCCGCAGCCGAACAGGAGGAGATGATCAGGTTCTTAAGGGGAAATACAGACGTGTTCGCCTGGAACGAAATGGAAATGACAGGAGTAGACCCTGAGATAATTACTCACAGGCTGCATGTTGACCCGTCTCACAAGCCAGTAAAGCAGAGGCCACGACGTATGGCCCCGCATCACACCAACGCGGTCAATGAGGAAATAGACAAACTCCTAAGAGCCGATGCCATTCGAGAGATACAGTTCCCAGAATGGCTGTCCAATACAGTATGTGCAAAGAAGAAAGGGGGGAAATGGCGTGTCTGCGTGGATTTCACAGATCTAAACAAGGCATGTCCCAAGATGACTACCCCCTGCCAAAGGTGGACCAGCTGGTAGATGCCACAGCCGGATATGAACGAATGGACTTCCTGGATGCCCGAGCAGGATATCATCAGATCCCTCTCTATGCCCCGGATCAAGAAAAGACGGCATTTATCACTCCGAAGGGAGTTTATTGTTATAAAGTGATGCCGTTTGGATTGAAGAACGCCGGGGCAACATACCAAAGATTGATGAATCGGATGTTCAAGAAGCAGATCGGCAACACCATGGAGGTCTACATAGACGACATGCTGGTAAAAAGCAAACGGAGTTGTGATCATCTTACAGACTTGGCGGATACCTTCTCCACTCTCAGGGAGTATGGGCTGAAGCTGAATGCAGCGAAGTGCGTCTTCGGAGTGGAGTCAGGAAAATTCCTCGGGTATCTGGTTAGTCAGCGAGGAATCGAAGCCAACCCAGATCAGATTAAAGCAATCCTGGATATCCGAAGCCCTCGCACTGTCCGAGAAGTCCAGAAACTCACAGGGATGCTGGCTGCACTTAACCGTTTCGTCTCACGCTCCTCGGATAAATGCAAACCCTTCTTTGGAGCAATCAAAAGTGCTGGGAAGAGTATGTGGAGCCAGGGGTGCGAGGACGCCCTGGCTGGGATCAAAGAATACCTAAGGACTCTTCCAACCTTGTCCGTCCCCATCCAGGGGGAGATGTTGTTCCTGTACTTGGCAGTTTCAGAGTTTGCGGTAAGCGGAGTACTTATCCGTGAGCATGAGCACCGACAGAAGCCAATTTACTACATCAGCAAGGCGCTCCTGGATGCAGAGACGAGATATCTGCCCCTAGAGAAACTGGCTCTGTCCTTGGTCACCACTGCCAGGAAACTGCGGCATTATTTCCAGGCTCACCCGATCACTGTCCTGATCGATCAGCCCTTGAAGGCAATTTTGAGGAAAGCTGAACTCTCCGGAAGGATCTCCAAATGGGCAGTAGAGTTGGGGGAGCACGACATTCATTTCAACCCCGAACTGCAATAAAAGGTCAAATACTGGCAGACTTCATAGCAGAGTTTTCAGGGGAGCATCCTGTTCTAGAAGGACCGCCTCCTCCCAACTTAGCATCTCCAACAGATTTTGAAGGATCGCCATGGCTTTTATGTGTGGATGGTTCATCAAATAGTAAGGGGTCCGGAATCGGTGTCTTGCTGACCTCTCCAGAAGGGATTATTGCAGAGCAGGCCATCCGGCTGGGGTTCAAGGCTTCGAATAACGAAGCTGAATATGAGGCACTCATCTCAGGACTTCGATTAGCTGAGGCGACCGGAGTTACCAATTTGATCGTGCATTGCGATTCTATGCTGGTGGTAAATCAAGTCAATGGGGAGTTCGAAACGAGGGACCCTAGGATGAAGGCGTACCATCACCAGGCGAACCATGATCCAAAGATTCGACCGGTTTGAAATCAAGCAAGTATCCCGCGACAAAAACACTCATGCCGATGCCCTGGCTTGTCTAGCCTCGGCGGTGGACTCCTCCCAGTCACGCAGGATCACCATTGAGTATCTCCCTACATCCTGCATAGACCGAACTCTCGAGGCGATGGTCATCCAGGGCACACCCAAGCCGCCCAGTTGGATTGATCCCTTTGTCAGTTCCTAACAACGGGAGATCTCCCGGAGTGTCCAAAGGAAGCTAGGAAGATAAGGCTCAAAGCTCCAAGATTTTGGGTCTCTTCGGATCAGAAGCTTTACCGGAGGTCTTTCTCAGGGCCTTACTTGCTATGCGTCCAAGAAGATCAGGTACAAGACCTCCTGTATGAGGTACATGAAGGAATATGTGGGGGGCACTCTGGGGGGCGATCAATGGCGCACCGCATTATGTCTCAGGGATATTGGTGGCCGCGAATGCAAAGGGATGCGCGGGCATATGTCCAAAAATGCGACCAGTGCCAGAGGTTCTCCCCTACGATCAGGCAACCTGCGGGGGACTTACACCCCCTCACCAGCCCCTGGCCATTCGCCCAATGGGGCTCGATTTGGTGGGACCTCTGCCTAAAGCTCCGGGAAGTAAAAAGTTCCTCATCGTGGCCACAGATTACTTCACCAAGTGGGTGGAGGCGGAGCCGTTGAGTCACATCCGAGACATAGACGCCAAAAAGTTCGTCTGGGAGAACATAGTCGTCAGATTTGGGATCCTCGTGCACTGGTATCGGATAACGGGACCCAGTTCACTGGCGGGCGCTTCAAGTCTTTCTGTGAGCATCTCGGGATCCGTAACTTCTACTCCACCCCTGCATACCCTCAAGCCAATGGGCAGGCGGAGGCCACCAACAAGACAATTATCAATGGGATCAAGAAGAGGTTGGAGAGAGCCAAGGGAAAGTGGGCGGAAGAGCTGTTAAACATTTTATGGGTGTACAGGACAACCCCTCGGTCATCAACAGGCGAAACCCCCTACTCCCTGGCATACGGGATGGAGGCAATCATACCCCTCGAAGTTGGGCTCCCGACCATAAGGACCCAAGCTTTCGATGAAGGGGGAAATGATCATCAACTGGGATTGGATCTGGACCTACTGGAAGAAAGAAGGGAGGAAACCGCCTTGAGGATAACCAAGTATCAAGAGAAGATCTCCCAACTATACAACAGGAGGGTCAAGACTCGAGAATTCCGGATAGGCGACCTGGTCCTCAGAAGGGTAACGGCCAATACCCGGGATCCAACAGAGGAAAAGATGGGACCTAACTGGGAAGGGCCTTACAAAGTGATATCAGTCGGGGGCGCCGGGTCGTATGGATTAGAAGATATGAGTGGAAGACTTGTAATACGACCATGGAATGTTATGAATTTAAAGAAGTATTACTTTTGAAGAACTCTCTCACTCAAAAGCTCGCCAAACAGAAGACAAAGGGTATGGCCCTGGGGACAGGGTTCAGGGACTCTCGTCCCCGAAAGTACCCTGCAAGGGTATGGTCCCGGGAACAGAGTTCAAGGACTCTCGTCCCCGAAGCAAATACAGGAACAAGCATCCATAAAGAATATGGTCCTGGGAATGAAATACAAGCATTCCAGTCCCCAGAGTTGACACAAGATCTTGCCTCCGGAACGGGCCAGCACGCCCGAAGACAGTTCCAAAATACTCATGATTTATTCTACACAGAAGTAAAGAAAAGCAAAACACTACTGCACACAGAAGAAGGAAAGAAAAACTTGTTATTCATTTCCAAAAAACAGGGGCTTTGCGTCCCCGAAGGCTACAACAGGAAAGCAGAAGGGTTACAATCAGAAAATAAAAAAGAAAAAAGTAGCTTCATCGGGCTCCAGGCACCTCCAGAACTTCAGCCGAAGGCGAATCAGCGATGAATGGTTGAGAAGCTTCTGGAGCAGGCAAGAGAAGAGCTTCGGCAGCAGGAACAGCTTGAGCAACTTGAAGTTCAGGAGCATGGTCCGACGGAGCGTCCTCGGACAAGTCCACTATCACCGCCTCGGGAGCATCAGCCGAGGTCTGCATCGGCGTAGGGGCTTCATCCTCGGCAGCGACCTGTGCTTCTGCCTGTACCATCTCTGCCGAGGGCACATACTTGTGCACTTGGAAGAGAGGGGAATCTGATGGGACCCCAGCAGCCTGGAGTGCCTCGTCCCACCCTTTCTTGAAGAATTTTTTGCTGTTTTCCTCAAGAGCGGGGAGCACGTCATCGGCAAACTCCTCCAGGAGTTGTTCCTCCGATTTTCGGTTCAGCTCCTCGGCCCTGATCCTGTCTAGCTCCTGGGTAAGGGCCAGACAGCTTTCCTCGGAGCCCACTGCCCTCTCCTCCACAGCAGAAAGCCGCTGCGTTTGCTCGGTAATCCTCCTCTCAGCATCGGCAAGTGCGGCACTTAGTTTTTCAGCGCCCGCCTTGGCCGATTCGGCATCCTTGAGGAGTTGCTCTATTTGAGCAGCCTGCCCCGCCAGGGTAGAATTCCGGGCAGCTACATCCTCCTTGGCCCGGGCGAGGGCCGTTTCCGCCTCCTCCTTCTGACCTCGAGCCCTCTGGAGGTCCATCCTGGACGAGTGGTACCGAGCAGCAATGATAGAAACCTGCTGGGTAGCCTGCAAAGGAAGGAAAATGTGTCAAGTCACAAAAAGGGGAAGCAGGAGTAAAGGAACCAAAGCAAAAATAAACTCACCGCCAGGGAGTTCTGGATGATGGAGCGGAACAACACGTTGGTTGATCGCCCCCGATGAGCCTCCATGTCAGCCTCAAAATGCAGTGTCTCACTCACTGCATGGGCGACATGAGGATCCTGCAGAATGGAATCGTCGACCCTGATCACTCGGTTCGTGTGATCAGTGGCTCGGGGATTCCACTCCGCGGCCTCCACCGTAGGCAGGAGGGAAGTAGTCTGCTGCGGCTGTTGTTGCTGTTGTTGCTGCTGTTGTTGCTGTTGCTGCTGTTGTTGCTGCTGTTGTCGGGGCTGTTGTTGCTGTTGCTGCTGTTGTGGGGGAGCAGGGGGTAATCCACGATCCCTCCCGCTTTGATGTTGAGCGGGAGGTGCCCTGGGTCCCCGACTAAGGCCGTCATGCCGATGCTTGACCCTTCTCTCCTCTTCTACCTGAAGATCCTGGTCTCGCACCTGACCCCGACTGAGAACCCTCGAAGAAGTGGCGGAACTCGTCCCCGCAGTACCACCGGTCGTCCCTCGACCTCTCCCGGCTGCGAGGGCTTGCCTCTGCCTAAGGAACCCCAAATTAATGCGAGGGGCGTTAGACATCGCTTCCTCGAGAGCGTCTTCGGCGTCCAAAGATTGAAGGATCTGGAAGTCTGGCCACAAGTCTCCCCCGGGAGTCCCCACCTCGGCGTCTGAAGGAACAGCGTCCTCTCTGACCCCGACCTCTTCAGCAACTCCCTCGACCTCTCCCTCTGAAGCCCGATCCGGATCTTCCTCCAAGTTTTCCTCGACCTCTAGCCTCGCCGCCTGATCGAAGAGCTCTGACCACTGCGAAGGCTCGAAAGGTTGAGGAAGCTGTGAGAACTTCTTGTACCCGGGGGTATAGTACAGCAGATTATGAGCAGCTCGGCCGAACCCGTCGGCACCCGTGAAACTCCAAATCGTTACTAGGTCGGCAAAGTTCACCAGCGACCGAGGAGGTGGAGCTGTTTCCCGAGAAGGAATATCTGCAGAACAAAAAGATTGTCATAAACATAAGAAGTCCCGAGAAACAGATAAAGAACCCGAAGGAACCGACGTACTTGTCGTTCTCCATTCCAGAGGGCAAAAAAAGTCATTGTACTCGGGACCAACACCTCTCCCAACATCCCTTGAAGATTAAGATGTCGTCCTTGTACCCCTGTCCGAATCAGGAAGATGGGTTACAAGGTACAAGGAGGGGTCCCTGGCTTTGAGGTAGAAGTGTTGGTGAGGCATGACTCTTAGGAGGGAGTAACAGAAAAGGAGATCATTGAGCCCAATATTCACCCCGAGGCGCCTATTGAGCTCTAAGACCCCATGATTATTCGAGAGTTGTTGGCAGCATTGCCGGGGAAGAGACGAAAGCGAGACAGGAACTGAAGAAGCAGGGGGGGTAAAGGAAACCTAATTCCACCCTCTATGATGGCCTTGGTATAGAAAGGCATGGCATCCGCGGCCCCGAAGGTAGGAGAGTTCAACAATGGGTTAAAATCCACTACGTCTACACTCGGGGGAATGTCGTACTTAACCCTGAACCTATCGATCTGCTCCTCGCCTTTCACCTTGTATTTCCCTGACCCCGAGGGACCAGCCAGTGGATTCTCGGAGCAGGGCGACGACGAGGCATCTCTAAAAGAAAAGGAAGAAAAAGGTATTTACTCTTGAAAACCTGAGGGAGTTCCCCGAGGGTTTAAATCAAGACGTACCGACCGGATGACACCACCGTTCAACCGGAAAACAAAAAGGCTAGGAGGACGATAAAGAAGAAGGTTGTGAAACTCACCCGAAACGTCGAAAACGGAGTTTTTCAGGAAAAACTTTAAAATGACTCGCACCGGAAAGTCCAGGATCAACAATGGGTTTACTGGCTCTGTAATTTTGAGAGAAAGAGCAGTCGACGATGGCAGAGGAAACAAGAACTCCGGCGAAAAGATCAGGAATGGCGTACTCTGGGTCAAAGATCGGAATGGCAAAATGATGGAAACCAGAGAAGAACCCCCTTTATATAGGGGGAAATTGTCATCATTGGGCGGGAGAACCAAAACAGCGCATTTAATGCGCACGACGTCCCAAGCCGGGGAAAGCTGCTCGAGGCCATAATGAAGGACGGATGGCAGTTGGAAAACCCTTCGTCTCCTTACAACGCGTGTCCTCGGTGTCAGAAGATCGAAGGCTGGGGGGCAGTTGATGGGACTCTTCTGAAAAACCCTATGATGAAGACACGTGTCCTCGGGATTTCTGGAACAGTGTTTCTCGCATTTATGCACCATCGGCAAAGAGTGTCCTCTCCCTCGAGGTACCTCTCACGTAGAATCATGCATTCGGTGTATTATACAAACAAAACACGTGTCCTCGGTCACCCGTGTACCTCGAAGCATACCACCCTCGGTCCCCGAGGTGATCCTTTCCTCGGTGCCGAGAGTCACTCCGTCCTGGACGCTTCCTCTACTCTCGGATAAAGCTACGGACGTACAGGTCATCAGCCTATGCCGGTCTAGACTATTCATCATGACCTCGTCTTACACAAGTAATGTCAGAACATGCCGGAATACAGTAATCACAGCCAGTAAGGGGTGGACGTGTGACAAATGATGTCACATCAAAGACAGACGAACGGCACGCCGTTACTGACACGCGCTGTGGGAAAACAAACAATTAATTGCACCCTTCTGTTGACGAGACCGCATTCAATGCGGTAAGGTTCGGATATGAAAGGCAATAAATGCTCCTATTACAGAGCATTTATTGCATCCTTCCCGAAAGGAGCATATTGTACCGTCGGCGTCCCGACGGCTCAGCATTGATTGCTCGGGACCCCGAGCAGTCAATTAGAGAAGACATTCCTCATCGAATCCATACACACGCTACCTATGCCTGATGATCACCTACTGACCACACTGACAGCAATCATGAGCTTTTAAGGTATAAATACCCTTCCCAAAGGCAAAGCGGGTATGCAATCACAAACTCTCTACGACAGTACATTTTTTCTCAGTGTTTTCTCCTTCCTCTCTCTCACTCAAAGACTGACTAGACCGTCGGAGGGGATACGCCGGAAAACACTCCGGCACCCTTCTAACTTGTTCTTCTTTGTTCCAGGAAAACCTTTCACCCGTACAGGATTGTTCTTCCTTTCCCAGGATCTTCTTTTGCCGTTCCAGGTTGCCACCGTACCTTGCAGGCTGTTTCAAGCAGCGTGTTTGGCCACTCCACCGGCTCACTCAGAGTTCACCAGGGGAGAGATCTGTTCCCAATATTTTTTATATTGTGCAGGATCTTGCACGCACACCTTCAAAGACTTAATGATAGGACTAAAGATTAGCTTTATTTCCTCTTGTTTTGCCGACTCTAATGCTCCGTTTGATAGAGAGGATAGAAAGTAGGAAGGATGGAAAGTAGGAGGGATACACTTTCTATCCTTCAAGGATGGAAAGTAGAAAGGATACGCTTTTCTTCCTTTGTGTTTAGTTGGATGGATGGATGGAAAATAAAATGACTATTTTTTTTTTTTGTGCTGGCTAAGATTAGGGGTGACAATCGAGTCAAGTCGTGTCGTGTCAAATTCGTGTTGAATTATTACGAGTTTGTATCGAATATTAGTCAAACATAATTTAACTCAATTAATTAATTATGTTGTGTCGAGTTGCGAGTTGACCATTTTATTTTCGTATCGAATTCGAGTCGTGTCATCGTGTTGAGTCGAAAATTTTCAACCTTAGTTAAGATGGAAAAAATATTTTTTTTTAATTTTAATTTTTTTAAAATTTATTAAAATATATATACATATTTTACCATTGTATTTTTATATGAAATTAATGTATACATAAGATATATAGACAAATAAAATATATCTTAACACAAATAATTAACTTTTCATCTACTTTTCTTCCGATTTTGGAGGAATTAATTTTGGTGAGTTGGAAGACAAGTTAATTCATCCACTTTTTCATCATTCCTTACCAAACATGATTTTTATTTATCGTTCTAACTTTCCATCTTTCCACTTTTCTATCGTAGGAGAAGGTCTTTTAACTCATCGACTGAGGCTTCTTTTTGAGAACTTTAAGCTTTGAGAATTTTAAGCTTCTTTAGGTTGGTTTATTTGGATTTCGTTATTGCATGGTTGCGTGCATACATAATATATTCCTTTGAAACGAAGTACATTTGTGAATGTCTTCCATCGTAGTTGTTTGGCTTTGTGAAATTAGATGTGTTCTGATTTTTTCTTGGCAGAAACAAAGGATGCTTTTGTAGATTGACTTTATTTAATGAACATGATGCTACTTACATATGTCAGAGGTGACAGTTACTATGATTGCTAAATTTGTTGGTTAATTTTTTACCTATACTGTGAATTTCTTGTGCTGCACTTCCAGCAGCTTCCAGAAACTGTGGCGCTTGTGGAGAACATTGTTGTGGAGCATGTCACTGATTTGGTAAGCTGCGATTGATTAGCTCTGATCTGCTTTTGAACGACTAGCAAAGCTGCCCTTTAATCCTCTGCATAAGAAGGTAGAATGAAATAGTTACTCTTTTGGAGAACAAGGTAGATTCTTTTAGGGTCCTCTCAATTTTCTGTTCTTATTTCAAAAGGTAGATTCTATTCATTCCTAAAGGGAGGATACATTTGGGAATTGGGTGGTTGGGATCTATATTTGACAATCGTTTTAGTTGAAGTCCATTTTTGTTTGTGTCCGAAATGTTCAGCTTCTCTAAGAAAGCCAAGGTTTCAGTTTCTGACCCTAGCTTTCCTTATGGCTCCGAGGCAACAAAGATTGGAAAACGGTTCTCCCATTTAAAGAGGTGGCATCATGTTTGCCTCTTAAATATGGCTAATCCTTCCTGATAAGTGGTAACCATTGATATCGCTCTGGAAATCTGGTGTCCACAAAGAATGACAGTTCATTTTATACTGCTTTGGGATCTTTACTACAACTAGTAAGATTAAAATGCTATTCCGCAAGACCTTTTTTTATCCTTTTCCTCATCGTCTCCTCTTGTATGTGTTGCTTGGCCGAAGATCGTTGTTTCGTCAGTCAGTCGTGACAGAACGAAGAAGTATAATGTTTAGGTTTCGGTGGACCACATTATTCTAGTTTGAAAATTGAATAGTATAGCACGTAGAAAACAAATTTTCTCCATTGTCCAATGAAATTGGCCGTTTTTGCTAGTCAAGTAAATGGGTACCATTTACTATTGAGCGATAGGGGAGAGCACAAACTCTAGTTTAGTTCTAGTTACTCAGATTCAAATTTATGTATTTTTTCTCAGACTGGTCCAATCCCCCCCCCCCCCCACCCTTTTTCTCCTCTCTAAATAAAAGCAAAAATCGTTCTCCAAAACAGGCATGTGCATTCACCAATGACGCCTTTTTTCAAGGGTAAGCCCTCAGCACATCTTCATTTACATAGGATTGATGCTGATTCTTCAAGCCATGTAAGGAAGTATGTACTTAAACCAGTAATGTATTATTTCCTTCCATGGTGAATGCAGCAGCCCAAACTCTTCATGGTTGGTCTTGTCAGTAATTTCCTCCTGCTTCACATGACCAGTCAGGATGTAGTTTGATCTAAGTTCTGAAGCCCACAATATGGTTAATCTTGTAGTTTTTAACTATGCAAGGTGAAGTTGTATTGTTGCATCCATGATACGTAGGACTGACATCAGCTACATTAAGATGCTGAACCGAATATGTTATAGCAAATTGAACGTAAATTTAGCACTGCCTTCTGTTGCTAGGTTTCCACAACAAAGGGAAAATCTATACCTCAAATAGGTCGGAAACATCATCCAAAAAGTCCTACGGTGCAGGAAACTGAAGGATTACAACAAGGATATATTGAGTCAATTTGCTACTCGTTAAACAAAAAAGAAAAAGGGAAATAAATACCAGTGGCCAAAATCTTCTATAAGGTCCTCGTAATGTTAGAGTTGGAACCTCTTAGAAATTAAGTAAAAATACTCAATTATGTACCCTAACCAAGAATTGCCTTGATCTTCGTCTTCTGATCCTCCGTTAGTGATGTAGGGAAAAGAACCTCAAACGTGACGTATAAATCCCCCTTCTTGTTGCTGAAATGTAATGGCATACCTTCACCTTTGAACTTCTTCACTTCCTTCGGCTTTGTAATTCCCTGAACAATGCAAAACATCAATTTTACTGCACATAGCAGTTGTTCTATTTTATTTACTTGTTTTCTTTCCTTATAGTTGCTATTCTCTACGTTTGGTAAAACAAATATACATGCTCACCTTTGAACTGATGTCCACTAGATGATCATCAAGGTGTTTTATGGTCTTCTCAAAACCAACAAGAGCTTGCACCTGAGAGAAAAAGGGTTTGGTAAATCTACTCACAAGAGAACCAACCTTTTTTTTTTTTTTTTTGGGGGGGGGGGGGGGGGGGGGGTTGGTTTGAGGTTGCACCATTTGTCCTCTCCTCAGTATTACATCGTCACAATCAATTTGCATCATGATTCATATCAAGGGATTTCTTGGTTCAGGCCGAAGAAGCAATCACTTTGCTATAACCAAATATGAAAACTTCTTACACCTTGGACCAATTCCATCTCTCTTAATTCGATAATGCGCATCCAACACCAGTAAACTCAACAAACAACAAATGGTTAACTATAGAAACTATTATTCTTAATTTAATTTAGTATTTTGAAAAAGAGAGCAACCATATATGATGAGAGAAACCAAATGACCTATAGGCATATCCATAATAACTTGATACTGGAAAGCAAGTTTAATAAACATCCTCTTCTAAACGCCACACTTCTTATGCTACCCACACAGGACAAATAACTTCTCTCAAGTTAAATGTAAAAAAACTTCTAATCCGCATAGGATTTAACACTTGTCTATGCAAGCTACATGGTAGTCAACTTAACTCCATGTATTTTGGCACAATTAATATCAGCCGGACTCCATGATGGATTTCTGACCACATTCTCCATAGGGTCTTTGCAAGCTACATGGTAGTCAACTTAACTCCATGTATTTTGGCACAATTAATATCAGTCGCCCCCCCCCCCCCTTTTTTTTTCTTTCTCTTCAGATTTTTCCCTATCCCACAGGATCAAGTAGGAGTTGCCCGTGCTTAAACATTGTAAAGGGGGCTGTATTGGAATTTCTAAAGGATACTAAGCTAGGTTTATAGGCATTCCACTACCTTTTTCAAGACCAAACAAACTCAATAATCACTTCAGTATCCCCGAAAATGTCTGATTTACAGGAAAATTTGAAATGAATTAGAGCCAAATATTCTAAGCTGACTGGCCTTCGAATTTCTTAAATGGTTACTGGTAAATAGAAAATTGACAATAAAAGTCTGTTCAACTCAAAAGGAACAGACATGCCATAGCCATACCCATGTTGATCTCACTGAGTAATGCACCAGATCAGCAAGTGAGATTAAAATTACCAGAGTTATCGTAATAGTTGCATGCAGGTCATTGCCTTCCCTTTTGAAGCGATCATGGGGTGCAGTGCGAATCCGAAACTGCCCAAATTTGATAGTAGTGTTAGTGCAAAATTTAAATTTAAGTAGGTACAATACAAAGCCAAGGACAAAGATCTGACCCTAAGATCCCCTGATTCACCATCTATTATGGGTTCACCATCTTCGTAGAAGGCCACCTCCTGCAAAAAGAGACGTAAGTGCTATCCTATCCTAAGGATATTCTGAAGAAAAGGAAAAAGAAGAGGGGAAAAAAAGGAAAATATTCTCACTGTTGCATTGAAGCTTAGAATGAGATCATGCAAATACAAGGTGTATCTTACCAATAATCCTATGATGTAAACCTGGACACCTCTTAGATAGTTATACATGAATCATTGACTCAATTAAATCTTGAATCAGTTTTTTTATTTTTTCCCCTCGTTGAATAAGTATTATCTTGAATCATTCTGAATTACATAAAATGTCATTTCCTTAAGTAGTACAGGCATACAAATACCAATCCTAGGCAAGAAAGCAACATAGTAATCAACATATCTAAGTGATTCCTTAATGGCCAGGCTCCTCCACACCATCATCCGTCATATTTGACATGTAGAGGTTGAAAAATGTGTTAACTAAAATTTGCGAACAAAATATGATTTCTCCTTGATTCCATTTAGATCAGAAAAAAAAAATTGACAAGGTGTACAAGCCTTTCAATAGGCTTTGGCACTTTGCAGCCACCACAACTAAGTTTCTCATAACTTTTATCGCTAGATTTAAATCGTCGTCACCAACTTTGATGAAATATCCAAATTCCAAGATTGCTTAGGGGACGAAGTATCGATAATCTCCATAAAGTTGGACTTTGCAACCAAGGCAATTTTCTGAAATCACTCATGCATAAAAACATCATTCAAAAAGGAAATTAATGAGGGAAGGGGGAGGGGCAACACAAACTATTTTCATTCAGCAAAAACATGGAAGTATGACGATCACTTTACTATAATTGAGTATGTTTTGTTTCCTTTCCCTTTTATTAGAAAAAAAAAAAAGAAAGAAAAAGAAAAAGAAGAGAAGCTTACCTGCCCATCTTGCATCCCTTTCTCAATGTCCACAGTGATAAAATACCCTCTCTTTCATATTTTACATTTGGGCACTGGTCACAAACCTACAAGGAGATATCAGAGGGTTCAGAAAGTCCAAATGTAAAACAACCCCGGATGGGTTTGGATAAGCACTAGACCAAAAAAAGGGGTCGTTGGAGGGTTTTCTACCGCAAGATTGTCAAGAGGAATAATATACCTGCTCTGTCATCTGCTGGAACATCCCTGGACCAATTTGTCTGTGATAGACCTCATTTCGACAATTGCAGCGTCTCTTACCGGGGGCTGGTTTTAAAATATTTTTCTCCCTCCAAACCTGACGGATTTCACATTATAGAAGACAAATGAAATAATAGCCGCAAAGTGCCTCAAAGTATGCAAAGCCCTAAACCAGTCAAGTCAATACAACAGCAGAATATACATCTCGAGGTCATACGGAGTTCATACTAACATAGTAAAGAAGATCCATTCTGAAGTCTTTGTTGCTTAATTAAGATAATAGCTACAAATTGCTTAGAGCATTAGCTCTTTCAAAAAGTGTGATGCCACTAAAGGTAATAAGTGTGACCAATGATAGACACTTTCTAGGTGCCCCATGTGTAAGGCTGATAGTAACTACCTGTGAGGAAAAATGAATGAAGTGATCCTGCAACTTCCACAATATCCTAACTTAAAAAGAAAGAAAAATAAGCGCTTCCAAAAATTCAATTGTGTCCCCATGTCAGAATCTCAAGGTTGGACAAATCTAACAACCATTACTCATAATTATTGACAACATTCACATAAGGTGGCCAATATTAAGCTTCAGATATTATTCACTATAGCAGCTATAATGTCAGATAAAAGCAGATGATTCATTCATTTTGGGGTGGAAACAATATAACATATTACATACCTTCAATGATCCTCCCATATATAAATCCTCAAGTGTTGCATCCAACTCGACAATTACATCATCACCTTTCACAATCTTCTCTTCCTCTTCCATTTGACCCCCACCAAAAAAAACTAGAAGACAACTTCATCTTGTCAGAAATGACAGAGAATATTGAAACAAACTTTCCATCTTAAAATTAGTTGTCACCATAACGACAAAGAATAACAACATTCAACTCAAGTTTGATGGTTTTATATACCATAAAAGGGAAAAATGCATATTATAATATCAGTTTTTAAACACACAGTGACAGCCAGATATAGGTTATAAGGATGATACTAGTTCATATAAGACTCAAAATGATATCATGTTGTAAATGAAGGATCACATTCATATGTAACAATCAGATAAGATAGATTACATGTAATGATTACCACCATGCAAGAGTGACTGTTGACCACAAATTGTTGGAAAATTTATGCTATGCAATGACTATTCTTTGATTAGAACAGCCAGCTACTCAAATCAACATCGATCTATATTGAGTAAAACACATTCGTCAGATTTATTAGAACCATCCAACATTCAGTTATAGGAGGATCATCAGTATCAAGGTTTTCATGCATTAAAGGTCAAGTTTCAATAAGCAAGATGCATTTTCTAAGCAAAAAGGAACCAAGAGAAATGAACTTACGAGCTAAAAATGTCTTGAATGTTCATACCCCCGCCTCTACCACCACCACTGGCAGCATGCTGTTGGAGACCCTCTTCACCATACTTATCATATATACTCCTCTTTTCAGTATCCGATAGTACTTCATAAGCTGATAATCAACCAATCAATATAAAAAAATTAGATTACTTAAGATACAAGAGAGGATATTGAAATAAAAACAATCGAAAAATTAGCATAATATCTAGCATACCATTATTTATCTCAGCGAATTTCTTATTAGCCTCCTCATTCCCCTGGTTCTTATCCGGATGATACTTCAATGCGAGCTTCCGATAGGCTCTCTTGATCTGCTCGTCTGAAGCACCCTTTGACACTTGAAGAATATCATAATAACTCTTCCTGCAATCATCCAATTGTTCAATCAGAACCAAAGAAAAACATGAAGGTGATACAGATGAATGAGACCTTCCACACTAACCCTGCAATTGCAATTATAGCGCACGATAAAAAGCACAATAGCACCAATAGTTTTGATCTTCGATTCGCCATTGAGCTTAGGCACAGAGATCAGGGGAGAGATTGGATCTCCCTACTGAGAACCTAGGGTTTTTCTGTTCGATCGCTTTGCTCGCCGCAATAAAACGTACAAATGGCTACGAACTTGTCTGAACTCTCTCTCTCTCTCTCTCTCTTCTACTGAGAGATCAACGGTCGTTCCTGTGGCAATTTGACGAGTCTTTTCCCTCTGGTAAAACATGAAGCGAAGAGGGATGAACAATAAACATGAACCACAGGGCATCAACGACTGACTTCGCTTTGCTTGCAACGTGTTCTTGCCAAAA